>CAOLHI010002670.1:0-234486 GCA_948474755.1 Ctenosaura bakeri | reverse complement strand
GAGCAGGAGGAAAGGAACTTGCAACAGATGGCCATGGATCGCGAGCAGGCGTCTCGAGATAGCGACAGGGCAGAGAATGCGCGGCAGGAGATAATATCAATTCTAAGGGTATGTGCCAATGCCATGTCCAATATTTCAGATGCGGTTACGGGCATGGGCGGGACAAGCCAATCACTGCCTGGTTCTTCACAGTCCCGACAGCTAACTTTTGGGGAGCACAGCGCAAACGTAGCCGGGAGCAGCACAGAGGCGGCTCCCAGCCAGGAGCAGGAGGGAGGGAAGGGCAAGGCCGCAAGGGCCAGGAAGCCACGGCAAATTTATAGCCCTTGAGCATGCCGTGGGCCCTGGCGCATGAAAGAAAATCGAGGCCTAGCTTTTCCTTCCCAAGCAGGGCAACGATGTATTTGTTTTTTGATGAGAAGTGTTCATAACGGACCGTTTCTCCCTCAAAGATATTTTTTTATCCGCATTTTTCACAACAGTCAAATAAAATCTATTACCATTTTCTATAAACAGACTCAATATTTATTTATTACATTTTTGGTTGAATGGCCATTGAATAACATTAGAGGTCAATACAGTCAAGGTACAGCTTGAAGGAAGACCTACTCCTTGCTGTGTGGGGAGAAACGCTCCAAAAAAAGGGGGGGAACCAGTGACAGCTAATCGCAGTCGCCCACAATCATATTGGCGATAGCGTCCCTCACCAGTTCCCCTTCATGGATCCTCCTTGAAAAGTCATGAGGACGGGAATCCCTGTCGGTGCGTGTCAGAGTCAAGGGGGCTGGTTTCTGTATCACGGGGTGGAGAAGGTGTCCTTTGCTCTCACAAATGTTGTGTAGCACCACACAAGCAGACACCACGGGGAGATAATTCTTTTCCGAGACGGTCAAAGGGGCCGAGAGACACCCCCATCTGGCCTTAAGCCTGCCAAATGCACGCTCCACAACATTCCTACAGTGGTTGAACACCCTGTTGTAGGCTATCTTCTTGGGGGTGAGATGTCCGCCGTAAGGCTTCATTAGCCATCTCGAAAGTGGGTATGCAGCGTCCCCCAGAATAACTAGGCCTATGGTGACACCGTCTATGGTAATGGTCGGGTTCCCGGGTACAAACTTTCCAGCCTCCATGGCATGCCAGAGTGATGAGTGCCTGAAAACGAAGGCATCGTGCGTTCTTCCAGTGTAGCCCAGCACGATGTCCACAAACCTCCCCGAATGATCCACTGTTCCCTGTAGGAGAATGGAAAATGCGCTCTTCCTGTTCACAAATTCTTCCCCGCGCCCCTTGGGTGGTCTTACTTTGATGTGCGTTCCATCCACAGCTCCAACGCACTGAGGGAAACCCATCTGGCGGAAACCATCCATAATCTGTGGATGTAGAGGGCAGGGAAACAAGAACAGGTTGCTTACCTGTAACTGTGGTTCTTCGAGTGGTCATCTGTGCCATCATACACTAGGAGCTTTAGCGCCTGCGCGGTAGCGTTCGGAAACTTCTAGAGCTTGTTCGCTTGGCGGGAAACCCCTCCCCCACGCCGGTACTGCGCATGCTCCTCCCGCCGAGCAACGGTCTCTCCTCAGTTCTGTCGTCCGCCGTAGAACCTACAGGGACCTGAGAAAGAGGGGAGGAAGGGCGGGTGTGTATGATGGCACAGATGACCACTCGAAGAACCACAGTTACAGGTAAGCAACCTGTTCTTCTTCTTCGTGGTCTCTGTGCCTTCATACACTAGGAGACTGTGTAGCTTACCGGTCGGACGGCGGGTCAGGTCCTACAGCACGGAAGCCAACACCTCACGTCCAAACCGGGCATCTCTGCGCGACCGGCAGTCGAGCCTGTAGTGGCGCACGAAGGTCGATGGTTGGGACCAGGTCGCCACACGGCAGAGTTCATGCAGGTCAACTCCTCGCAGGAGGGCCGCAGAAGTAGCCACCGCTCTGGTGGAGTGGGCTCGAAGCAGGACTGGCGGAGGCTTCCTCGCGAGCTCATACGCCAGTTCAATAGTCCTCACCACCCACTTGGAGAAGCGCTGGGTGGACACTTTTAGGCCCCTCTGACGTCGCCCATAGCAAACAAAGAGATGCGGCGTCTGTCGGAAGGAAGCAGTCCTGTCCTTGTAGAAAGCCAATGCCCGACGCACGTCCAGTGAGTGGAGGGACCGCTCCAACGGTGTCGTCGGGTTCGGGAAGAAGGCAGGCAGGATGATGTCCTGGTTGAGATGGAAACTGGACACCACCTTTGGCAGGAACGAGATGTCAGGTCTCAGGACCACCTGGTCCCTGTGGAAGACCGTGAAGGGCTCATCGGAACGAAGAGCTGTGATCTCACCCGCTCGCCTCGCTGAGGTCACCGCTACCAGGAAGGCAGTTTTCATTGTCAGGAGCCTGTCATCCGAGGTCGCCATCGGCTCGAAGGGCGGCTTCGTCAGCTGCGAGAGCACCAGCGAGAGGGACCACGGCGGTAGCGGCGGCAAACCCGGCGGGTAGAGATGATGAAGTCCTTTCGGGAACCGCTTAACGGTATCTTTCCTGAAGAAGGCCGAAGCAGATCGTGGCGGTTGGTATGCCACGATCGCGGAAAATACACCTTCAGGGATGAAAACGCCAGGCCCTGTTGCCGGAGGTGCAGGAGGAAGTGCAGGACGGTCGAGAGCCCCGCGGGCGATACCGGCTCACTCCTCTCGTTAGCAAAGGTCAGGAAGCGTCGCCACTTGTATTGATATTTCGACGGGTGGATTCCTTCCTGGCCGCGACGAGGACGGTACCGAGCACGGGATCGTCTAGTGCGATATCCTCCAGGCATGGAGGGCCAGGCGTGGCAGGTCCGGATGGAGGACCGGCCGTCAGAGTGGGAGAGCAGGTCCGGTGTGGTGGCAACCGGAGCAGGTCGTCTCGCGCGGCTTGTAGCAGGGGTGCGAACCAATGTTGCCTCGGCCAGTACGGGGCTACCAGGATCGCGCGGCCGGTCGGCGAGGATCTTCGATATCGTCCGGCCAGCAGCGGGAACGGGGGGAACGCGAAGAGGAGTTCCCCGGTCCACGGAAAAAAAGGCCGATGGAGGCACGACGTGGCCCGCTCGGGAACAGAATCGGCGACACTTCGCGTTTTCCCTGGTCGCGAAGAGGTCGATCGATGGTTCCCCCCAGCGGTCCCGAATCGCCCCAACGTCTCCGGAGAGAGACCATTCGTGATGGGATGAGGTGTCCCTGCTGAGGGCGTCTGCCGTGGTGTTTCCTGCCCGGCCAGGTGAACCGCCACGGGATGCGTGTGCAGGCGAATGACCATTCCCACAGGCCGAGCGCGATGTCGAGCAGGGTCGTGGAATGAGTCCCACCTTGTCTGTTGATGTAGCAGACGGCGGTGGTGTTGTCCGCAAATCAGGACCGTGCGCCCCGCCACGGCATGGCGGAACGCCCGTAGGGCTTTCCAGACGGCGACAGCTCCAGCGGGATATGGAGAGCGGTCTCGTCGTCGGTCCATCTGTCGCGGACTCTGAGATCGCCGCAGTGGGACCCCATCCATACAGGGAGGCGTCGGGGGGACCGTCACCTTCGGTGTCGGCTGTTGGAAGGCTTTTCCCACATGAGATTGCGTCCGATGCCACCATCGGAGGGATGAGCGGACGTCTCCCGGCAGCTGCAGTCGGAGTGTCTTTTCGTCTCGCAGGGGGTCGAATATGCGGACGAACCAGTGTTGAAGAGGTCTTGCTCTCAGCCTGGCGAGATATGTCACAGCGGTCGTCGCAGCCATGTAGCCCAAGAGCTGCTGGACGCTTCCCAGAAACGTCGGGGCCGTACGAGCGTGAGCGGCGGCCCGGATCAAAGTTTGTGCTCGAGACTTGGTAGGACGCCCTGGCGGAGGTCGAGTCGAGCGTCCCCCGATGAAGCCCAAAGATCCTCGCCGGCTCGAGGGGGGACTTCTTCGGATTCACTCGTAGACCAAGGCGGGTCAGGAGTGACAACGTCATGTGGACGTCGGGGAAAGTCTCGTTTGAGGACGCCACCAACAGCCAATCGTCGAGGTAGGGGAAGACGGAACGCCCTTCGTCCGCAGGAGGATACCACCGGGGCCATGCATTGGTGAAGACCCTTGGGGAGTCAGACCGAACGGCAGCACCTTGTACTGGTAACAGGTGTCGTCGACTGCGACGGGGGCCGGGCGCGGGCGAACAAGGAAGTAGCGTTGGAGATCGATGGGGCGAAAGCCCCCTCGATGTAGGAAGGGTAGGATCGACGGTATCGTGACCATCTTAAACCCTTTTTGGGGGCGGATGTAGAGTTCACCCCTCAGGTTAGGATCGGCCGGGGGGTACCGTCGGCTTTCGGTACCGTGAAGTACCTGGAGAAGAAGCCGGTGGTCTTGGCCTCTTGCGGGAGCCGCTCGATCGCCCCTTTCTGGAGGAGGGATTGGATCTCTTCCAGGAGGGCCGGACTCGACGGCGTGGAGTAATAAACGCCGCGAGGAGGAATATCGAGAAACTCGATGGCGTAGCCAAGACGGACGATGGAAAGCCCCCAAAGAGTCCGTAGTGCATACTGCCACTCCGCTAGGTGTCGAGCGAGAGTCGGTCGGTCTCCGAGCGCTGATGGTAGGCTGAAGAGTGGGTATTGGTGGGCCCGCCAGGCACGTCAAAACCGAGACTTTGTCTCGGAGGAGGACTTCTTCGACGAAGGCGGGCGCCGCCTAATCGTGCGCCTGGCCGATGAGCCGGAGGACGGTCTCGATGTCCAACTGGGCCGAACGCTGGAACGACGAGGTGGAAGATCGTCGCCAGGATGGTCGGAAGGTGGAGGCCCTGCGGGTCTGCGTGGCCGGCTGCAGCCCAATCTTTTTTGCGGCAGTCCGCCTTGACGAGATTGTCCAAAACTTCGTCTGTGGACGAATTGAAGAGGCCTTCACCGTCGAAGGGGAGATCTTCAAACCTCCTTCTGGTGTCCTCCTGGATGTCGGCCGGTCGAAGCCAAGCATGGCGGCGGAGGCCGACGGATCCCGCCATGACCCGGGAGGCGATCTCCACAGCGTGCCGGGAGGAGGCCATCTGGTGCCGAGCGATGGAGATAGCCTCATTGAAGATCACGGAGGAGGCTTGGCGGATGTCCTCCGGACCGCTTCCATCGCTGGTTGCAGGCGATCGAGACCTTCTTCAGGTATGCCGCGAGGAAGCCTAGTGTTGGACAGCCTGATCTGCAAGGAGGCAGCCGAATAGAACCTCCTTGCGTAGGCGTCCAAATTTGTCTTTTTTCCGGGGGGGTGGTGTGTTGCCTGCCGGAGCCTTTTGTCTGCGGGATACAAAAGTTCGGTGCAGGGTGATTAAATAGATAACCGGCGTTATCCTTCTGCACCCTGTAGAGGTGTTCTAACCGCTGCGGATCGGCTGAGCCCAGGCCGGTCATCCCAGGCGGCCTTCACCAGTCTGGATACCCGGGGCAGGAGAGGCAGCGGGGCCGTGGAGGTCGCTTCTCCTCGAAAACGGAGAGGGGATCGTCGCCTCCGGCTCCGCATCGGCGATTTAAGGCCGAGGGAGGGCCATGCGGAGCAGCATCGCAGAGAACTGGTGGACGTCCTCTGGAGCAGAATCTGGGATCGGGTCCCCGAATCCCAACGGAGGAGACTCCTGGGGGGCCGCCTCAGACACCTCAGACTCCGCACTCGAGTCGTACGACTCCGAGCTCGGTGAGTCCCTGCGTCCCCCCCGGCTCCTTCGTAGTCGCCGCAGGTGTTGCCTTCCTAGGCTTCTCCGCAGCCGGGGCGGTGGAGCAGCAGCGTCCCGCTTTGGGGTGGCTGACCACGGATTTCACCCTCTTGGTGGTGACCGGGGGAGTCTGGCAGGCTGACGTCGTCGTAGCCCGTAGTCACCATCGACTCCGTAGGGCGCGTCGCCGTTGCCGTGACCCTAGGAGGTGGCGATATGCCCGAACCGTGGTGAAGGCTCCCTCGCCCTATGATATCGAGGGGGGGGAGAGCGGCTGAAGGAGCGGCGGTCCGACGGAGATCGGCTTCGGCGTCATACTTAGCCCTTTTCCCCAGGCAGCGCGATTCGCGCTGTCGACGAGGTGACCGGGACCTCCGGAAAGGGCTCCCAGCGACTCGGGCCACGATGGACCATCCCGGACGATGGCGAATGCGACCGAAGGAGGCCGGGCGCTCTCTCCACTCAATTCCCTCGCGTACCTGGCCACGTAGGACGCCGAGGGTTTTCTGGGGGCAGACGAGGAGGTTGTTCCTCCTTGCTCCCTCGGAGGGGGCGAGGCCACCGGACGCTCGGAAGAGCGGGACCGGGACCTGAAGGAGGTCGAACGCCGCTCCGGAGAAGCAGAGGGCTCCTCTGCTGCAGGTCGGCCGACCTGCGACGGCTAAAAGGGCGGTGGCGCTCCTCCACCAGGGTTGGAGGGTCTGCCACAGGCGAGTCCGGGCGCTGTTGGGGAACGTCCCGATCTCATCCTCCGAGAGGTCGACGGACTCGCCTCGCCCTTTGGAAGGCTGCTGAGTAGGAGGAGGAGAAGGCTAGGTCCCCCCCCCGGGGGGCGCTTCTTTTTCCCTTCTTCTTCTTCTTCTTCTCCTTCTCCTTGCCCTTGCCTCCGTCCGGAGCAGGGCGCTTTTTAGCAGGCGTCTCCGTCAGGGGAGCCTCAGCCTTCCTCGCCGTCGAGGATCCTTTAGCTGACTTGGAGCCGCCGACAGCTTCGGGATCCTCGGTAACGCCGAGATCGGCGTTTTCGCCGGTACCGAGCCCGATACCGACGAGGTGGACGGAACGGCAGCCGCCGAACCGTCGATGGCGTGGTCGTCTTCTTGTCGGCCATCTTGGAAGTGGAGGTCTCGTCTATCGCCCGCAGAGACTGCTCCCAACAAAAAGATTTGAGTTCTCGCGGAGCGGTTGCGAAGAGTTTGGGGAGTAAAATCCCTACAAATTTGGCAAGTCCGGATATTGTGGGACTCGCCCAAACAGAAGAGACACTCCTTATGGCCGTCGTTGAGGGCAACCTTGCGGCCGCAGGACACGCACTTCTTAAAGAGCGCGGACATAAGACGAAGAAACGCCAAACTCCGAAATCCAAAAAAGACGAAAGCCGAAGGGGGAGTCCGAAGAGAGGTCAAAGACAGTCCGAAAGTCCGTAAAACCGTGAAAAACAGCAAGCCAAGCACGACGTGAGAGGAACAAACTAAAGAACCTTCCGTACGCGGCGGCGGACGAGAAAGAACTGAGGAGAGACCGTTGCTCGGCGGGAGGAGCATGCGCAGTACCGGCGTGGGGGAGGGGTTTCCCGCCAAGCGAACAAGCTCTAGAAGTTTCCGAACGCTACCGCGCAGGCGCTAAAGCTCCTAGTGTATGAAGGCACAGAGACCACGAAGAAGAAGTAGTCAGTTTTTAGCTGGTTTGAGATAAAAAGTTTTGTGGTGGCGCACGCGCACACACCCAATGGCACCTGCTTGACCTTCCAGTATCTTAGAGCACAGGCCACAAATCCATTGCTTGGCCCACACATTAAAACGGGCACCAAATCCAAAGAACTTGCACGCTTCCCATGGGATAATAAAGTAACGCTGTGGGAAAACAAGAGGCAAGCCTCGCAGAGTGTACCTGGTGGCCTTCAGCAGTAGTGTCATACTGTTGGAGGGGGCAAAGTGCCCTGCTGCCTCCTGCTCAGCCCCAGGGGCCATGATGGCCGAGATGGCATATACTGTGTTTTGCTGAAAGGGATACCCTGTGGTCATTCTGGCAAACCCGGGATGAAACCCCTCCCACGCAGACGCACACACTGACCAGCAGTAAACTGCTCTGCAGGCTTAAGGTTGGGGAACCTGCTGCTCCAGGGGCCCTGCTGGTCGAGATCCCCAAGATATGGATTTAAAGCAAAGGGACACACAGCGGGCATCCAAACAAACCCCGCAGCACTTTCTTCTGGGTGGCAATTTGCCTAGCAACTCTACAGTCTTGGTGCCAGTTCACTGCAAAACGCAACCTCTTTTCCCAGAGAAATCAAAAACCCCTCCTCCTCCCATTAAAGCCCACTGGGTTTGGGAATCAGCGTACCTACCCTCCGGTAGTACCCCAAGCACACAGTGGACGCGAGGAGTTCATGCTCGATCGCCAGGCACACTTCGATCACGATGACAGACAACGTTGACACACCCAGGCCAAAAGTGTTCGCTGTCTTTCGGTATATCAGGGGCGATGTAAGCCACCACACAGTGATGGTCACCCTCTCCTCTACTGAAATCGCTTGCCTCATCCCTGTGGTTCTTCTTTCAAGGTAGGGTGCCTGCGATTTCAAAGAGGGTGGCTTTCGTCATCCTGAAGTGGTACAACCACTGGAGTCGTCCCATTTCTCCAGCACCTCCTCGCTCCACCACGCCCGCACCGCTCCCGAACCCACCACCTTTTGGGGCGCGGGACTTCATACAAGAGAGGTGCAAGAATTGTGTAATACAAACTCGAGCGTCTCACGGCAGCGCGACGGTTCCTTGCGAGCCTGCGCCTACTCGCACCATCTTTGGGCCAGCAATGTTCAAGCGCTCCTAACAAGGCTGAAATGGCAGTCATTAACGGGGCAAGGACCCCAGCTATTTCCCTCAACTGCCGTTCGCCATACACCAAACTGCAAAAAGCGAGCGGGCAGGAAAAGTTTGACAAAGTTTCCGCGGCGGTTCAGCAGGCGCGGGGGAGGGCGAGGGGATGGATGACGGGAGGATGTGAGGGAACGCGCATGCGTATTGGCGTCATTGATGACGCCCCAAATTTTTCTTTTGAAAAAAGGGCACAGCCAATCAAACGCTAGGTAGGGTGGGGAAAGGACAACGTAGGGAGGGGCTATGGCGATGCTGTGTGAATGCGACAATGCTCGCCTAGCCTCTTGCCGATCGAGCCATGAGAAACGACTAAAAGTTTGGTACGTTTTAGTGGGGATTAGGGAAAAGCCTGCCTGGATCGCGGTGGGAAGATTTCAGCGCCCCGTGAGAAAAGGGCCTATACCTTTCAAATCTAAACTTATTCAACTGTTCTGCCTGTTGACAAAGTAAACTGTTACATGTATCTTGCAACCTTCTTTCTGAAGGTACTTTAATGGCAGAATCTGACATTAGGAAACTCCCCCAGAGTCCTGTTGTTATGTAAATACTTTTTTAAATGTTTAAACAACAACATATTCCAGCATGTGCTACATTAGGGACATTAAGGAATGCCTTGGTAATGAGCCTCCAAATAAAATGTTAACCTTTTTTTAAAAAAAGATTTAATTATTGTGTTATCAGGCTCTATGACTCATTGTTTCTGAAACTGCAGTTCATACACATAAAATTAATGACCATTTGTTTCTAAGCAAGTTAGCCTACAATTTACAAGACCTGCCAAGAAGCTAGAAGAAAGCATTCCATCATGTGCCCTTAAGAACTTACTCTGCTATGGGATGAAAAAAACTAAGACTGGCTATTAATTTCCCAGTTTAATTTTAACAGGGATAAAGTAATTTCATCAATTACTTTTTTTTACAGTTTTTACAGCCTCTGGATGTGGGAACTCTGGCAGTTTGTAGGAAACATTATAGATGCTATTTTCATCTGATTTTGGTTTGGGCCCAAAGATTCAACTGCATGGGTAGAAAGTGACTGTGCATGTGTCACTGACTCACCCATTTCTAGCCACTTAGATCCTAAACAGCTTCTGCAAATAGTCTCCTGATCCTTTGAAGCCTGATTCAATGGGGCATAACAGATGAGATATTTGGAGAGGGGGTGAAATTAATAATACCTATGCACAAATGGAAGTGCATGGCAGAGTGTTTGGAACAAACCCCAAGCCCTCAAGAAGAGGGGTTATTTGCACTTTTAAAAAGTTTCCAGGCTAAATTTCAGCTGTTTTGAGCCAAATTTCTCATAAATACTTTCATTTCAACTCTTATGCTCTTTTATTTTCTAGGGAGCTATCCCATTTGACCAACAGCAACAATGAAGATCATCTTCCAGAAATACACACACCAGACTGCTGTATGCTTGTAAATTTAGATTATGATTCTGGCCAGAAAGCCTCATGATAGGTTCGCCTTACAGTTAACGTAAGTTGGAAACAACTTGAAGACACATAACTACCATCACAAACACAATAAGGACACATTTACTGTTTTGATCCTGGTATGTTGTTGAACACTTATTAAAAAGTATCAAGCAACTCTTAAACTTTCACAGACATACATTATTGAAAAGTGTTTCTTTTTGTATTAGAATTTGTTTTTGTTCTTCTGTACTTGTATTTTTCTTTTCTTTTCCAAACAATATAGAATACTCATGTTAACACTGTCATTTTAATAATGACGATCATCATAATTTATACACTATCAATGTGCATGGTGCTATAAGACTGTCAGCTACAAAATTTATGATCTGTAATTTTAGAGTTGAAGAACAAAGGTATGGGTAAAACAAAAGAGCATATAGTTGTTTGCCACACATCCTTAGGTTTAAGCGCAGGCACCTTTACAGTACAACATGGAAACTAAGTGAATGTCCCAAAACCTTAATAGACAGAGGATAGTCACATATATTCTTACATATGCACACATTTACTTTAAAGTAATACATTTTGCATTCAACATAATACATAGAGTTTTTGGATTATAACTCCCAGAATTCCATTACTGATATGGACATAGTCCAAAAAAGTAATGTTTCCAATCTATGGAAATAGTTTCTAGTCCATGATAGAACATGCCAAAATAAATCTGTCCTCAAGGCCTGATGTTTTTGATGCAACAGAGTAACTCCACTGTCACCTTCATCAACTTCACTGTATAGCCAAAGTCCTTTATAATACATGGAATAAAACATGAACAATATTAAAAATAAATTATTAAAATATTACATGTAGCTTTAAAACCATTTTATGCAGACCCCTGTAAAACCAACAAATAAAAAGTGTAAAATTAATATTTATACCACAATGTGATCCTTTATGAAATGCATGCCTAGTTTCTTGGTTGCCAATGCAAACTGAGCTACTTAATATGTGACAAATAGCTGTGTATCAGTAACAATTCTATTACCACTTTCTGAGGTGTGCAGTCTGCATAAAACTGAATAACAGGTGACACAAATCTTTCTCTAGGGGCAGAATAAAAGGGTCAAAATAACAAGTAATAAATTACATCATCAATCTGATTACAACCAAATACACCTATTCTATCTGTAATTGAAATATCTTAAAATCTCCATTCAAGATATGCAGCAGGCATCTGCTAGAACACAAGTTCTAAGCTTAGCTGAGAAAAGACCAGAATTTCACAACACTGTGGCTCTGCATGACTGACCTGCATCTGTGGGTACCAAGTGGAGAACTGTGGCCCAACTATGGCTGTTTTCAGCACTATAAAGACTAAGTCTAAGATAATTCTCTGGGTTAAGATTGCAAACTTTTAACTTGTATTGGGACAACTGTGCCGAACCTCCAAGCCTCAATTTCTCTAGCCAATTAAGGCCATTTCCGCACTACACTGTTATAGTGCTATTATTCCCCTTTTACCATCCTATGGAATCCTGGGGTTTACAGTTTAAGGAAGGGCATTTAGAATTCTCAGCCAGAGAGCTCTTTGGCCTCAGTAAACTACAAACCCTAGAATTCCACAGGATGTTGAAAGTGGAATAATAGCACTAAAACAGTATAATGCGGAAATGGCCTAAGTTTGTTAAGATAATGATTCTCAATTCCATCAGCACCAAATTCTTAAGAAAGACAGATCAATTCTAGCTGTAAATTAAAAGAAACAACTCTTTTCTAAGGAACTGGGTCAAGTTTCAAAACCTACTGCATGAATTTATTTTGCAAATTTCCAAATCAGATTTAGCATCTTCTCCCCAGATTTCTGCTCCCTACAGCATTTAAGTGATCATTTTAGCTACAAAAACCTTCAGGGCAAAATTTATTAACTGTCCCCCTCTAGAGCAGAAAAATCTTCTAAGTTGCCCAACAGATCTGGCACTCGAGATTTTGGTGACTTCTAATTGTTGCTTCCAAGAAAGTTTTTCATTAAAGTGCAGTCCCAAGAATTTAAACAAATGCACCTGTTCTAGATATGTTCGTCAAGCATCCAAACATACTTAGGGGTTCTCCTCCCCAAAAACCATGATCTTCATTTTAGAACAGTTAATAAACAACTGTTCCTTATTATAGAGCCTCCATAATTTGGCTAACACGCTTATAAGGATAACTTTGTTCAAAGATAGCAAAACCAAATCATCAGCATAAAGCAACATCAACATCTTACAGTTACTAACAGCTAAAAGGGAAAAAATGAAAGACAGACCATTTCTGGAATCAGATCATTAATATAAACATTACATAAAAGAGGTGCCAGAGCACAACGCTCTTTCACTCCATGGCTGATGAGAACAAGTTGTACTAAAGCAACATTTAAACCCAGTCTCATCTGTAGAGAAGCATCTTGGTGTAACATCTGAGTAAGTCACAACAGTCTTTTGTCAATGTTTGTTTTAGCCAACTTGTGCCATAAACATTGCCTAATCAAATGACGATCAGAAATCTACAGAAGATGTATAACTGCAATCATTTGAGTCACTGGTAAATTTATATATAAGATGATGTAATGTAAAGGTCTACTCCAGAGTATTTCTGCTTCTCCTAAAATCTGCTTGTTCTGCTTGTTCTTCATAGATAATATATTACTATTCCATTCCAGAAGCTTGCTTGAAAAATATCATACAAAGAGTTTAGAAGCTACATTTAAAAGACTGATCACCCTGTTATCAGAAGAATCTGTTGTGTCCCATTTCCTGAAGATTGACACAATAATGCTAGCTTGCCACTCTGAGGGAATGTTGCCAATTGAGTTAATATACATAAATAATTTTGCAAGAATAGATGACCACCAACCAATGTCTACTGTGAACACCGCAAGGGGAATCCTATGTTCTCCTGGGCTTTGCCAATTCCAAGTGTGGAAACCAGATTTTTAATTTCAAGAGAGACTGGTGGCTATGAAGGAAACTGATCAGAATTCTGGATCATAACATACTGTATAGTTAAGCTGCTTCCAAAGACATGCCTAAAATTGGTGATCCCACACCTCAGGTGTAATTAGGGTAGCAGGCTCGAAAGTTGTATGTGAGAAGCCTCTCTGTAGCAAACTCCAGAATCCGGTTTCATTGCCTTCAACAATGGCCAGACCCAAATATCTTCATCTGTTAACAAAATAAGCCTCCATTCAACCAAGTAAGGTTTTACAATATATTCTCTCCATTGTTGTTTTAGAAAAGAAGTGGCATTAGTAGTGTCTATATGTTTCACCTGCCTTAGTAGTTTATTCAGCCCCTTTTTGTTGGATCTGCACTGTCTATTAAATCAGGTCTGAAGACCACAGAGGTTTTGTCTGACGTGGTAGTAACCACATAAGGTCTACGTGCATCAATTATGTCCTGATAAATCTCCCTGATATTATGAGATCCCACAAGATCATGGGGTCATACCTTTGAAGCTCTTCTGTTCCTAGCATCTGTCTGATGTTAGCATCAACTGTAAGAGACTATTTAAGCCATTTTTCACCTTCCAAGTGACCTGACATTTCAAGATCTGTCAGAACCCCCCAAATGAATTTCTTGAAGTTTGGTCAACATGAGATGAAAGTGATCACTTTCAGCTTCACTGTCAATTTCAAATGACTGTATCTACCAAATAACAGCATCTGACCATATGATATAATCAATATGATATAATCAACCACACAGTGTCTAAATAAGTACAATTAAGAAAGATGAGATGAAATTCACAGATTAAAGAGATAAGAGCTTAGTCATTCTTATTAATTTATCTTATTTTGCAAATATCAAAGAATAGTTAAAACTTTTCCCAAATCAAACCCTAAGATTTTTTTTCCATCATAGAATAGCCACTGCCTGTTCTAGCATTTAAATCACTGCAAGTTAAAACCAAGTGATTAGGGCAGTCTGTAAACAAACTATCAAACAAAGTCTCCAAATCTGCCTGAATTTCTAATAAGGTTCTGGCAGATCTTGGAGAAAAATAAAGATTAATGCGTATCAGCACTAATGCATATAATTATTGACAATGGTTCGAAGCTAACCCAGCTACCTGTAGAGTGCCCACCTCTACAGTGCAAGAGTTCAGAACAACCAGGCCTCCACTGCCACAACCTGCATTAGAGGATTTCTAAGCATGCTGTTCCCAAGACTAGGGAACTATTCTCCATAAGCCAGGTCACGAGTTGGCAGATACTGAATGAAGACTATGTTGACCAATTTACTTCCCCAACTTGCAGTATTCCAGGATATGAGATTTATAAGTCAATGTAGCTTCTTACCATCTAACAGTCCTTAGGTGAGTCAACCAAAGGAGTATATCTGTTGCCCAAAAGCCAATCAAAATCTATTACAAAGGGCTGCTTAATTGTTTGTGTTTGGCTAGGCAGATTACCCTTCCCTACAGACATTTGCTGGGTAATATGACTCCTGGAAGGCTTGTCATCAGATAGAAGTGTCCTATGTACAATAAGATCAATAAGATTAGAAGCAGCTTTATACTTACAATAAGCTCCCCAGTTGGCATACTCAGTGTTAGATTTCCTTACTGGATATCTTAGTTGCTTAACTGGAATAACTAGGGAAGTTTTATAAAAGAAGGATGGCCTTTTCCCCCAAGAAAGAGTAATTTCTGCCTCTAGTAGTATAGTTTCTTGTTGTTGTATGCCTTCAAGACGCTTCCAATTAATGGCAACCCTAAGGTGAACCTATCATGGGGTTTCCTGGAGCTGAGAGTGACATGCCCAAGGTCACCTAATGGGTTTCTATGGCCAAGTAGAGAACCAAACACTGGTCTCCAGGGTTGTACTCTAATGCTCAAACCACTATACCATGTTGGCTCCTGTAGTGCAGCTGAGTGAAATTTCTGTTCCATCAGATTCACAGAGCCAAATCCAAAAACGGTAGGCATGGTTACTATATGTGAAAGCCAAAATCACCATGCCTCTCAACTTTCTAGATCCTGTGGGATACAAACAGGAGCATTTTATATCCACTGGGGTATCCTGCCCAGCCTCCAATGCATCTAAAATACCCTAATGCTTCTACATGTGTTAGTTTGCTGGATCCAGAGCCTGCATGTTCTACGGACCGCAACTGGTATTTGTTTGCCTGCAAAGCTTTTTCCTATGCTGTTCCTGCTGATGAAAGTGGAGACTGAAAGACTCCTTCTTTTAGAGTATCATCATGCCATTCATCCAGGAATGATAAATCTGAATTTGAAAAAGTTAGACTAAAATCTTCCACATCACTGGAATATGGCAGCAATGGTCCTGTCTTCAGCAGGAACAGCATTAGACATTAAAACAAATGAACAAAAATATTCCAGGGCATGATAAGAAGGCACATGATGCAGTAGCTGAGCCCTGTATCTGACCAGGGCCTAGAGTGGAGGCTGCCTAAGAACTGAAGTACACTGCCTTGAGTTCCTGAGGGGAAAAACAGGAAGATAAATAAAATAAAACCTCTCATTTAAAAATGAGACAGGGGAGAAAGAGAGATGGACAGAGGACAGGAAGGAAGGAGAGAGGAAGCAACAATGTTTAATATCTGAGTTCAGATCTTCTGCTTTCAGAATAAATTCTAAAAATAAACTTCCTGTTTCCCACAGTAACACTAACATGAATATTGTCTAGCATGAATCCAAACACTCTGGCATCACATGATAGAAATATTAGTGATAAGTGTAATAGAGTAATCTTATCTTGGGGAGCGTGGTGGATTCTGTGGACACTTCATAAGCCTTGCAGACTTCTTGCAGCATAGGCAGGAGATTTTTATACCTTTCCCTCCTTCTCCTCCCATTTTCTCCTTCCCTTTTTGTCTCCTCATCTTCTGTGTATTTCTCATTAACTACACCAAAAGCTAGAACAGTTTAAGACATTTGGGAGGGAGCATGTTCAGGGCATGAACGACACAGTGAGGGTTCCAGAGGATCTGAAGATGCCTCTTATGCCTTCCATTTCCACACCATCCTTGGAGAAGTTTCCAATGAGACCTAGTAGGAGAGGAGTTCTGGCAGCTTAAATGCTGTCCCATCCATAGGTGTTTCTCCTTCTCAGATAGTTAAAGCAGTATATATGTCCTACACAGCCCCTCAGGCTTTGGCCAGTTTTAGGATTTTGTGTGTGGAGGGGGCGGGCTTTAAATGGCCTGTTTGCTTATGGAAGCCCCATGAATTTTATAGAGTTTTCTTAGGCAAAGAATACTCAAGATGTGGTTTTCCAATTCCTTCCTCTTAAATGTATTTAAGATTGTACCTTATGGCAATAAATATAATTAGAGTAGTAGTATAGTCAGAGTAATAATCACATTTGATGAATGTGACTCAACTAAAAATAAATGACAATTTTAGCAGGTAAGCCAAAGGAAACAATACCTCCCACAAAAGATGTGTTGTAAATCAGTACTTCTGTGTTCAGAATGACAACCAGAAATGCAGCACTATTGTTTCTAAGAGCACGTCACAGACAGAATACTTCAGAGTCAGAAGAAACAGTGATTGCAGAATTAGAGTTTGTGATTCACAGCATGGGGAAAAGCTGTTATCAAGGAAGAAGTCATACCTTGGATGGATGACAAAGCGTCATATGATTTTAAGAAATTTCCTATGCTACAAGAAGCATTCATTTGTTTCACAATATTTAGTATAACTGGCATTTATGAAACTGCACTCGTAAATAATTCCAACGCATGCACACATTTCATGTATTCTTTCACAAAAATAAAGTGGATTCAGTTCATAAACAAGCCAATGAAAAATTAAACCAACTCTTTGTACTTTGGTATCCAGTGTAGTGTACTGTTTTGGGTACCAGATTATGAATTGGGAGACTGGGATTCAAATAGAAACCCATTGTGTGTGATCTCTGGCAAGTCACACACTCTCAGCCTCAGAGGAAGGCAAAGGCAAACCCCTTCTGAACAAATTCTGCCAAGAAAATCCTGTGATAGGTTTGTCTTAGGGTCACAATAAGTTGAAAATGACTTCAAGGCACACAACAACAACCCATAAATTCACTGAGCAATTGACTTGCTTTTGCAAATGCTGCCATAGAGAGTGATTGCAAAATGTAAGTGTTCTCTCATTATCATTAATTTCAGAATGATGTTTTTGTTTGAAGTAAGTGTACCTAAAATGCCCAAGACATACCATTCTTTATTGTCACTAATTTATATAGACCAGAAAGACTGGCATAGGCAGTGAAGCCCAAGATAGAAACTGTACTGTTAAGCTCCATTCTTGTTAAGTGCCAAGCTGACTTACGGCGACCCATCCTAGGATTTTCTCTCCGAGATTTATTCAGAAGAGGTTTGCCGTTGCCTTTCTCTAAGACTGAGGGTGCGTGATTTGACCACAGAACAGTGGGTTTCCACAGCTAAGCAGGCATTTGAATTTTGCTCTCCCAACATCCTAATTCAGTACTCAAACTACTACACCATGCTTGCTCTCAAGCTCATTTCTAGGTCATACATTTTGCCTCACTTTCTGCTATAGTCACTGGAGGAGCCAACAGTCCAAAAACAACTAAATGCCACTATTGGGAAGCTAGCAGACTGCAGCAGGGTGCTATGCACTGGTTACAGTCTGCAGATATTTATCTGTCTAAATTTCAAAGTTCCATTATTTCCAATAACTTCCAATTCATTTCTCTGGAAAGAACTCCTCCATTTAAAGCACTTGTAAATAGTGTTTATCTCTCTTCTGGGGTTAGTTTGGAGGTCTTCTCCCTTTTAACCAGACTGTACAAACAACGCATACATAACCTATAGACTTTGGATTGAAGTTTTCAGACAGCTTACTCTGAATTAACATTTCAAATGGATGCACTGGTATGTGAGCCATGATCCCCAAAACTGCAAAGAAGTTTTACAAGAACTAAATTCAGCAGCCTGAAAAATTGTAAAGGTGTTGCCACTTCAAAGAGTGTTCTTGATTGACACTAACAAATAATTCACACTCAGTATGGTGTGTAATTTCGAGGGGTAATTAGCAAAAGAGAGAGAGAGAATATTTCTTTTGCTAAGAACATAACTGAAAGATGGCAAACTGAAATGAAGGAACAAGGTGCTGGTTGGGCACATCTGCCCAATTTCTTTGATTTCAGATTTTTAAAAAATGTTCTTGTCACTTATTCTCAAGTTTTCTCATTTACTTGAAAACTATTCTTGTGCATTCCCAAAGAGATGGGCAAAATAACTGGTCCTCATTTTAAGCAAGTAAAATAACCACATGAATTATTTCAAAGGATAATTACATACCATTCATAATTCCAAGACTGAAGATTGCATTCACCAATACACTCCCCTTTCGGAAGTGGTCCGTCATGTGCTCCAGCCAATTGGCTTCCAGGCTGCAAATACTCTGCCCATTACTGATGATTTTCACAGGAATTGTAATAGAATAATACTGGACAGACCTCTGAGAAGTGTTTGGTTTGTTGAAGACTGCGAAGATCTCTGTTTCTAAAGGAAGGGAGAAACAAACCAAATAATGTATTCCCTCTCATTCTCATTCTGTCAGCATAAATAACACATTTAATAAGCACTAAGAATTGAGAGCCTCCCCGCAAAATAATTAAAATGTTATTAGATCATTAACAAAAGCTATTTTCAAACCTTACTGAAGAATGACTTATATTTGTTCCACAGCGATGGTGCTATACTAATGTAGATGAGTAGACAGCTGCTCTCGAACAATGATATGACACCTGTAGCTTTAAAACATTTAATACAATCATATTAGAGTACAACTATTGATCCTTTCCCAGCTTGCAATGTCCAGTCTATGAGAATGTTTACTGTTGTTCTTAACATGCCAAGATGTACATTCTAGTAACTTGTATAATACTATGCCTCTCCCCATCTAAATAATTTATTCTTCTAGGCAACATACACTCAGCAGCATTATTGATTCGCTCTTTCACTTAGTACACAGTCTCTCAAGAAATCCGTGGGATGCCTCTCTCTCCCAGTGTGATCATGTTTACTTAATAATAATTGAAATGTTTAATGTCTTCTGCTTGTTCTTCTCTATCACTTCATCTTTGGCTTGATGTACACCATTTTCATCTCCTTCCTTACCAAGTGGTTCTTTGATGACCATGAAATGAAATTAGTTTCTGGTGATTGCACTGACTCTACTGCAATACTACATTCCTTAATCAGCTCCAATTATTGGATTTGCACATTTAGCTCCTTGTTTGCCTCAGTAGAAGCTGCCCTAACCTAAGTCACAGCCTTGGTCCAATTAGTGCAAGGCTGTCAGTTTGGACTGGCACAGGCTCTTCAAGGTTTGGGCAGGATTTTTTCCTGGTCCTTCTTAGAGACCCCTACCATTCCCTGTTGAGCTCCCATCAAATACTAACTAGACCTGAACCTGAAATCAGAAGTGATACATTATGTTTAGGGCACAGAGGTTGTTGATAAGAGATTTCCTTGGCTGGCATCTCTTAGTGGTGCATTGTGCATTTATTTATTATTTTATCAAAATATTTATACCCCACCCTATATCAAAAAGATCTCAGGATAGAACTAAACTTATATTAGCACCATCACCATTGACCCAATTGTTTGTCATCCCTTATATTATTATCAACATAAATTTAAATTATTTAAAGGCTGGAAACAAAAAGGACTATATAAGCTACTAGACTTTTAAACAACTAAACATAAGTCTGGCAAACAAATCAAAGATCAGTTAATTGCAATTAAGCCAATAGAGATCCAAATACATCTAGTGCTCCACTATCTTCAGAGCAGACATAAAAAGACAGGTGCAACATCTTCTGCACAAATTTGAAATATTAATACAAAATTCCAAAGCAAAGATGAAAGGACAAGTTTAGTGTCATAAATCTACAATCCACATTTCCAGGTTTAACTTTCAAGGATTTGATTATTTGTAAATTTCTCCAAACTCTGCCCACCCACCCCCGCCTGACCTCAGGCACTTCTTTTCTGGGGGAACTTTCCCTCTCATCAATTCTGATCAGGCCACAAAGCCCTTTAAAAACCACTCTCTGGTCTTCCCCTTCCTATACCACCAGCCATTCCCTGGCCAGCTAAGGACAACTCACAGCTGTTTCTCAGCACCACAAACCCTCTCCCAATGAGGGAGAGGGAAGATATGGGCAAGAGAGAGGAAGTCTAGAGCCACCATTCAGATGAACTACCTTTCCCTCTCTTTTCCCTGATCTCATATGGACTCTGGTTGCCTGTTCCCCTCTTCATGCCTCAGCCCGCTTCCCACAGGCAAGCACACATATTTTGTTATTTGGAATTTTTCCACTTCTGCAGGGATTCTGCCCTCCTAACCTTAGTTAATATGGAGGGTCAATTGTAATCTACTGATTGAATCAAAATACCCAGCTGCTGAAGGCTTCAAGAAAACATGAGATACAGATCTACATGCAAATATGGTAAATGTTAAATGGAAAACATTATGGAAAAGTCTTCCAATCAAATTTGTATCTTCCCATATGAGAGAACATGCTTTAAAAATTATATATCACTGGTATCTAACCCCAGTAAAAATTATACAGATAAGTAAACATTCATCAGACAAATGCTGGAGGAACTGCAAGGCTTTGGGTATATATTTCCACACGTGGTGAGGGTGTTCCAGTATTTCTGAATTTCAGAAAAATGTGTTTCTAATAAGTAAAATTGCAAGCCAAGCAGTTCTTGTTCACTCCAAAAAAGGACTTCTCTCCATATTTTATCATAAAGTTCTGATTAATTTGTTTGTTCACTTGTTTGTTTTGCTGCCAGACTCATAATTCCTTAGAATTGGAAAAAACAGGACCATCTTTCAACTGAACCCTGATATAAAAAAATTTGGGAAATGCCACTTGTGGAAAAGATGACATCCACTGTATGAGATGATAGAAAGCAACAGTCAGAACTAAGCTTCTTTTCAACATGGTTTCCATCAACGATAGCAAGGAGTTTCTACCTATAGAGAGATGCTTTAGTTGAATGGTATATTTATGGTTATTTTCTCATGCTGTGAATCTGTGAACCAAAGATTTCATATAAACCTTGAAAATCTTACTTTTGGGGAAAATAATATTCAATTCCTAGTGAGTTTCTCATTTGTTTTGTTAAAAAATATTTACATTATGCTTCTATATCATACTGTTAATAATTTAATTAAAAATTTAAAAATCTCAGGATGGCTTAAAATAACATTAAAACAAGTTACAGTTTAAAATGATAAAAAATAAGTTAAATAAGTTAAAACATATTAACTATGACAATAAGTTAAAAACAGATTTAAAACATTAAAAAGTATGAAAAACTATACTGTGGTATAGTGGTTTGAATGTCAAACTAGGGTGTTTTCTTGAACTATCAAGAAAGCTCTGTGATAGGTTCGCCTTAGGGTCACCATAAATCACAAACACCTTGAAGGTATGCAACAATGGCAAAATGGGGTCCTAAGGCTTTCACTTGGTGCCTAAATGAAATGAATGCTGGCACCAACTGTGCCCCCAGGGGATAGCATTCCACAATTGGGGTGCTATGACTGAGAAGGCCTTTTCCCATCTCCCAACATAGTGCATTGACCTCACCAACGGAACACAAAGGACCCCTCTCCCCACACAGACCTCAGTTCCCAAGTAGGCACATATAAGGAGACCTGCTCCCTCAAGTATCAAAGTCTCAAGTTATTCAGGACTTTAAACAGAATCATAAGAACCTTGAATTTAGATCAGAAGCATACTGGCTACCAGTGAATTTTTTTAAAATACTGCCATTATATGGTGTCTAGATGGTACTCTAGTCAGCATTTTGCACTAGCTGCAGCTTCTGAGCTGTTGGGAGTAGCCCAACATAGTCTAATTGTGCATGGAATACAGTGCATACTGTGGTTATCTCTATTCAGAAAAGCACAAAGTGCATCAGTCAAAACTTTTGCCAGGCACTCTAAGCTACGCAGTCTATTTAACCACCCCCCCAGGGACAGGGATGGTATGGGGGGCAGACTTGCTTTCCTTCTCACAGACTGAAATGGCAGCTCCCTCCTCCATCTGACAAAGCACCTTGCCCCCTTATACAGCCCTACTTTCCCCTTAAAACTACCACCTTAGTGTAGGGTAAAGCCTTTCAGTTGTTACTCAAAATGGTTTACTGATCTGTGATAGCATGTTACTAATTGATTAGAATTAATAGAAAGTACTCTACTGAGTCAGAATTTATAAAAATATAAGGTACTCTTTATTAAAATAATTAATAGGGAAAGGTATTGGGTATCATAAGTGTATACAAGCAATACAGAACTTCAAAAGGTGTTTATCCAGTTTCTTATAGCTTAACTCAGTATACAGGTACAGAAGCTTTATACATATACAGGCCTTTGGCTTCCCTTTCACTCAAAGGCTTAATTCCCAAATCAGGGTCATACCTTCTGATCCAACTAAAAAATCGTTTTGTCTCTCTGTCTCTCTAGACCTCTGAGACGACTACCACTCTTAATCAGACAACCTTCCTGACTGACTGAAGGACTCTATCCCAGAATGCGCTCTCAATCTCTTTCTCTCTCTGGGAATTTCACTGAAGGAATCTGAAAAACTCAAGTCATTTGTCACACACACACACACACACACAAAACAATTTCTCTCAAATGTCAGCCCCTCCCTCTCACCAACAGGCTAGGTTTCTCTCATACAGAGTCATTTTGGTTACATGGTAACCCATTGCTGAGGCTGCACTGCCACTCCCCAGGCTCTGTCACAGATGAATCTAAGAGTACTCCCAAGATATGTACCTGCTCCTTCAGGGGCCAAAGCAACACAATTCCTGGACCTGAGAAGAACAGGTTGCTTACCTGTAACTGTGGTTCTTCGAGTGGTCATCTGTGCCATCATACACTAGGAGCTTTAGCGCCTGCGCGGTAGCGTTCGGAAACTTCTAGAGCTTGTTCGCTTGGCGGGAAACCCCTCCCCCACGCCGGTACTGCGCATGCTCCTCCCGCCGAGCAACGGTCTTCCTCAGTTCTGTCGTCCGCCGTAGAACCTACAGGGACCTGAGAAAGAGGGGGGAAAGGGGCGGGTGTGTATGATGGCACAGATGACCACTCGAAGAACCACAGTTACAGGTAAGCAACCTGTTCTTCTTCTTCGTGGTCTCTGTGCCTTCATACACTAGGAGACTGTGTAGCTTACCGGTCGGACGGCGGGTCAGGTCCTACAGCACGGAAGCCAACACCTCACGTCCAAACCGGGCATCTCTGCGCGACCGGCAGTCGAGCCTGTAGTGGCGCACGAAGGTCGATGGTTGGGACCAGGTCGCCACACGGCAGAGTTCATGCAGGTCAACTCCTCGCAGGAGGGCCGCAGAAGTAGCCACCGCTCTGGTGGAGTGGGCTCAAAGCAGGACTGGCGGAGGCTTCCTCGCGAGCTCATACGCCAGTTCAATAGTCCTCACCACCCACTTGGAGAAGCGCTGGGTGGACACTTTTAGGCCCCTCCGACGTCGCCCATAGCAAACAAAGAGATGCGGCGTCTGTCGGAAGGAAGCAGTCCTGTCCTTGTAGAAAGCCAATGCCCGACGCACGTCCAGTGAGGGGGAGGGCCGCTCCAACGGTGTCGTCGGGTTCGGGAAGAAGGCAGGCAGGATGATGTCCTGGTTGAGATGGAAACTGGACACCACCTTTGGCAGGAACGAGATGTCAGGTCTCAGGACCACCTTGTCCCTGTGGAAGACCGTGAAGGGCTCATCGGAACGAAGAGCTGTGATCTCACCCGCTCGCCTCGCTGAGGTCACCGCTACCAGGAAGGCAGTTTTCATTGTCAGGAGCCTGTCATCCGAGGTCGCCATCGGCTCAAAGGGCGGCTTCGTCAGCTGCGAGAGCACCAGCGAGAGGGACCACGGCGGTAGCGGCGGCGATACCGGCGGGTAGAGATGATGAAGTCCTTTCAGGAACCGCTTACGGTATCGTTCCTGAAGAAGGCCGAGGCAGCAGATCGTGGCGGTTGGTATGCCACGATCGCGGAGAGATACACCTTCAGGGATGAAAACGCCAGGCCCTGTTGCCGGAGGTGCAGGAGGAAGTGCAGGACGGTCGAGAGCCCCGCGGGCGATACCGGCTCACTCCTCTCGTTAGCGAAGGTCAGGAAGCGTCGCCACTTGTATTGATAGTTGCGACGGGTGATTCCTTCCTGGCCGCGACGAGGACGGTACCGAGCACGGGATCGTCTAGTGCGATATCCTCCAGGCATGGAGGGCCAGGCGTGGCAGGTCCGGATGGAGGACTCGGCCGCCGGAGTGGGAGAGCAGGTCCGGTGTCGGTGGCAACCGGAGCAGGTCGTCTCGCGCGGCTTGTAGCAGGGGTGCGAACCAATGTTGCCTCGGCCAGTACGGGGCTACCAGGATCGCGTCGGCTCGGTCGGCGAGGATCTTCGATATCGTCCGGCCAAGCAGCGGGAACGGCGGGAACGCGTAGAGGAGTTCCCCGGTCCACGGAAACGGGAAAAGCGTCCCCGATGGAGGCACGATCGTGGCCTGCTCTGGAACAGAATCGGCGACACTTCGCGTTTTCCCTGGTCGCGAAGAGGTCGATCGATGGTTCGCCCCAGCGGTCCCGAATCAGTCTAACGCCTCTCCGGAGACAGACCATTCGTGATGGGATGAGGTGTCCCTGCTGAGGGCGTCTGCCGTGGTGTTCTCCTGCCCGGCCAGGTGAACCGCCACGGGATGCGTGTGCAGGCGAATGCACCATTCCCACAGGCCGAGCGCGATGTCGAGCAGGGTCGTGGAATGAGTCCCACCTTGTCTGTTGATGTAGCAGACGGCGGTGGTGTTGTCCGTCAGAACAGGACCGTGCGCCCCGCCACGGCATGGCGGAACGCCCGTAGGGCTTTCCAGACGGCGAGCAGCTCCAGCGCGTTGATATGGAGAGCGGTCTCGTCGTCGGTCCATCTGTCGCGGACTCTGAGATCGCCGCAGTGGGCACCCCATCCATACAGGGAGGCGTCGGTCGTTACCGTCACCTTCGGTGTCGGCTGTTGGAAAGGCATCCCCGACATGAGATTGCGTCGCGACTGCCACCATCGGAGGGATGAGCGGACGTCTCCCGGAGCTGCAGTCGGAGTGTCTGTTCGTCTCGCAGGGGTCGAAATTTCGGACGAACCAGTGTTGAAGAGGTCTTGCTCTCAGCCTGGCGAGATATGTCACAGCGGTCGTCGCAGCCATGTAGCCCAAGAGCTGCTGGACGCTTCTCGCAGATAACGTCGGGGCCGTACGAGCGTGAGCGGCGGCCCGGATTAAAGTTTGTGCTCGAGACTCTGGTAGGTACGCCCTGGCGGAGGTCGAGTCGGGGCGTCGCCCCGATGAAGTCCAAGTCCTCGCCGGCTCGAGGTGGGACTTCTTCGGATTCACTCGTAGACCAAGGCGGGTCAGGAGTGACAACGTCATGTGGACGTCGTGGTAAAGTCTCTGTTTGCAGGACGCCACCAACAGCCAATCGTCGAGGTAGGGGAAGACGGAAGCGCCCTTCGTCCGCAGGTAGGATACCACCGGGGCCATGCACTTGGTGAAGACCCTTGGGGCAGTCGGGGAGTCCGAACGGCAGCACCTTGTACTGGTAACAGGTGTCGTCGACTGCGAAGCGGAGGTACCGTCTGTGCTGCGGGCGAATGGCGATATGGAAGTATGCGTCTCGGAGATCGATGGAGGCGAACCAGTCCCCTCGATGTAGGAAGGGTAGGATCGACGGTATCGTGACCATCTTGAACCTTTTGGGGCGGATGTAGTAGTTCACCCCTCTGAGGTCTAGGATCGGCCGGAGGGTACCGTCGGCTTTCGGACCCTGAAGTACCTGGAGAAGAAGCCGGTGGTCTTGGCCTCTTGCGGGAGCCGCTCGATCGCCCCTTTCTGGAGGAGGGATTGGATCTCTTCCAGGAGGGCCGGACTCGACGGCGTGGAGTAATAAACGCCGCGAGGAGGAATATCGGAAACTCGATGGCGTAGCCAAGACGGACGATGGAAAGCACCCAAGAGTCCGTAGTGACATACTGCCACTCCGCTAGGTGTCGAGCGAGAGTCGGTCGGTCTCCGAGCGCTGATGGTAGGCTGAAGAGTGGGTATTGGTGGGTCCTGCCAGGCACGTCAAAACCGAGACTTTGTCTCGGAGGAGGACTTCTTCGACGAAGGCGGGCGCCGCCTAATCGTGCGCCTGGCCGATGAGCCGGAGGACGGTCTCGACTGTCCAGACTGGGCCGAACGCTGGAACGACGAGGTGGAAGATCGTCGCCAGGATGGTCGGAAGGTGGAGGCCCTGCGGGTCTGCGTGGCCGGCTGCAGCCCAATCTTTTTTGCGGTCAGTCTCGCCTTGACGAGATTGTCCAAAACTTCGTCTGTGGACGAATTGAAGAGGCCTTCACCGTCGAAGGGGAGATCTTCAATCCTCCTTCTGGTGTCCTCCTGGATGTCGGCCGGTCGAAGCCAAGCATGGCGGCGGAGGCCGACGGATCCCCCCATGACCCGGGAGGCGATCTCCACAGCGTGCCGGGAGGAGGCCATCTGGTGCCGAGCGATGGAGATAGCCTCATTGAAGATCACGGAGGAGGCTTGGCGGATGTCCTCCGGTACCGCTTCCATCGCTGGTTGCAGGCGATCGAGCACCTTCTTCAGGTATGCCGCGAGGCAAGCCTGAGTGTTGGACAGCCTGATCTGCAAGGAGGCAGCCGAATAGAACCTCCTTGCGTAGGCGTCCAACTTCCTGCCCTCTTTGTCCGGCGGGGTGGTGTGTTGCCTGCCGGAGCCTTTCGTCTGCGCGGGGCTCGACGACCAAGAGTTCGGTGCAGGGTGATTAAATAGATAACCGGCGTTATCCTTCTGCACCCTGTAGAGGTGTTCTAACCGCTGCGGTATCGGCTGGGGCCGAGGCCGGTCTATCCCAGGCGGCCTTCACCAGTCTGGATACCCGGGGCAGGAGAGGCAGCGGGGCCGTGGAAGGTCGCTTCTCCTCGAAAACGGAGAAGGCTGGATCGTCGTCCTCCGGCTCCGCATCGGCGATCTTAAGGCCGAGGGTAGTGGCCATGCGGAGCAGCATCGCAGAGAACTGGTGGACGTCCTCTGGAGCAGAATCTGGGATCGGGTCCCCGAATCCCAACGGAGGAGACTCCTGGGAGGCCGCCTCAGACACCTCAGACTCCGCACTCGAGTCGTACGACTCCGAGCTCGGTGAGTCCTCTCGCCGCTCGCTCTCCGGCTCCTTCGTAGTCGCCGCAGGTGTTGCCTTCCTAGGCTTCTCCGCAGCCGGGGCGGTGGTAGCAGCAGCGTCCCGCTTGGGATGGCTGACCACGGATTTCACCCTCTTGGTGGTGACCGGGGTAGTCTGGCAGGCTGACGTCGTCGTAGCCCGCTCAGTCACCATCGACTCCGTAGGGCGCGTCGCCGTTGCCGTGACCCTAGGAGGTGGCGATATCGCCCGATACCGTGGTGAAGGCTCCCTCGCCCTATGATATCGAGGGGAGGGAGAGCGGCTGAAGGAGCGGCGGTCCGACGGAGATCGGCTTCGGCGTCGACGGTACCGAGCCTCGTCCCCTCTAGGCGAGCGCGATTCGCGCTGTCGACGAGGTGACCGGGACCTCCGGAAGGTCTCCCAGCGACTCGGGCCACGATGGTACCGATCCCGGTACGATGGCGAATGCGACCGATAGGAGGCCGGGCGCTCTCTCCACTCAGATTCCCTCGCGTACCTGGCCACGTAGGACGCCGAGGTGTATCTGGAGGCAGACGAGCGAGGTTGTTCCTCTCTTGTCTCCCTCGGAGGCGGCGAGGCCACCGGACGCTCGGAAGAGCGGGACCGGGACCTGAAGGAGGTCGAACGCCGCTCCGGAGAAGCAGAGGGCTCTCTCTGCTGCAGGTCGGCCGACCTGCGACGGCTAAGAGGGCGGTGGCGCTCCTCCACCAGGGTTGGAGGGTCTGCCACAGGCGAGTCCGGGCGCTGTTGGGGAACGTCCTCGATCTCATCCTCCGAGAGGTCGACGGACTCGCCTCGCCCTTTGGAAGGCTGCTGAGTAGGAGGAGGAGTAGGAGGTTAGCGTCCCCAGCCGGGGAGCGCTTCTTTTCCTTCTTCTTCTTCTTCTTCTCCTTCTCCTTGCCCTTGCCTCCGTCCGGAGCAGGGCGCTTTTTAGCAGGCGTCTCCGTCAGGGGAGCCTCAGCCTTCCTCGCCGTCGAGGATCCTTTAGCTGACTTGGCAGCCGCCGACAGCTTCGGGATCCTCGGTAACGCCGAGATCGGCGTTTTCGCCGGTACCGAGCCCGATACCGACGAGGTGGACGGAACGGCAGCCGCCGATACCGTCGATGGCGTGGTCGTCTTCTTGTCGGCCATCTTGGAAGTGGAGGTCTCGTCTATCGCCCGCAGAGACTGCTCCCAACAAAAAGATTTGAGTCTCGCGGAGCGGTTGCGAAGAGTTTGGGGAGTAAAATCCCTACAAATTTGGCAAGTCCGGATATTGTGGGACTCGCCCAAACAGAAGAGACACTCCTTATGGCCGTCGTTGAGGGCAACCTTGCGGCCGCAGGACACGCACTTCTTAAAGAGCGCGGACATAAGACGAAGAAACGCCAAACTCCGAAATCCAAAAAAGACGAAAGCCGAAGGGGGAGTCCGAAAGAGAGGTCAAAGACAGTCCGAAAGTCCGTAAAACCGTGAAAAACAGCAAGCCAAGCACGACGTGGAGGAACAAACTAAAGAACCTTCCGTACGCGGCGGCGGACGAGAAAGAACTGAGGAGAGACCGTTGCTCGGCGGGAGGAGCATGCGCAGTACCGGCGTGGGGGAGGGGTTTCCCGCCAAGCGAACAAGCTCTAGAAGTTTCCGAACGCTACCGCGCAGGCGCTAAAGCTCCTAGTGTATGAAGGCACAGAGACCACGAAGAAGAACCACCAATATATAAAGCCTCCATATTGGGATTCAGCTTCAGTTTACTGGCCCTTACCTAGCCCATTATAGCATTCAGGCACTGGTCCAGGACCTGTGTAGCCCCAGCTGACTCCAATGAAAAGTAGAAATAGAGCTGAGTACCATCAACATACTGATGTATAGCAAGTGTAAGTCCACCTCACCCCCATGTATATCATTTCTAGGTTGTAGTGGAGGTTGGAACAACCCTTCTCCTTCCACAGTGACTAAAACCTCTCCCGGACTTACTTGTTGAGCTGCTGCAGCCTTCACTCAAATATTCCATGCCTGGTGGAGAGTGGAGAAAGGAATCAGAGAAATGTCTGGTTAAGTCCCCACAGGCCGATGTGAAAAGATTACAAAATCTGCTGAGATCTCAGTGGACTTCAGCAGATCGTGTAATCATTTCTCGTCTGATTGTTGGGAAATAGCCAGACATTTCTCCAGTCCCTACCTTGGTCTCCTCCAACCACAAAATTTTTGTAGATGAGAAGCTGCACTAACTCAGTGGTAAATCTGTCGGGGAGTGGGAGAATCGCCAGCCGTAACATACTACCTCTTATAGAACTACTACACTATGATGGGCCATACAGGACTCCAGCCTTTGTCTTACTATATATTATTTGTCTCTGTGATTTCACTCTCTCCACTGTTAATTTTAACTTCATGCTAACTTCATGTCACGCATTTGTTCAAAATCATCTTGTATTAGAGCAAAGTGTTTTAATAATAACAAGGTATGAATTGAATTTTTAATAGGAACATTGGATGAAACACTATTAAGTGTACAACACAATGTGCTTTATATGTACTCAAGATATACACAATTCTTATTCCCTCGCAACACAAATAGCATCATTTGAGATGAGAAGTTTGTCCAAATGATAGCAGGGAGGAAAAAAAATTAAGCTATCCTTTTCCATCCACCCATCATCAGGCCTAATTATGCTTCTGCGTGACTACTATCACATAGCAAAAACATGTATACCAATTGTATTCACATATACTGTATAGAGTTGATGTCATGCAAATACAATCCAAAAATGCAGACAGGTTGATTTATATTTTTAAAGAACAATTCTGCGAGTTTCATTTGCAGCAGCAGCAACTTATGGATCACCCCACCTTTTCCCCAATATAAGAGACAAAGTAGCTAGCAATGATTTGTAAATCTTTTATAAGGGTAATGGGTCTTCCTCAATGAAGACCAAGTCATTTCAAATAACTTTTAAAAAATAGCTCATCACAATACATTTTTGCGGGAAAATCCATTTCCTCTCCAGCTACTATGGGGATTGCAGCTCAACTCAGAAGGGAAAAAAGGATAATATCATACTGGGGTGGAAGGTGATATTATAGCCTCTGCTAAGCAAATCTTAGGGGCAAAAGTCCCAGGGCTTTGACCCTGTGAACCCTAGTTCTGCTGTACCACTGAACTTTTGCCCAAAAACGTTGACACCAATTTCCTGCACTGCTGAACATAGTACAGTCATAAAATGAGGTAATATTCTTTGTAATTTTTTTTCTGCCCAAACTCAAACCTTTTCTTTTAGTGGCTTTTGTCTATGATCCTCCAATATCTATTGTAGGTGAGTTATACTATTTTTCAGTATTCCTCAGTAGAACTAATTTGAATCTGCTGCAACAGTGACTTTTTATTCCACTTGGCAAATCTTTTGACAAAATACCTATTTATATTGCATTTCATTATCAATTGTCTACAGTCTTTCATTCTGTATCAAGATACACTACTGCAGTGGTTGTTCCAAGGGCTGGTGTGCCTGAAAGCCTCCATTAAGTTGCTGTAGGTTGGGGTAGGGAACCTCACTCCTCCAACATGCAAGGGCTATATTCTTTATGGGCAATGTGTCAGCAGTCACATGTCTATAGTGGTCAGGGACCAGAGACAAAAGGAGTTGTGTCCACTTCACACTCTTCTCCTTACATGGACACACGCTTATACATACCATACCATCCATCCATCACCCACACTCACGTTCACATCATATTCATTCACCATCCATTTAGAGTAGTTCCATTGTTCCTAAGCTTCCAAAGAGTACCCAGGACTGTATTGTTTCACACAGCTTTTGGTTCTTACAACCAAGTGGCTTTTCAGATAGTTTTAATGGCAAATGTGTTAACACTTTTAAGTTGGTTTTGTCTGTTTTGAAAGAGTGTTTTCACTTGTTCCACCTGTTTTTATTTGCTGTGCATCTCCTCTGGATCCTTGGGGGACTGAGAGATGATAACCATACTTAATAAACAGGGTAAATAAATTCATATTCTTAATCTTTCAAACACATATCTCAAACATACTTACACCTCATTGAAACATGATCTATTAAAAAACCTTCCATTTGTTTCTTGGTTTGCCTCAGTGCAAAACAGCAATTACAGGGGGCCTAGTCTGGTGTGCAGGAGAAGGGTTGCTTTAACCCTTTTCTCTGGTGCTGTGTTTTTATCCAAGATCAGCCTCATGTTTGCAATATGAAGTAGGAAAATATCTACCACTCTATCCAATGGCATCCCAAAGCCAATGGTAGGTCAGTTACTATTGGAAGTTATCTATAAACAACTGTACAGTAGCCCCTTCACATTCGAGAGGGTTAGGGGTGCAGAACCCTCATGAAAATGGAAAAAAACACGAATAACTCCCTCCTTGCGATTCCCTTCCCATTTTCCTCTGGAGCTTCCTCCCTCACATTCCTTTGCCTCTGGACCAAGCATTGGAGAGGAGGAGAAGACAACCTAAAAGGCTTACTGGTACTTTCCTATCAAACAAAGAAGAGGGGAGTTCTAGAGTCCTCATTACTTCTGATGGCCATCTGGAGAAAGGAGCACCTGACCAATCAGCAGCCAATACACAGCAGAATATGCAACTACATGGCAGAGAGATGACACCTTTAGCAATGGGAGGAGGCTTTGCTCACCCAAAAGGAAAAAACCTTCATTTTAAACATGAGCCTTGCAAGCCTGGGGTGAGGAATGCAAAGGATGGAAGCAGGAAAATTGTGGGGGGAGGAAAGCATGTGCCTTGCAAATAATCAAATTCACGAATGTCAAATTTGTGAGTGTGGAGGGAGGACTGTATTTTAATGTTTTCCATATAAAAGGTTGCTCTGGGTTTTATCTGCGCTTCTTAAAACTACTTTTGTTGCTCCAGCCACGAAACATGACCTACATTATTGATCTTTCTCTATTTGTTAAACCTGGAGCTTCGGTCGATTTGCTTTCCTTTTCATACTTTTGTAAAGCAGTACAGTCATTCTTCCACATTCATGGGAGTTAGGGGAACAGGACCCCTTCAAAAAAGAAAAAACTTTGAATATCTATAGGCCACGCTGGGGAGGACGCCAGCTGCCCAATTTTGCCTTCGAGGGCGTGGTGTTCTTCACAAAGCAGAAGCAGGCAGCTGGTGGCGCTTGCTATAGCCTCCACTGCTGCCCTATGCCATTTTTAATAGGGACTTACAAACCATGCTTTGTGTTTGCAGTCTCTCACAGTCTCTCTCAGTCCTGCAAAGTGTGTAGAGAGATGGTGAACATGAGGTGAGACTTATAAGGCCCTATTAAAAATGGCATAGGATAGCAGCAGTGATGACAGCAAATAAACTATGAATAATCTGCAAATGTTAAACCCACAGATGTGGAGGACCAACTGTATTTCCTCCCATTATACCACCGTCTCTTCCTTTTGTTGTTAGGCAAAGTATGCATTTTCAAACAAAGAGATGCCACCAAAGAAACAGCAGAAAGTTGCTTTTGCTTAGTGATGTAGCTTTACTCCAGAATTTAGGTTTCAGATTTGACTTTTTGTTTGCTTCCTTTATTAAATGTACACTTCATTAATCTTTCCTCACAGGGGTGAGACTATTGACAGTAACTCTCACTTCAACTGTGTTCACAGGTCTGGCAGTTTTGTTAGCAAAAACTCACAACCACTGAATCCTATTTTTTTTTTAAAGCAGGTTGAACTGTCAAGTTGTACAATCTGCAATTTAATTTCTTTATCTCTGTTTCCAAACACATGCAGCAAATTACAACAGCCTGTTTTTTAAGAACCTTCTGCCTGTGTAATTTACTACTTTCAGCTTGTCTAAACTGACAGAGGTATCTCAAGCTGGGTTTCCTTTATACTTAAAATGATTTGCTAGGAATTTTAGGGATGTGTTTTTTCACTCCTTCTGTCTGGGAGTGGATCAAAGTCATTAAACATATTCTCCTGAATAATGCAAGAGAAGAGTTCCCTCCCCATTATCACCGGCAAATAGCAAATGTCCCAAAGGAGTTGTCCAATCCTTGTGTCCAATTCCCTATCTGTACCACCATCTCCACACTCTTTAAATTATGAGAACACAGATTGAAGATCCTTTCACACTGCACAATTATAGCAGTATGATTCTACTTCAACTGCCATGGAAACATCTTATAGAATCCTGGAATTTGTAGTTTGGTGAAGCACTAGAGCTTTCTGGCTAAGAATTCTCAATACCCCCTCCCTCCACATTCACAGGTTTGACCTTTGTGAATTGGATTATTCATGAGGCACATGCTTGCCTCCTCTCCCGTTTTCTTTCTTCCATCCTTTGCATTCCTCACCCCAGGCTTGCAAGGCTCATGTTTAAAATAAAGGTTTTTTCCTTTTAGGTGAGCAAAGCCTCCTCCCATTGCTAAAAGTGCAGACTCTCTGCCATGTGGTTGCACATTCTGCTGTGTATTGGCTGCTGATTGGTCAGGTGCTCCTTTCTCAAGATGGTCACTAGAAGCAATTAGAACTCCAGAACTCCCCTCTTCTTTGTCTGATAGGAAAGTACCAGTAAGCCTTTTAGGTTGTCTTCCCGACCACCACCACCACCACCACCAGGCCAGGGGCAAAGGAATGGGAGAGGGGAACCTCCAGTGGAGAATGGGAGAGGAACCACAGGGGAGTGTTATTCATGGTTTTCCCACTTTCATGAGGGTTCTGCACCCCTAATCCTTGCAGATGTGTAGGGACTACTATATAGAGGGAGTGGTATCCTGAATGGTAGAAAAGTTGCCAGGCAACCAGAATGGCCACTCTAGAGGAAAATCTAGCCCCTTTAATAGGAAAGAGGGTTGGAAGCCTGAGTGAAAATGTATTTATAGCGGACACACTGGTTTGGTTGGAGGAGTCAAATTTCCAGGAGAAGGCTGAGAGTCAGTTCTTCAGTCAGAGAATTTTCCAATCAACCAAGAGGGGCTGAAGGAAAGGGAGTGTCAGAGAAGAACTAGAGAGAGGGCAAAAGAGAAATCAACCCACTTTTAAATCTGGACAAAGAGAGTGACCTAGATTTGAGAACAGAGCTCTTGGAAAAAAGAAGAAGCCAAAGAGCTGCACGTATGAGAGACCTGTGCCTTTATTGCTGTTGTAAAGACATAAGAAACTGTTTAAATGCATTCTGAAAATCTATTTGACTACCATAGATCAGGAAAGGGGTTCTAAATAACAATTGACAGGCTATATCTTTTTTACACAAAAGTGGGATTTTAGGAATGGCCAGAGGTGTATAAAAAGTGGCAACGCACTGTAGCAGACTAGGGAAAAAGAAGCTGCCATTCTAGTCTGTGAGGAGAAAAAGCAGGCTTGTTGTCTTCACACCCCCTGAACTGCACATCCCAGAATTCCAAAAGATGTTAGCATGGCAGTTAAAGTGGTATAACTGTGTAGAAAGGGTCTTAGGTTTTGAGCTCCTTTTTAAGAACTAGAGAAACCACAAGTGCTCTTCAAGAATTCTCTTCTATGTGACAGGAACTGAATAGAGGAATAGATACGGGATCTTTTTAAACTATAAATTATAGCACAATGAGTCCACTAATTGCCATGGTTCCATCCTATGGAATCCAGGGATTTGCAATTTAGGGAGGGGAATTTAGACCTCTCAACCAGAGACATCTAGTGCCTTACCAGAACAGAAACCTCAGAATTCCATAAGATATTTCTATAGCAGTAGAAGTGGAATCATGGTGCTATAATTGTTTGCTGTCAAAGGATTCCAGGGCCATGCTCACTTCTTTCACTATCCATACACTGATGGGAAAGTCCTGAAAAGGGAAGGCTGACCTAATCCATGGTGGCTACTCACAGAGGGATCCTGCACATAACACAGCAGGCCAAGATTTGGAAAAGTTACCCTTTCCACTCCCCAAACCTTCAAGCCAATAGAAAACTTTCTCCAAAAAGTAAGTTTTTGCAATCTCTGCAGCAGGTTCTCCCTCCTTCAGATCTTCAGATGGACATGTGAGGAGTACACTCTTTTCCTCTACACAATTATGATCACGATTGGTGTCACAATTCAAACCTGTATTTCTGCACTTCTATTGCACAAAGTAAGACAGCCCTTTTCTTCATAGAGCTTCTTTCCTGTTTTTCTATCTCTCTTGCTTTTCATCTTGTCACCACAGTGCTCCTGAACAACTGGCTCAGGTAGATCTAGTTACTTCAAATATTACTAGCCTGACTTTATTGAAAAAGCTGACACGAGCTATTCTACCTTTTAACAGTTCCCTTTTATTCTTGCTTCCTGTTTGAGAGCTGCCTTTTCATAAAGGTGACAAACATTTCTAAAACATCTTTCTTTATAAGACAAGGCAACATCAGTAAACTCTCTTCAAGGAAGAAAGGGGGGATGTTGAGAGCACTACAGGAAGTTTGAAGCTCCCACAGGAGGCAGATGATGATTCTTCGTAGAGGAAAAAAAAAGATGATTTAATTAAGGCAAAGTCTAATATTAAAAATGCTAACAAACCTTCCTGACAAGCTGTTCTCAGAAGTTTAAAAAAAACTTGGCATAACACATAAGCAAGAGGCTCTAAAATGGTATCTGGCAATTTAAAAAAAACACAAATTAAAATCTTGCTGAAACTTCCCTTGCTTTTTAAGATTGTAACTGCTGCACCAGATTTCAGAAAAGAAACCCCTCCCACACACATGTTCTAATTTGTCTTGCAGTAGCAGCAGCAATTCAGTTATGCCACAAAAACACATCAACTTGTTATTTCCAATTTCTTTTAACAGTTGCTCAAGTAAAAATACAGCACCCCATATTCCCTTTGCAGATACTCACACATACCCAAATCTCTGATATGAATCACAGAAATGCCCTACTCCACCATCCTGTTTCCCATGGTGGCTAGTTCATGGGAAACCAACAAACTGGACAAAAGAACAGTAGCCCTCCTCTGATATCACAGAATCATAGAATCATAGAAATGTAGAGTTGGAAGAGACCACAGGGGCCATCCAGTCCAACCCCATGCCATACAGGAACACTGTTACTGCAGTTACTAGGCCGTACTGGAGATAACACAAGATATCATTTTGATATCAATAATTTGGCTCTCTTCCACCATCCCTCTCCATGTGTTTGTGAGGCCCCCGGACAAGCACAGAACTAGGCTCGGCCACTGAACACTGCAATATCCCAAAACAATACAGGCAGGCCAGAAATAGCCAAATCACCGCTTCAGGAGACCTCTCTGAAACACCCTCATTATGTATGCACGCTGCTTACAAAGAACTCCCTGCCCCAAGCAGGCAACTTGGCAAGCTGCATACTCAACTGCCAAGCACTAAGCATTTGCATACTGGCTACCTCTTTGTCAATTCGGACTTAACTCAATCATGCTAAATTCTGACCTTTCCAAAGCTTTGTCTCGTGCCTGAAACTCATTGTTTCCCCCAAGTACGACACAGCCTGCAGTTACATTTCTCTCTATAAAAACCCCTGATTCCAAGACCTTCCTCGGATCGCTCGGATCGCTCCTGAGTTCCATCCCGCCTTGCTGCCGCTTTATTTGGCAAGCTGTCCCCTCACTCCCACGCACTGAGACTCCATATCTCCGAACTCAATCTGCAGACTACCTGGGCTTCAGGACAGGTGTCGTATCACCCAATTCAATAATCTCTCTCAATAATCCCTCTATACTTCTCCAACCTTTATTTTCTATAGTTATCTGTGTGAGTGTGTTGCATACACTGTGTGTCTGTATTTAATAAAGATCTCAATTATTCTTAAACTCCGGTTTGCTTCTTGGCTGGGCCTGACCCTGTAGACACTGGGTAAAAGATTCCACTGCATTGCCCTGCCTCTCTCATTGCTAGCTTGTGCTCTTAGCTAATCTCCCCAAACTTAGTTAATTGAGAGCGTATATAGGTGTCCCTCCCAGGACCCCCAGTAAACAGGGTAACAACACCCTCAAAGCACTCCCGACAGATATTGTTCCCCAGCAACTGTATTCAAATACCTCTAATAAGAAATATGCTTAGTGTGTGTGTGTGTGTGTGTGTGTGTGTACATGCACATGTGTGGACAGACTGGATAGTGGCTGCATTTTTTTTCATATGAACCTCTCAACACGCACAAACACACATTACATACGTACATAGATTCAGAGACAAATAAATGAATGGATCTAATGTATCAAAATGATCTCATGTATCAAAATGAGAGGATAGGTCTGTGGACACACATGATAAGATTTTTTTCTGCCATAGCACTCCCAACTGTGGAACTTCTTCCTGAGGGAAGTTAGGCTGGCTCCATCCTTTTTCAGTTTCTAGTTGGTAGTTTTGCTGTGCTGTTTTGCTGTGACATTCGGATTTTGAAATTAGAGGTGTATGGTCAGTTTTTTAAACTATCTCATTTTATAACTATTTTAAATAGGAATTTAGACTGTTTTATATCTGTTTTTAGTTATTTATTTAATTATTTTTAAAAATAGATTGTGCCATGCCTAAGGGGCTCTGGTGGGTTGAGAGGTAATGCCATAAATACAGACAGCTATGAAGTAAACTTGTGGCTATTAAGATAAGGAATAAATCTTGCCTGCATACAACATGTGGTTTGGGGGATACATGGCTCAGCAGTACTAAATCTGAAAAGGATCTTGGGATTATTGTTGATCATAAGTTTACTATGAGCCAGCAATGTGATGCTGAAGCAAAGAAGGCAAATGCTATTTTAGCCTGTATTAATACAAGGATAGTTTGTAAGTCAACCAAAGTAGCAGTCCCACTATATTCTCTGCTGGTCTCCAGTTTATGGAGAGTTCACATGTGATTAAATTCTCAAAAGGCAGGGATGATCAAAGTTTTTAGATCCATGTTATAGCTAGCAGGACCATCACAATTACAGTGTTTTTCTTTTTTTTCCTTTTTTTCTTTTTCATGTCATGCTATACTAGTTTAAACTGAACAGTTAGCATCTCTCAAGAGATACCATCGTAGAAATAAATTCATTCAAAACAGATAGCCAGACATTATTGTGGCATATCAAGCTTTAGTTCATGTATGAGGGATTGTTTTCAAAGAAAACCTTTACTGTTATAGTATTAGAAGCAGCTGAAATAGTAAGCAATCTAGCCAAACTATACCAAAATGGATTCTAGAAGCACTGACTATTCCTTACAAGAAAGAAGTAAAGGATCAGCAAGTGGCGTCACCACAAATAATAATATCCTATCAAACTCTTTAAATGGCCCTAGTATTTATTTATCTATCTATCTATCTATCTATCTATCTATCTATCTATCTATCTGTCTACCTACCTACCTACCTACCTACCTACCAACAGCAACAAAAATGAGGAAGCCTGGTACAAGTAGAGAAAATATGTGTAAAAATACATTCAGCACTATTATCTTCTTAAAAAACAAAATACTTCTTTCCAGATACACAAATTGCTTTGTGGGTCCAGGGAGGAGACTGTCTGAGGATAATTCTCAGAAAATGGCAGGGATATACAAATGAAACACCGCAAGACCGCAGTTGATATTGCAACTGAAAAAGGAACAATAGAAACTTTTAAAATTCATCAGATTTCTTATATTCCAAATGGAGAAATGCAAAGATGTAATAGTGGAAAATATGAGCAGCTTACATACATAAAAGACAGATGTTGAGATGCTGGTTTGGCAAAGCCATCCAACTGCTGACCTAGGATTTATAGAGATCAAGAGGATTGCTTTATCTCATTTTGTAGTCATAGGAAACAGGATGAGAACTTTTTCAGCCAGGAACTTTACAACTGAACATACACATATTAAACAAGAATCCAACATTATTTCAACAGCAGCAATTATGTTTAAAATCCTTTGTAAATGGAAACACATTTAAATTATTTTTAAAAAATTAAGAATACATTTGGGGTAGGATATAACTTGTTGCCACTCACACATAAGGCAGAATATGGTACGTGGGTAAGAAAAGACCAGTCAAAATAAGAAAGAAAGAAGGAAAGAAAGAAAGAAAGAAAGAGAAGAAGTATAAATCAAGTGGCATCCAACAAAATCAAAACTGAAAGGAGAGGTTGTGAAATATGACTGCATTGACCAAACACACTTATTCCAAGTTAGCAAACTAAAAAAAAAGAAAAAGAAAAAAAGAAATTGTCTTGTAAAAGATAAGACAGACATGTTGGAAAATACAAGGAACCTTCCCCTCTGTGCTCACATGGGAGGAACAAAGATGAATGCCAAAACTTCAATAGGTTTTCCAGGTTGGCTAGGAAAAGGAAGTGCTGACTACAATCAGAAAGCAGTAATAGGGAAATCAGATGTACAGTGGGGAAAAGTATTGTGGTACAGTAAGATATTTCATTTTCTCATCCAAATACCATAACAGAACAAATTTCCCCAAATGTGTACTATGTTACCATTACTACCAATCAATAGCATGGAAGAAATATTCCTACATGCTACTGTATAGAATACATACGAAAAAGGAGAAACCACCTCAAAAAGGCCATTATCAGAAAGCAAATGGTTTTCCTGATTTCTTTCAAGGAATAACTGCAATGTTTGTCCCACCTTATCTTAGCAGTATTGTTTCCATGCCCTTGCATATATCCCACTGTACTCTATGATCCTCAATACTACTGTGTCCTCTCCATTTTCATGAGGATTCAGGAAGCAAAACCCCTGCAAAAACAGAAAAACTGCAAGTAACACCACCACCTGCAATCCCCTCCATTCCCTTCTGGGGCTCCCACCTCATACTCCCTTGCCTTTTGACTTGGCATGTGAGCCTTCCTTCTCCACACGGGAGCCACAGGCAAGTGAATGGGAGCGGGGAGCTCCGGAGGGGAGAAAGCACACATGTGCCTTCCACCCCCCATCCCTTGCCTTTTGCCTCAACATGCATTGTCACTGCAAGGGCCAGAGGCAAGGGAGTTGGGGGGAGCTCCAGAGGGGAAAAGGAAAGCACATCTGTGCCTTCCCCTCCTTCCCTTGCCTTTTGCCTTGGTGCGAGTTCTCAGAGCCAGAGGCAAGGAAATGGGAGAGGAAGATCTGGAGGGGACAAGGATGGCATGCACATGCCTCCCTCCCCACTCCTTTCTGTTTTCCCTGGGTGCTCTTGCCTTCCTTCTCCATACCTCGCAAAATGCAAAAGAATGGGAAGAGGAGAATGGGGCAGGGAGGCACAGGCATGCCTCACAAATAATCAAATTCGCAAAGGTCAAACTAATGCATGTGGAGGAAGGACTGTATTCTATGACATCTCAGACGCAAGATTGGAAGCAAAGAAATCATGTGGTTCCTTTCAAAGCTCCCACATGTATCCATTCCTTTGGTTCTTCCCCTGACGGCTTAAAGCACACTTTGCATGAATCTTAAGTGGCTTGCAGCCAAAAACAAGCCAGTTTTTAAATCTATGGAAACAACACAGCATAAAATACTTCACTGGTAAACTGAATGTGGAAGTAGGATCCAGCATGGTATAGTAGTTTGAGCACTGGACTACAATGCTCAGGAAAAGGGTTTGAATCCTTGCTCAGTCACGGAAGCCCACTGAGTGACCTCAGGCATGTCTCGTATTCTCAGTCTCAGAGGGAGGCACAGGAAAAACCCCTCTGAACAAATCTTGTCAAGAAAACCCCACAAAAAGTTTGCCTTAGAGTCACCATAAGTTGGCAACAACCTGAAGGCACACAACAACAACAACAACAACAACAACAACAACAACAACACATTTGATAGGTAAGTGTAAAATTAGCCTAAAAAGAGACCAGAAGAAAAAGCTGATTGTGAACTTCATACAGTGTTGGACTTCTGCTCACAGAAAATGGACTCCAGCTTAAAGAAGAGATGCAATCTCAGCATCTTGCTGCAAGTACTTTGAGCCTTCAGCAAGATGGGCTCTCCTTACCCATAGTCTCCAGACATGCAAGTTTTAGCATCCATGACCACGTCCTATAACTAAAATGATGACACGCATATGCACACAATGAAGCATCCATGTGCAGTTTGCACATCACCACAGATGAATATAATGGGATGTGAACATTTGTGAATTCTGCCACTCTACCTCAAATATCTGCTCTAGGGGGCTAGAAACACCTAGAAAGAGCCTGTTTTCAGTACTAGATGAAACAGAAAGTGGAGAGCACTATCATAAACATCCCATTATTAAATCTAGGATATTTGTTAAAATCTAGGCAATTTCTTGTTCTTGAGCTAGTACAGATGTTCTTTTCCTCCTAAAAAGAAACTTTCATAGTTTATGTTTTTTTCAAAAGACTCTATTAGGAAATAAGAAAGAGAAGAATGAAACCCTCATTCCTCATGAGAAAAAAAACCTTCATTATTAACATGCTATGTACGACTATATTTTATATATATATATTGCTGTTTGCCGTGGCTTTGGGCTAAAAAACATCTTTTAAAATGTTATTAACAGCATGTTTCTTTTCTTCTTCAGAGTAAAAAATTCTTGTACTACCAAACCACATCCTAAGGGTAATCCTTGCAAGATTCTTCCCTCAGGAAATGCTGGAAGCCTCAGAGAAATTACAGTAGCAGGTCTACTAGAAGTAAGATGTTTATCTCATACACAACAGAAAAGGGCACTCATATTTCCCAAACAGTACAACACATTCTGTATTTTTGGCCCACAGTAATATGAGAAACCAGAATCCTTGAATCTGCAACTACAGAACTTCAAACAAGGTCCTCCAAAGTAGTATACCTGTTATGTCATGAAGAAGAAATAGCCTGTAAAGTTTATTATATGATAATATACTGACTGCAGTTGTTGCTTTCCAGCTATCCCCCAAAGTTATTTAAAACCAGGAGCACAACAGAACACTGTATAGAAAGAAAAGAAAAGAGAAAAAAGAAGGAAGGAAGGAAGGAAAGCTAAAAAATCCTACCAGATGGGTCTAGTTAACTGTTTTAAAATATACGATGAATCTTAACTGGTGTGCTACAAATTATGCTAAATGGACACAAATAACTCCTCTTCAGTTTATGGAGAGTTCACACATGATTAAATTCTCAAAAGGCAGGGATGATCAAAGTTTTTAGATCCATGTTATAAAATAGCTAGCAGGACCATCGCAATTACAGTGTTTTTCTTTTTTTTCTTTTTCATGACATGCTATACTAGTTTAAACTGAACAGTTAGCATCTCTCAAGAGATACCACTGTAGAAATACATTCATTCAAAACAGCCAGCCAGACATTATTGTGGCATATCAAGCTTTAGTTCATGTATGAGGGATTGTTTTCAAAGAAAACCTTTACTGTTATAGTATTAGAAGCAGCTGAAATAGTAAGCAATCTAGCCAAACTATACCAAAATGGATTCTAGAAGCACTGACTATTCCTTACAAGAAAGAAGTAAAGGATCAGCAAGTGGCATCACCACAAATAATAATATCCTCAAATGTATACTCTTGTGCCTGTCTATATTTGTAGAGTGACCTGACCTACCATCCTACTAATATATTCTAAACTCTCTATTTGAGAGCAGTAAATAAAGCTACAAAGCATTTAAGAATGCTATCATTAATTAAAATGCCTGTGAAAATACTCCTTGGAAATATCACAATTATACACCAAATAGCAGAGAACAGACAACCCAATGCAACATCAAGTTAATATTTACACTAGTCTTGGGTAATCATTGTGTTCTCACCTTGAAGATGACCTCCATTTTCTCCAACTGAACTTAAACTGAGATGTTCAGTAACCTGCCCTTCATCTCCTGGGTCTTCATTGGGGTCTACACACTGTTCAACATCCTCCTCCCTTGGTTCTGTAACACTGCATCCATTAGTGCACTCTCCTTTGTCACGATCTGGTGAAGCACAATCTTCAGGAAACTCTGATGGGTTTTTGCCACCTTTTAGCTCCCTGGAGCTGTTGCTGGCAGATGTTACAGCACTGCTGCTCTTAGAGTTCATCTGGGAATCGTACTGAGGTATGATTCCAACAAACCTCAAGCCCCGACTTGATGCATCTTGAATCTATAAAATCAAGATAAATTACATTTTAATGTACACACTATCCTCCAGGAACAGAGGTGTTTCAAATGTACCCACATCAGGTGAAAAATCATGTTTTATTATTTACTTTTTTTGCCCTATGGAACAATAAAGATCTCATTGGATTTCTACAATTCATTCCAAAGAAACACACTAGAATGTACTCTTTTAAAGGAAAAAAAAGATAAAGATAGAATGTGAACACAGGGAAGACTATGGAATGTAGAGAATGTCACTAGAGTTTTATGAGTTTGCCCCATTTTGTTCTATGAGTTAGTAGCATGTACTGCACGAACAGAAGCAAGTAACTTCCATTTATCTTCAATTTTTAAGCCATCCCCAATACTTTTTGCATCCATATTGTAATTATGTAAAACAAATTATTCAAAAGCACCACACTATTAAGAACACGATTGATAAATAGTATTCCCATTTTTTTCCAGGAATACTGCAAGATAAATGAGGCTTCTAAAAAGTTTTTGGCATATCTTCTTTATTTTTGAAGATTCATCTAAGCAACCACAATAAAAGGAATGGGTAACTGCATGGGAGGAAGGGCCAATTTTTATCCCAAAGCAGGTCACACCTTTACCACCCCAGGTGTACAGAAGTGAGAAAAGACCATTTTTTCCATGTTTTGTTGCTGACTTTAACTTTTTTTAAATTTCAGAGGGTTGGGAGAGTGAGTAATACTGTCAAATGTGCCTGCGGTTTGATGATGATTGGGGCAGTTTTCAGGGGGAAAAACAACTAAAATTTTCTGTATTTTTCCACAATTTTTTGGAAGGTTTGGGGTTTCTGGAGGGCTCAAAAAGTGAGGCTCACAGGTCTCATGTAGCCCATTGGCTACATTTCCCCCACTCATGAACTAGAAGATCAAATATAGAGGAGGGCTGGTGCAAAATGACATAAGCAGAAGACACTAAGAAAAAAATGATCCATGTAGGACCCAGTGGTTGTGAAGAATTGCAAAAAGTACAGACATCAGATTTAGAACTGCGGATAACTAAAGGTTCTGGAAAATTAATAAATAATTGGAAATGTAAGCTCAATAGAAAGTTGACATTCTCAAACGTATTTGTACGGAAAGAAGAACTGCAGACCATAGCTGTATAGGAAAAAAATGTAAAGTATTGCAGAAAGTGGATGTAGTTGTGTGGTATTACTTTAATTAGCAGAGAATGGAATGAACTGTAGAGGATTACACACTGTGAACCAATGTTTTCTGTCCATCTAAAGCTATAAAAAATATTCATGAAACGACACCCAACATTCCAGGTAAATGTTAATTGCTAAAGGATGGGGTAAAGAGTGACATTCCATGCTGTTATACTATTTTTTTAAAAGTAACTTTGTTAGCCCTTTGTCATAAAAAAATTAACTTGTTACAGGCAAAATCAATATTTTGAATGAGTTACTTCCAAACAGTGGGGGACAACAATGCAGCAAAAGTTCTTCAGAAACAACACCCATTTTACAAGTTATTATAATGGAAAGCCATACAGGAAACATATCAAGCAAACAGAAAAATATGCTAGCTGGAGATTTAAGAGACCTGAATCCAAGAAAGCCTCAACAGAATTGTGTTCATGTTTCCAGGCTATCCTTCTTCCTTCCTATTAAAGGACCCTGTATCCCCTGGAAAAGTCGTTCCTAGAACTGGTAGGTTCTGTAGAACAGGGAAGTGCTGTAACTGAAGAAGACTAGCAGACATAAAATTCTTCCACTTTCCATGAATGTTGGAGAAAGTGGGAGAATCTTCTCTACATGTTCAAGTAGGCATTTGGATACCAATGGTCTATTTTTTTTACTGAGACCTAAAACTTCTTAACTGTGAAAAAAAAAATCTAATGGAAAAACAAAGCAAGAAAAGTAATATAGATACTAATTTAGAGAAAATTGCTAACAGTTACTTACAGCAGAGTATAAATGAGAATATACTCTATGTTATGCAAAACTTTTCTACAGGTCCCAGCAGATGAGCTATCATTTACTTACACTGAGAGTTCTCCAGTAAGACAAACAACAATATGAGTCTATTTCTGTATTTTGTTAGTAAACTGCAAATACATGAATGATTGGCTACAACAGATAAATTCATCACTGTGAGGCAGAGACACACAGTGAGGTTTCCACATGTGCTCATAATAAGAAGCACAATCCCCCCCTCTTTTTAAACCCACAATATTAGAATGAGCTGGGCCTTCTCTCACCCCTGCAGATTTTAGATACTCAGTGCCAATATCTCCCATTATTAGTAATCAAAATCAAGACAATGCAAGCTATTTCAAATGCAAATAAGACAAAATCAATTCTCCACATGAATTGCATTCTGACAATGAAGGCAGGCCAAAGAAGCAGTCATCTCATTCAACCTTTTTTTTTTCTTTTTCCTTTATAGAAATGAAGGAAATTTCATTGTAGCTTCCTGCAAATGTTATAAATCATCCAACTTCCTGACAGCCATGCTACTGCGCTGAGTACATACAGAACACCTGGATAACAGAAACAGCTTCCTCTTTTATACTATTGTTGCAGTTTATGTGCTTAATTGTGTGAGGGCAGGAACTGAAGCTTGCTTCCTAGGAAAACAAGAGAAAGCTGAATGTCACAGTTGCGGATTCTGAGCCACAGACTGGATTTGTCAGTAACAGTCAAGATGAGAAGAACATCATACCAAAGTTAACAGCCTAGTGAATGAGGGTAGTAATTCAGATGTCTAAAGTAAAAGCAGAAATTATCTGATCAATGTCTCTTCCATTCAAATTATTATGGTCTAGTCTACCAGTTTCAGGACTAGACTATAGATGGGGAGATCCAAGATGACCCACAAGCCTGAGAATCAACAGCCAGGATATGAAAAATAAAGAACAAGCCACTAGTCAGATTTAACTAATCAGTGAAGCCCTAAAGCCCAGGCCAAAAAAAGGAATCACTGGTAAGACCTTATCACCCTGTATGAGCCTGCCCAAGTTTTAAGATCTTTGGAGTAAGGCTTTCTCTCAGTCCCACAACTATCACAAGCATGTTTGGTGGGAACCAAGGAGAGCACCTCTCAGTTGAGACTCCCAAATTATGGAACTGCCTCCGACAAGAGGTTCAGTTGGCCATCTCTTTCTTTTCACCAGCAAGCTGAGACCTTTTTATTCAGGCAGAACTTTGGCTGAAAATCTATGTGTTAGAAAGGCTTTGAGGTGGAATTGTGTCTTTTTGTTTTTCTCTTGATTAGTTTATTGTTTTAATCTTGTTTTTAACTATACTATTATTTTTTTAATTTTTGTATAAACAACATTTTAATTGTATCTTGTTTTCTACATACTGTAGGCCGTCTTAAGTCCCGCATAAGTAATAGGGCAGGATATAAATCAAACAAATAAATACATGTGCTGTAAAAACTTACACTTACAGTATTTTCATACACCACCTTCACTGGTTTGAATGTTGCATAAACCAAATGTTAAAACAGCAAGAAGCAAATTTGTGAATTTGAAAATTACACAAAGCAAATATCATGTGGCAGGGAAACAGACTTGGGCTGATTGAAACTACAGCCTTTGCTGGATAGAAAGTTGTATAATTTCTGTTTTTGCAAGGAAAGCTGCACAGTTTTCAGTTTCACAGTGCTGCAGTTTTCAGAAAACAATGCAGTTTCAGAAAACAATGAAGCTGCAGTTTCCAGAAAATGCAGTTTTCTGAGCAAGTTGTAAAATGTTCATAGAAAGTTGCGTGGTTCCCATTATTATGTGGAGGGCAAAAACCCTAATCTACAGAATGAAAAACTGTTTAATTGTTCCTGACATCCATCAGGAATGGGAAATACTGGGATTTAACCACCCTTAGATATCACACTGATCTTTGCAAACCACACTTCTTGATTAGGAGGGGGGAAGCAGAAATGATGCAGTAATTGAATTGTAGAGAAAAATAATCTACGTATCCTTAGAATTTTCAGATTAATTTCAGATTATGAATTTTCAGAAATTTCAGATTAAGAATTTCAAATTGAAAAGTTGCAGTCAATCATGCATTCATGCAGTTGATCAGTGTCCTCTAACTGAAATAAATCACTCCTTAGTAACCTTTGACAAGCAAGGCATTTGAAGAATAAGTGAAGTGAATGTGTCATTGGGAGTGGAAAGAAAACAGATGAAGTTGAGTGCCAAACTGAACTGAAGAGGTTGTAAAAGGCTGTCCCATGCTTTGGGACAACTTTCCAGACGTCACAATTCCCAGATATGCTGGAATCCCATCATTACTAGGCATCAAATTAAAAATTTTGTAGATCAGGTGTAAAAAAATTCCAGGTTGGATAAAGGCAATTTTAAAAGTACAAAAAAAGAGACCAAATCAACAGCAAGATCTGTTTCCCTAAAGCAAACAGTGACAACCTCCAGCCTGGGATTTATCAATGGTTTAACTGACAATTTAACTGACAATTAGGATTATTCATCAAATTACTGTTTATTCTAGTGAATTAACTTTCCATTTTCTAAAAATTAATGTTATTAAATTAATTTTCATAGCTAACGTTCCAAGTTCTGTCTACCTTACAGAATAGATGTTAAGAGAGTAACATGGGATAGCACCGTATATGTTGCTTGCAGCAACATGGAAAACAAAGGAAAACAGCAGTGTGGTTCCCCCACCACAGCTCTCTGCAAACTTCCAAAAGCTGAAAATGGGGGACTGAGGGTTTGGGTAGTGTGGGGAGTTGAGAACAAGAAGCTTTACCTGTGTAATATTGGATTTAGGCACTTGAGATCTCTGAAGACACAAATACTTGGAAATTTAATCCACCATTACCAATCTTATTAATGATCTCCCAAGAACATGTTACCCCAAAAGGTGAGTGACTCAGGGGTCCATCCACGATGCCACTGTCTCCAAGAAAAAATGGGGAATTATAGCTCAAAAAGGGAGGCTTACGAGAAAGGGGTAACTTTACAGGGTCTTTCTACCTTTGTATACCGACACTAATGCAGAGACACCAGTTGGGGATTAAAAAAAATGTTTTATTGGAGGAAAATCACAATTACACACAAGATTCACGCAGTCTCATACCCATAACAAGGCTAACTGAAGGAAAGGAGGGAAAATTGGATAGCAAGGAAGTAGGACAAAGTGGGTGATATTTACCTATCCTGCAGAGAAGAGATGAGGACAAAGTGGGTGATATTTACCTATCCTGCAGAGAAGGCTCAGACTAGGGGTCTGAGGGTAGCACAAGATGGGAATCTGAGGACCAGAGTGACAGCCTATGTCCAGTGTACTATGACTTGTCTGGCTTGGAGCCAGGGTTTAAATATCCCTTTCCTGCCTGGAAGGTGATGGTGTTAATGGCTCTCTGACAGTGCAAACAATGGGATCCAAAATAGGCTAACAGTCTTAGCATTAGGTGACAAGGAACTGATGGGAATCTTGATAGCTTCTTAATGTCTGGGCAGGTGAGGAAACAAAGAAGTATTTTGGTGGGAAGAGGGAACTGGTTGATGATCATCTGTTGCTCTGTTGGGGCAACTTCATGTGCTATTGTGTTTGAAGGCTGAGTCATTACCACAACCTCATCAGCACTGGAGTTTCCAGACTGATCCCTTGAGCTTTTGACCTGGTCATGCCGTGAAGTCCCATTTGATCTACTTTTGCACGTGTGCAGCCAGACCTCTTTGCCAGCATGGCTTTTCAGCCATAACAATGTGTGATTTATGTTTCATGCCAATTAAATAATGTTCACTGCCACTCATATTATGGAGTGGAGGTGTACAGCATGGCAACACATACAATTTTAAAAACAGTGTAATAGAATTTGCCTTAGGATCACTGTAAGTAATAAAAAAAAACCTCGAAGGCACACAATACAACAACAACAACAACAGAGTATTATATGTCATTGCATCATGAGAAAGTTATTTATCACCAGGCAGTATCAATTAACTGGGTAAGAATCTTTATTTTAAAAAGAAAAAAGAAAAAGCACTTACAATGTAAGTTTGATATTCTATCCACTTTCACAGGGAACTAGACAATACCCACATGTTTTAGATTAAGCTGTATGTTTTAAAGGAAGTTTGCATAAATAAATCAACTAGCATTAAAGCCACAGGGAAATCACATAACTTTAGAATTCATATTATATGTAGGGTTAGTAACTTCTCAACTGCATTAAGCTATATCCCATTTTACACTGATGTTAGTATGAAGGATACAGTAACAAAATATACTTCAGTGACAAGAATAAAAAGTTCACTACAGTCTGCCATTAAAATAGCAAAAGGGTTATGTTTCCAAAACACCATAAAGTTTTTGAATTCATTCCTATTTGTTTTTGAACCAAAATAAATATATTGTTCTTGTTGACTAGAAACCTGTTTGCTACATTAAGAGACAATTTTATTGACGGTGAATTCTATTTTTAAAAAGGATATGTTGTTTGATATATGTACCATGGATAATAGACATATTAGTTGTAACAGGTACAACATGGGACCCCCAGATTCTTCACACAATATGCCTCTTTATTAGATGCCATGTACAAATGGAGTAGAATTTATTTCATTCCAACCTAATTCACATTTCAAAGACTTAATACATACAATTCTAGTCACATTTTATTTCAGTGAGTCCCATAGGAAAAAAATTAAATGACTAATATATGCTGTGGAACATTTTTATTCTTGTAAGAGAGTGAGTGTGGTATAATGATTTCAGGGCTGGACTAGGAGATCAGGGTTCAAAATTCTGCTCAGCCACAAAAACTCACTAGGAGCCATTGGGCAAGTCACACTCTCTGAGTCTTGGAGAAAGCGAAAGGCAAACTTCTTCTGAATAAATCTTGCTAAGAAAACTCTAAGATAGGGTCACCATAAGTCAAGAGTGGACTTGAAGGTACATAATAACAATTCCTTAGAAACATGCACTTCTCCAAATTTTATGATGTAATTCTCAGTTCAAAAGAAATAGTGAAAAATGTATATACTATGAAAAAATGCAGAGATTGACCAGGAAAACGGTTTTTTGAATTGTGGCGGATAGCTCAATGAAAATGTCCAACTGTGCATCTGTGAGAAACACAAACTCCATGTTGTGAATCATTAGAAAATGATTTTTAAAAAACTGTTAAAATATACAGTTAGCCCTCCACATTTGTGGGTTTAACTTCCATGGATTTTATTCTTTGCAAGTTTCTCCAAACCTTGCCCCTCACCTCAAGCACTTCTTCCCTCTTGGTCACTCCAATCAGGCCACACAGCTCTTTAAAAACCCACCTCTAGTCCTCCTCCTTCTCCATTAGCCACTGCCTGGGCATCCAAGGATGACTCATAGTCTTGTATCTCAGCATCACATAGCCTCTCCCGACGCCTCCCATACTCAAGGAAGGAGACGGGCAAGAGAGAGGAAGTACAGGACTGTCATGGTGACTCATCCCTTTTCTCTCTCCTTTCCCTGACCTGGTTTGGACCCTGGATGCCTGCTCTGCCAACCACATCTCAGCTCCCTTCCCACAGACACACATACACAGACATTTTGATATTTGATATTTGCAGGAACCTGAGCCCCTAGCCCCAGCAAAGGGTTGGAGGGCCAACTGTATATGCTTATAATTCCTAAATAAAAAAATAAACAGCTGGATTTTGGAAAACTTTTTGGTAAATACTTGGCTCTAGCCAGAACATGGAATAAAGAAAAATATCATTCAGTTTTGGCATGATTTGCTTTCCAGTTTAGAAAAACAGAATTGTGCATACTTTTATGTGCCAGTCATGCAGATATGGCAACAGACAGTCTCAGGTTACTCTCCAATATTAATAGATGTAATATACAATAGCATCTTTCAGCACAATGTCATCCACGTTAAGCACAGTTCTACCAAAGATAACCATCCACACAAAGCAAAATGATAAGCACTCACACAGAGCAATATCATGAGCACTTTGTGTTTTAGAAAGACTCCAGAAAATTTTGACCACAGGCCTAGCATCTGGCACAAAGAGAGCTCAGTAAGTAAAGTAGCCACACTTTGATCTAATACGAGGATGATGATTCAGATTCCTAGCTCAGCCATAGACATAGCAAATGGCAAGACTCACATTCAGACTCAATTCTTTATTTGCACCATAAGACTAAAGCATTGAATCACACTACTTAGTGGATGGAGAGAAAGAGAGAGAGAGAGAAAAAGAAAGAGAGAGGAGATCAGAATGAACTGTTGTCGAGCAGGGCTGTTGTTGACCAAAGTTCTTGAAGGTCTCTGATTAGTTGTAGCCAATTTGCCATAAAAAAATTAACAATAACTATTCACAGAGTTATGAGGAGGACATGAGAAGAATATTGTTTCTTTGAGAGACAAGGCAGCCAAGCTATTAATCAGTGTCCAGTTGGACTTCCATTTTGTTTTTTAAAGTAGTTAGACCACCACAGAAGAAACATTTCAAAAATAGCAACAGGGAATCAATTCATTAATGCAGAAGAAAAGAGCCTCACTATAAATATAGTCCATAGACTGGAGGATGATAGAGGACTGGTCTCTTTTTTAATGCCTGTAGCAGGAATAGTTTCAGGGAAAATCGAGATAACGGAGTACAGCGACCAAGGTCCCTTAACATTTGGACTTGCAAATTAAAATAGTGCTTATCTCCCAATGACCAATCACAAAACAAAGCTCACTAAATGCAAGATACATAGATGGGGAAAACATGTGTTATCACTATTTGAGAGAGTACTAAATATATTAATGTATTATTTAGACTGACTGTCAAGATACAGCATCATCAGACACCCATATATCTGACAATGCTATCTTGCAAAAACCTTCCTTTTCAATTAGGCAGTTCCCCAGCTGAAAGGTTTCCAAGGTGCTGCAGGTCAAGGTACTTGCAAAATGATGTCTGCGGTGTTTTTTGTTTTTTGAATACAGGGTGCACTGAGAACAGAAAGCTGGAGGGTCCTATCGCAACTGCTTCTTTCAATGTACCCTGCAATCAGGAGAGTTTATCAGCAGGAGTTTCTCGACTCCTGTTTTGCAACACAACAGTAAATGTCACTTCTCATCACCTTGATCTTCAGTGCTTTAGAAATATTTTAGCTGGGGTACTACCTGGCTGAAAAGGTATGCTTTTGGGGTCATGTTTGCTTGTTAACAGTAAACATACATCCCTAAGGTTATGAGATCATAAACCCAGTTTACAATCTTGTAACTACTGAACAGGATACCAGCAAATGTCACAAACCACTGCCTACTTTGGAAGAAATCCCATGTTAGCAGTGGTATTGCAGGAAGAGAAAACATTTGTTTCTGGAGACAGGATCACCAATATTGTGAACACAATTAAATATGAACCTATGCCAGATAAAGAGATTATGAAATTTTAAAAACTGGCTGCTCGGGCTACATGTTTACAGCATACTAATTCCCCAAGGAGGTCTAATTCATAATATGTAGGGAGATCTTACGCAATGTCACAAAACTGCATAAGAGTGCACAAATAATAGACAGTGAGATTATCTCCAGATTTTGTTAACTGTTCTTAAAAAGATGTTGTGTCTTATCAACTTTTGCCTGTTTGTTACACTGAGAGCTTCACATGTCTCATACAAGTTCAAGATAGGATTTCACCAAACACCAAATAAATGTAGCAGGACAATTTAATAAAATAAAGGTCAAGATCTGGGATAAGAACTTCAGCTTACACATGGCAGATATAGAAATATGAGTGTTCCAAACTTCACTTAACTGTTTTGACACCAGGAAGTGGAATTTCTTGGCTTTCACCCAGAGCAAAGTATGCTTCAACACTACTAACATACATTAATTCATCCCAGCTTGCAGTGTTTTCAATTGACTTGGATAGTTTCACAAACTAAGCATTAGACCAAAGTGGTCACTTCACTAATGCTTTAAAAAGAGGTCCAATTTACTGATTTAAAAAGAGGATATAATTCATGCCATAGCTGTGGCAACCAAGTTAAGTGAAAATCAGATATCAGTACTTTGAGCCAAGAAAGGCAACTCCTCAATGTTCAGTCAGACACTACATTCTCTAGATAAATCCAGCCTAAACTGTCAAAGTACCAAATCAAATTCTTTAATAAAGTTGGGTCACCAGGTACAGGTATGACAAAAAACATGCACAGGGTACACAGGCATTTCTTGTGTAGAAATGGATGGTGGCTGAGGAAAGAATATATTTCCTGAAAAATTCACCTTTAGCTTTATACAATGCTTTTGGCATAAACCTGTTCCACAGTCACACTTACACACACAAAAGTGTTGTTGTTGTTTTTGTACAAGTATAAACACTGTAAAACCACAGCTTGATTAAAATTACAGCCATATCTCAATTAACAAAGCCTCTGACAAATAAGCATCTTTTTTTTACAGTATCTTTTTATGCCTGCCCAGTCTCCTCTTTTTTATTCATCTTCTCTCTAACTGGAAGTCATTTTTAAAAGCATCGTGGGGAGGGGGAAATAGTGAAGGAGAGATGCTGCAACCAGATACGTACTCTTTGGTGTCTGATTGCAGCAGCAATCTGCAGCAAATAATGCAATAAAGGCCCTTTCTGCACAAGGTGCAAGAAGCAGTTTGCACCAGTTCCTACCATATTCAAATAACACGGTTTTCCAATTGTTTTCCACACAGCCTCTCGTCTTGATTCGTTTTCCTGCAGAGGAGCACGAGTTCATGCATCCACACAACCTCGTCGCTGGCCACTCCCCTGACTCCCCTCACCCCACTCCAGCGGCTCTGATTGGCTGTTTTTTATTTATTTATTTGTCTTTTGGGTTGGTATGTTTGTACATGCCTATGTAGGTACCTACTACCCTGTTTGCTGGCATATAAGAGGGACTTTTTTTCTCCCAAAATGCCTCCTGAAAATTGGGTGCAAATACAGTAACTCCCCCCACCCACTCTCCTTGCATTCTTGCCAGCCCTACACACCTCTCCCCGTGCGGTCACCACCACCACACACCTCTCTCCACCTGATCACCAACCCACACACCTCTCTGCGTGTGCTCGCCACCCCTATACACCTTTCCCAGCCCAACTGGAGAGGCACATGGGGTAGCAAGTGTGCTGAGAGCTGCATGGGGGTGGCGATCAGGTGTGCAGGGGTGTGTGGGGGTGGCAATCTGGTGCAGAGAGGTGCGTGTGGATGGCAAGCGCACACGGAGAAGTGTGGGAGGGGATGGCCAGTGGGCACAGAGAATGGAATGGGAGACAGAGGTACTAAAACACTTTTTCCTAAAGAATGCAGCTTGAAAATACGGTGTGTCTTACGCCAGTGTGTCTAATACCAACACATACTGTATGTACTACTTCTCATTCCCACAGCTTGCCTGCTGCTGCCCACCAATGCACATTGGTGCGAACGTACATTTCCGCATCACTGTGAAAATCCAAATTTGCTTTGATGTCAGAATGTGATTTGGATTGTTCTGGTTTTCAAATAGCAAGCTTTCGTATCACATGGCAGCACATTATCACAGGATTCTGTGCAGAATGACGGAAAATAAAGCCAAGCTAATTTGCTCCCATATGCAGAACAGTTCAGTGCTCCAGCATAGCAACCCGTGGTAATAAGCCTGTGTGGAAACGGCCAAAGTCTGAGCTGGGAAATAATGGGATTCTACTCTAGCCAGTCCTAATGTGGCTGGGTATGTGTGCCAACAACAAGCAAAGTAAGCACTATGTGCCTCCAAAATTCCTTACCAACCATGTATTCATGTTTAAAATAAATGAACAGTGCATATTTCACCATACCAGGAAGCAAGTTGGGAGAGATATATTTATAAGGATTTTGGGGATCTTCTCAGGAAGAAGCCAGCAAGTCACCTAGTGCACTGCTGGATCCTTTAGGAGCAGGAGAAAGTCAGAAAAGTTACAAAAGTCATTTAGCTGAGTTCAGTATGGAGGTCCCTTCTGAGGAAAGTGTCCTTTTCTCACTCTGCCTGAGGGGCTGGCTCATGCTGGAGGGCCATTTGGGAGTAAACACCAATCACCTGCATGGTAGGCTATCAATAAACCAAGGGTTGCACTTCCTGTTTGGTAAAGACATTTTATACAGTAGTCAAAGGGCTTAAAAACAGAAATAACAATGTCACCAGGATACAAACAAACAAAACTTAAATACATTTTTAAAACACATTAAAATGCTCTTTAAAAACTTCTAAAAGCAGTCTAAAAACAATCCTAAAATCCAGTTTTGAAAAAAAGTTAAAACAGTCATTTTAAATACTGAATACCACACAGAAGAGCACTATTGAGGCTGCCTGCCAGAAGCTTAAAAGAGATGAGGTCAACCTAACTTCCTTGGGTAGGGGGTTCAACAATTGGGGTGCTGTTACAGAGAAAGCCCTGCTATGTGTACCTGTGTATCCTGTGATACACATTTTATTAGTTTTTGTTGTCTACAATCAATTCCATTAGATGCACCAGATGAAATAAATAATAAATTATAATAAATTATATATTATAATACCATACCATAATAAATAATAAATAGTTGTCTGACTGGAAGAAGGATGATTTTTCCTTCAAAAAAAGTGAGGAAATAAGAGGGTGTAGTTTTGTCCATATCTCAAATGCTAGTTAGTGGTGATTACCTCAATAGAATTGGATAGGCCTCTATGGATTTCTACTGGGAACAAAGCAGCAAGTTAACCAAACTGAATTTGGTTGTTATGTTCGCATATAGTTGAATAGATATACGATCTGGATTTTACACTATTGGATTACCATAATGGTCTGGCAGGGGTAAATTATATCTTTTTTCATTGCTCATTGAGATAATGGAAACATTGGTAAATTTGCTAATTTACAAAAAAGTCTTAGTCACAGTTACCTATACAAAAAGCACGTTACACGTTGCAGGCTCATCCAAAGGCTATTTCACCAAAATACATCATTTAAAGAAAAACAACGAAGGCTAGTTTAAGTCTATGGATTCTGATTCACAAGTCTGATCCACAAGTTTAGAGTACTACAATTCAAATAAATAAGATAAATCTGAATAATTGGTTAAGTTACCAAATGTTAATCTCCCTGGAACAAGGGATTCTTTTTTTTTTTAATTCTGTAAAGAAAAAAAGGTCAAAATATCCTCAAAAAGAAAAAAAAGAGAAAAAAAGAGATAACTATTATCCTAATGTCGTTTTGCATTTTTTGCTATAGGGCAGGAGCTAGTTATTAGCAAACCATTAACTGACACTATTTCATGGCAGGTGTCTTTTGTGGACCTTGACAGTTTCAAGAACTGGGACAAAAGTAGCAAAATGAATTTTAACAGGGATAAATGTAAGGTAGGCAGGACAAAATGAAATGCACAAATATAGGATGGGTGGCATCTGGCTTGAAAGCAGTACATGTGAAGACAATCTAAGGGTCTTACTAGACCACAAACTAAACATGAGTCAACAGTGTGATGCTGTGGCCTAAAAAGCCAATGCTTACTGCATCAATAGTAGGAAAGAGAACAAAGGGGTTTCAAAGTTCAAGAAGGATATTGACAAGTTGGAAAACATTTAGTTAATAAAAATGTACTAGGCCCATAAAAGATGGCTGATCATTGCTGAATAATAGCATTTCTCCATCTGTGCTACAGAAGCTGGTGTCTCTCTTTAGTGTCCTTGTATACTTAACACCTCATACTTATGTAATAGAATAGGTCATTTCTCCCATTTACGGCATAAGGCAAATATCCTCAAAAAAACTGTCCTCAAAAAAAGAGGTAGCTATTATCCTATTTATTATCACCTGATTAGTCTTTTTTATTATACTGGCATAATTTTAATTACAAAATAATCCATTTTATTTATAAAACCTCCCTGGGGATATCTGATCTTATTTGATTTTGAAGTCTAAGCAGGATCAGGGCTACTTAGTAATAAATTTGGAAACCAAGAAGTACCAGAAGTCTCCAGGTAGGGCTAGGGAAAAAAAACTTGGTTGAAACTCTGGAAAGCCATTGCCATTCAGAGTTTATCATACTAGGCCTGGATGTACTCATTCAGTCTTGGAAGCTTCCTATATTCCTATAACTCATAATCTAAGTAGATTCAGATTTGTTTCCACACCTCATTTTCATTATGGAATGGTCCTGTATCACCCACGGAATTTTACTGATGATGTAGACACTGCCACCTTCCATTCACAGCTCTTCCATGTTTTTCCACCATTTTTCTGTCCTTTTTTTTTTCTCCACAAAAGATCCTCCGGGAAGGAGAGATGATGGAATTACTACTTCTTTTGGTTGTAAAAACAGATGCTTCTACTGGAAGCACCCTAGTATTACTGTTATGTCAGACACACTAATTACGGTATACAATTTATACACATCCACACATACATACACATACTACGCCTACAATTGCATAGTGTAATGAGCAATGTAATAATATCCATTACAATAGACTGAAGAATTAAACATACAGTCATGAAGCTGCTGTAACACAATAGCTCAAATATCTTGGCAAATCAGTTCATAACTAGCAGCTATTATACTGCATATCCCAACATCCACATGGAAGAGGTATATGGTCTAATAGTGAGCCCCATTCTAAATGATGTTGGGAAGGAGGTGGAGAGGCTATCAGTGTAGTTCTCATATAGTTATCCCTGGCAGTTATATATGCTCTAAGATAGTTATACAAGTGAAATACAATATTTATCACTAGCATAAGTAGTGTAAAAAATCGTAGCTAGAACATTTTCAAAATCTATCTATAAAGAAAATCACAGTAACCCTGTTTCTAAGAGATATTAATAGGTCAAGTTTTACCTCCTTTAGATTACCACACTCTTGCTAAAACTAAAATGTGATGACTCAAGATGCCTTACAGTTCCAGAAACTGAAGCCTATGTGTTTACTTCATCCCTTTCCTCATTCATTAAAGCTTGACTTTTTACAAAACACATCAGGTTGAAGAACTACTCAAGAATATGAATGTCCACTACATTAGGCCTACAGCACAGAATGACTAAAAACAGTCAACAGTCAGCACACACAACAGGCTATTAAAGCTTGTTCTGCTTGTTGAACAGTGTCACTTGCAATTTTATAAACTAGCAGTGATGCTGTAGTGATAATGCTAACTGATGGGAATTGTAGTCCAAAACATGTGGAGGACATCAGGTTGGAGAAAGCTACTGTAATCCTAGTCATTTCACATAAAAAATCCATCTTCTGAATTCTGTGGATAACAAATTGAATATGATCACATTTTTTTTCGGCCAGAATTCTGTCAGATACACACAATTCCATTTAAGGGTAAAAATGCAGATTTCCCCCCACAACACTGCAAAGCAGCATACAATTTAACAAGCCTAGAAAAATGTACTTAGGGGATAGCTCTGAAGTCATGACCTCATTCATTCACTCTTCTTTTACCAACATAATGAAGGGCTGTGGGGAAACAAGAAGCAGTGGCATGCCTGAATTGATAACATTAAGCTTTGGTAGGGCAAAGTTTTAATCAGCATCCCGCAAATATAACTCACTGCCTCACACTTCACATCACTTTAAGTATTGTTAATATTAAGTGTTAATATTAATTAACAAATTAGGTTTTTAAATGGCAAATGGACTCTATTGAATACTTAACATACCGTGGTATAAGGAGGGAAAACCTCCAGTGAGTAAGCAGAGTACAGGGTGCAAAGGTTCCCCCTCTCCCCAGAAACTTCCTATGATTGTTCTCATGTAAAAGGATACATCTGAAGCCCAGAAAGTTGCTTCATGGAATTGAATTGTGTTTTCCAGACAAGAAAGCAACTGAATAGAACTGAACAGTACTATTTAGCTTGTGAGGTTTTTGTACTGGGGCTTACTTCTGACTGCACATCGCACAGATTTGGGTTGTGTTTTATAAGTTTGGGAAGAAATTCCAAACTGGTAAGAATTACATCTGTTTCTGCTCATTTTGCTGTGGCCCCAGCCTGTGCCCTTTGCACAATCCATTTCTGGAATATGGAACTATAACTAAACGGTGGGGGAGTATGCCCTTGCAGTTACAGTTATATCCTATTCAGTACAGATGAACTACTGCATGAGGGTGAGGGGTCAATTCCCCCACCAGATTCCCCCTGCAAGAGGTCACATCTCTATACAACAAGCCCAAATATCTCAATTTTCTTCTGCAGTTTCTCTCAAAATGGTGACAGGAAGTGATGCAATATAATTTCCTGTCAACATGTTGAGAAGGACTGCAGATGAAAATGAAAGCATCTGAGAATAGCATAGCATTCTTAGGTGCTTGCAAGGGTTTGGTGAGGGTGTTTTCACTTGTTTTCAAGCATTACAGGAGGTTTTGTGTATTTGGCCAAAAACAATGTTTGGGAGTGGTTGGCAGTGCTTTCAGGAACCTGTGGGGACTTCTGGGACCACAAAAATGGTGTCCAGGAGCCACATGTATCCCTCGAGCTGCACTTTGCCTACTCCTGCTATACAGTTTGGTTCCAACTGGTTTTAAATGACCTCTCAAAATCTCTTGCTCCTAGAAAGAATCTGCAGAACCAGAAAAGGGCCGTTATGAAGATCGTCAAACAAAGACTACTTTTCCATCTCCTCCCTCTAGAGAATTCCTTTCACCAATATGACAGAGCACAGACTCAGGTTGAATTAGCAACCAAACTATCCTACCTGGTGAAACAAGGATTATACTAACTGAAATGTAACTCACTGGTTTATCTTATCTGGGTATATCTGGGTCTAGAGAAAGACTCTGTGCCTTAGACTGCAGGGAATCAAGCTACGATGCAATACAAGTTAGATGAGAAGATCCATTCATTTGCTTTAATATAACAGCACTCTTTATGTCCTTTGTGCATCAATAATAAAAAGACAGAAATTCTTATAATCATGGAAAGCTTTAAGCTTATATTCTATAGGGGATATCCCAAATCAGAACATTTAGATGAGGACAGTAAAGAGGTTAATTCTGAATGTTTTTGATCAAGCAAATGAATCTCTGTATTCAAGTGCTGCAGCTCTACATGCAGAATTTGGATTAATATGGAACAATGGGGTGAACAATATAAGCAGATGTTTGTTTCAGTTTTCTTCGCTGGTCTTCAGACAACTTCTGGAATGCTGAGGCCATGCACTGTACCCATTAACTGTAGCTATTTTTACTTTCATCAGGAAGACAACCCATTTTTAAAAAGTCACTGGGACAAAGGATTACAAAAGCAAATCAAGGCCCCTGGGGACATTCATGGAATACTTTTGCTACAATCACAGAGCTCATCTCTCAACACCAAAATTATACCACAGAGTAAAATTTTACAGAAGTAAGTTTTTTAAAACTTTAACCAAGAACATATGCTTCTCTTCACACCATAGTACCCAACATATAGTTTATGAAGGTTTCCACAATCTTTTGTTTTTACATGTGCTTTCAAAACATTATTGACAAAGACAACAAACACAGCAGGAACATTTTCGTCCAATATCACTAATTTATTCTAGGATTGCATCCATGTCAAGAATCTGAAATAAAGAAACAATTTCTCTTTGCTTTCTAAGTATGCAGAAAACAAAGTCTTGAGAGAAGCTTTTATTACAATGTGTAAAGAAATAAACATATAACTGCTATTTTTGTAAAGATTTTTCAAGGGGGAAAGACAAGTATTTTCCCAGCAGGACAGGAATGATTTCAAAGAGTTTCAGATTACTTAGATAAATAATCCTTTGGGCAACAAATAGCATTATAGGAAAGTCATTTCAGATTTTTCTGTTTAAAGACTGGTCTTAGTTTTAAGTTCTACATTTTTCTCCACAAAAAACCACAAACAAAACTTAATATGTTTTAAGACAAGTTATAAACACACTACATAAATTAGCATCATTCTGTCCAAAATGATAAAGAATGACTGGGAAGAGTGGAGAAAACAATGTGCTAATCATGTATTCCTAAGCGGTTTTTACTTTGTTCTTTATTTTTACACCGCTAAGGAGCATCATAGCATTGTCATCTAGTTTTGAAAGCACAGACTTCAATATTTAAACCATTAATCTAAACATAAACATTTACTGAGTGATTATGGAACTGAAAGTTCCAATTTGATTCTAAAAGCCAAGTTTAGCTTAGTATATATAGATCAAGGGTCAAGACCACATGGGTTTCCAGACATTGCCCGACTGAAAATTCCAGCACAGCCAATGGTGAAAGACTGGGCCTACATGAGTCCCCCCTCATTTAGACCAACATTTAAGTCTTCTTCTTCTTCTTCTTCTTCTTCTTCATCATCATCATCATCTAAAAATTCACACTTTTTCTTTTCAGGTTTCTCTCTACTGTTTTTTCCTCTGAAAAACCTGAGTTAAAAAGTATCTACAAATCCATAACATATTTTAAGCCTTTGGCTAATATATGATTTATCCTTTTTACACTTAAATGGTTATGTAAACCAGATCTAGGACCTCCATGGGAATCACTAGTGCTTTTTTATTGTAAAAATAAATCTTTACAAATTCATTACCTCTTAAAAAATAATTAAAGAAGTAGAACAAACCCTTTAACTAATACATAATATGTAATATTCCTTCTAAGAGAAAAAAAGAAGAAAAGGAAAGGGAAGAAAGATAGTATCATCTTAGTTCTATTCCCTCTAAAATTTTAAAGAGCATTTATATGAATCAAACTCATTAAATGATCTTTAGAAAAACTTGCTATTCCTTTCTAGTATTATTAAAGACACCATTTGCAAACCACTATATTACAATTAAAAATACACACTGTATCACTTTGTAACATATTTTAATATTTTATGCTATTGTCATTAATAACAGCAATCATACATCTATAGCTACTACTGATATTTTACCCCATTTCTCTTCTAGGTAGTTAGTTAAATATTTCCAGTCATGCCTAAAATTGTCTAGGGTCTTGTCATTTAATAATATAGTTTATTTATCCATTTTCATCATACTGTAGATTTTAATCAGCCATTGTTCTTCTCAAGGAGTTGTGGATCAAGGGTGATTTGCCCCCATTTGGGGGTATATACAATTCTGGCTGATGTGATCATATATAACAAAATCTTTGAGTATTTCATCAGGTAACAGTTTTCAGTGGCATTTAGTATATTTAAAAGATAAACCTCAGGCTTCATTTTTAATTGTTCATTGCTAATGCAGTATTTATCTTTTTTATACTTAAATTGTTATCAAACCCAGATCTAGGACCTCCATGGGAACCACTAAGGCTTTCAATGCCTTTCAGGGGATGCAACTTTTCTCCCAAGCAAAATATTTAAAATATTGATTTCAGACCTCCTTGGTCTTAAATCTTTATATCTGACATTTGTTTAGGAGTGACTAGGAGCTTTGCATCCTCCAGTTTTAATTTCATATAGGTTGCTGACAAAATTCAGAGGATCACATACTATACATAAAAGCCTCAGTAATACTTAGGAGGTCAATTTTCCAAAAGTGCAAGATCTTGACCACCGTAATTCCCCAAGCAACTGTAAAAAGCCCACAGTTTAATTCAAAAGAAAAAGAGGGAAATATTTTGAAACCTATACATGTACACAGACACACATACAGAGTATGTAGATGGTGGGGTGGGGGAAGTAGAAAGATATCCTTAGAGAGGAATGTAAGGAATCAAATAGAGAATAGCTATTGATATGCAAGCGAAGTCAGATATAGAAGAGTCACAGTATATTACTCCAAGGGAAAATTGTTCCCCTTCAATATCACATATGGAGATTTTCAAAGTATATTTCAAAAACATGTCAGCTGTATAGTCATTAATTTGCCAAATATAATTGATTCATGTAAAATTCTGTTTTTTCATTTAAAACATCTGTTCCACAGTGATACAGAAGACACCATTTATGGAACTTTCAGAGATATTGATTATTAATGCATTTCCCTCCTGATTTTTATTGTAACGTTCCTCAGAGGAAAAGAGCCTTTACTGCAATGTTTGTCTGCCTTGCTAATAACCTAAAAAAAAGAAGCCAGTTTGCTGTTGTGTGGGGGAGAGGTGGACTATGCAAGAATAGATGGTGCTTTCTGTTCTCGTAGATACTTAAACCATGCTCCTTCTGAGATTTAGAGAACAGACTTGAAAAGAACCAGAAACAAACATCTTTGCACTCAGCTGTGCAAAGAGAAACAGAAAGGTTAGAGTGGAAGACTAGCCAGAAACAGCAAGGCAGTTAACAGCCATGAAGAAGCCATGAAGACTAGCCAGAAGCAGCAAGGCAGTTAACAGCAAACTACAAATATTCTGCATTACCTACTTCACCATCTAAGGATCTGCTCCTCTTATTATTGTTACTACTACTACTATTACTACCACCACTACTACCACCATCATCATCAGTAGTATTTTACTTAAAGCTGCCTGGACTAAAAGCAGGACCTAAAGAAGGTAGGCAAGAATGAAAGTTTCTACTCTCCAATACGTTTTCAATAGGGATAACCCACAAAGCGAATCAGTGGTTCTTCACTGAGATACCTTCAGTACGTTACCTCAGTATCACCTCACCAGAATAATTAGATATTGCAGAAATGTGCTATGGACGTTGGTTGTTTACTACTTTAATAAGGGCTAGAATAGACTGTTGCCCTAAGACTGACTACACACTGTGAGATTTTTCCTCCCTTATTGCAAGGACTGTAGATTTGGGGGTAATATCTATTATGATTTGGTTTTTGTTGTCACAACTGATATTCTGACAAAAATTGGCTGGGCAAGCAGAAATAGCTCCCACGTGGGGAAAAACTTCTTAGGGGATTTGCAAAACAGCCAAGTCTCCTCTTGGGATATGTTGTCATCCACATCCCATTTTGGGAGTGAAGATAATCTGCTGGCCTGTGTATCACATGGTATACTTTCCTGACACCTTGAATAACCCAGAGGTTAGGTTCAATGGTTTATATTGGCAACAGTGAGTCTGCCAATAACATTGCTGTTGTCCCTGGCTTCTCTGCACGACGTCTGGAAGTTCTCAATATGAAGAAATATATACACACACATTCCAGTTATAAGCATCCCATCCTCACACATTCTTCCTCCTCCGAACCTACATTTTCTGGGCAAACAAAATGTGCTTGAAATTGAGTAACATAGGCAAGCACAATGTAAAACTGGACATAAATGTGATTGCCAGGGAAAAGACAGGTTCAGTATCACTATACTATAACAAGAAAAACCAGCTTACAGATTGATGATGATAATGATGATGATTTCTATCCTCTCTTTTTCCTATTTCAGAACTCAAAGGGGCTTGCAAGAAGTTAAAAAACACATTGTTTAAAATTCACTGGATGCAAAAGCCAAAACAAAATTAAACAATGAAAAAAAGTTAGACTAGAACACATATCATAGACATGCAGACATACCCCAGCGCAACAAATTTGGAGGATCCAGCACATTGTTCAGATGAGACAGGCCTTAATCATCAAATGCCTGTCAAAACAGAAAAGTCTCTGCAAACAGTAGGGAGGTGCCAGTCTAACTTCTTTGGGAGGGGAGTTCCAGAGCCTGGAGGCAGCCACTGAAAAGACCCTCTCCCATGTTTCCACCAGATGTGCCTGTGCCTCCCCAACAAATCTCAAAGCTGGGCTGGTTCATATGGGAAAATACGGCTCTTCTAATAATCTGGACCTCAGCTTATAGCTTCTGAGTTCTAGTTTTTGAAATTTGTTTAAAGAAAGCAGGTGAAGTATATCAGAAAGACAACAAAATAGTTTCCACAGATATTTTAAAATAGTGCCAAAATTACTTATTTGCATTATATTATTCTACAAGTGTTTTCCTTCTACTTACTTTCTTAATAAGATCAGGCATCTTTGATTTATCCAGAAGATGATCTGAAGAGAAGCAACTTTCTATCTCTAAGGTATTCCCATCACTGATAACATCATTTTTCAAGGATCTGAAATGAAAAAAGATTTTTTAAAAAGTTTTCAACAACAGAAAAGGCAGCCCAGATCACAAAGTTCTGAGCAATGTCAACTCATACTAAACCCTGCTTCTGTATTAGCAGTGGAATGGATTACTGAACAGTACCAGAAGAAATTACAGATACCAATGGATTTGTACGACAGGACAAAAGAAAGGAAAAAAGAGTCTTTTGAAATTGAATGTTTGTACTAGAATTTGGTATTTTGTTTTTTAAAATTTTTAGATTTTATTTTACAATACAAATATTTTACAATTATTTTACAAAATAATAACAAAATATAAAAAGGACACAATTATAAAACAAAAACTTAGTGCAATACTGGGATATCATAGTTAAGCATCTTTACAGTTTATACACGGATATATGATAAGTACAAGTCGGTAACTTCCACATTCTTTCTTCTTAGATTAGTGTATTCCAGTGTGGTGTACTCCAATCTCCTCATCTCCCATTAATGAGAATCTCACTTGCCATCAGCTTCTATGTATTCTCAGACAATGTCCTTGAAAAACTGGGCTTGATCCTTTTGCAGCATTCAGAGTGATTCTTGTTACTGATGGAGTCAAAGAAAATAAACCATGTTGCCAAAAAATCTTGTCTGTTCCTTTCATTCCCCTATTTTGAAAATTAATTTTTCATTCACAGCAACAGATCAGGTTTTTTTTCATCCAAAAATGGATGTTTCATCCAAAATGGGCGCTAAGTTATTCCAGTAATATCTTTTTGTAATTTCCAGATTAGCTGCCATTAGGAATATACACATTAACTCTTTATGAGAGAGAGAGAGAGCTGTAGCACTGTTAACAGAACTTTACATTTCAGTATCACTACACTAATCTACATGTGATATTTTAGAACATGGATTGTTAAGAGTCAATATCTACATTTCAAATAATTCAAATTCTTTTTCCATATGCTGGCTCAATCTGCTCTCAGAAAATGTTAGCAGTCATATTGAACATTTTTTTTTTTACATGAGCATCAAGGGTGGCATTTTTTTCATGGCCAAGTTTAATAAAACACAGCCTTATCTTGACATACTGCATTAAAGTCACAGTCCTAAAGGGTCTCTTTACTTTTTCTCACAAAACCAAAAATTATGTTTCTTGATTTACCATTAAGTTTTTTGAACAAGAAAAGTGTTAGGGGTTTGAGAGAATTGCAAAGCACTGTGCTACTGGAGCCAAAATAGCAGCTTAATATTAGCTAAACAGCAGGGAGAACTAAAAACAATCTTTTGAATTTTCCAAAACTATCAGTACCAGCTGTCAGATATTCGTTAAGTCTGCTCACCACAAATGAAGGTGGTCCCTTGGTATTTCTTAAGCTTCTAACACATTCAGAGCCATGAGAATGGGAAGCCGAAAAGTGAAAATGACTGTCAAGGCAGCTCAAGACTGCAGTGCTTCCTGTGGGACACTGTAGTCAATCTCCAAAATCAAACATCATATTTTCATTTTACCCTCTATGTCCTTTTTCGTATGCTAGAACTTACTGAAACTTTTTGTACTGTAAGCAACAAGAGATAGCTTGTGGTCAGTAACAAAGTTAAAGGGGATAAGTACAGTAGTTTCTTTTACATCATTAAAAAACAAAAACAAAAAAAAGGATTCATTAATTTCTTTGTGGGGGAGAGGAAGGAAAAAAAGATGTAGACAATAGTTTATCCTATTTGCATACTTTTTAGTTGTGCTATAAAATATATTCAGTCATTTTCAAAAAAGTAGTTTATCCACGCTTGAGGGGAAACCTGTAGCAGCCTCGTAAGAACTGAGTGTGTCCTTTGCCTGTTTAGCTTAATAAGAAATAACTAAGAGCAATGCTTGCATGTGCTTCCCCACGTACCAAACCAGCCAGTGTGATATAGTAGTTTGAACGCTGGGCTATGAGCTACCAGGATTCAAATTCCTGCTTGGCTACAGAAACTCACTGGACAAGTCATACTCTCTCAGCCTAAGGGGAAGGCAAAGGCAAACTTCCTCTGAATAAACCTTGCCAATAAAACCCTATCATACAGTCACCATAAGTCACAGTTTACTTGAAGACATACTAGTGCCACTAGAAGTTACCAGGATTTTGCAGTAAGAACCACATCATGGTCATGCATGAGGGGTATTGTGTATACTATTACAGGAATTAGGTAGAACTTCTCTTCCATTCCTCTGTACAACAGCAATTTATGGAAGCAACGGAATCAATCAGCATCCATGAAAAGAGATAAGTTCCAATCCCACTAATATTTTACAGAGTACTAATATGATCACTAGTGTATCAGCGAGGAAACCAGCAATTTCCTCAAGAATCCAAGGACAGCAAGAACAGTGAACAATTTAACTACTGTTATGATATATTGTGATTGTTACATTACAGGTTTCCCCCACTTATCTGACACGTTAGAGACAGGAGGACCGTCACAAAATGGAATTGGTTGTAAAGCAGTACTATAAGGGATCATGAAGGACTTTCGGGGGTTCATTTGGGACGGACCAACTGCCTGCACAATGCTTACAAAGTCTCTCAGCTGGCTTAGCACCTTTTTCTCCCTTTCAATTTGCTAGTAGGATGTGCATGCAAACAGTTCCAAGCAAATCTCTGTAGGCAAGAAGAACTATTGAAATAACAGAATCCCCATCAAATTAATGGAATCAGTCCTTAATTTGGAACATCAAAAAAGTGAGTCATCACGTAACGGTGCATCAAAAGATGGGGGGTTCCTGTATACCGTTTTTACAAGGTAAGATCCTTTATTATGTTTTTTGTCCAGTGTCAGTCGAAGAAGTAAAATATATCCCAAGAAGTTTTAACATCCAGTATTTTTTGTATACTACACGTAGATGAGAAAACATTTAAGAGTATACTACCATGAAACAGGCTGCCCAAGCAGATACGAGAAGTAAAGTCAGCCCTCCACATTTGTGGGTTTCATTTTTGCAGATTTGATTATTCACAGATTATATGCTGCCATTTATATGCCATTTTTAAAAGGGACTGCAAGCCTCATGAGACTGAGAAACTGCGAACGAGGCTTTTAAGTCTCCATTAAAAATAGTGTGGGGCAGCAGTGGAGGTGGCAATAAGCTCCACCACCTACCCACTTCTGCCTTGTGAAGGAACCCTGATGCCTCAATGGAATCCACCGTGGATTGAATATAGTGATCATACTTTTTTGTGTGCTAAATATGGTTTAAAGTTATTCACAGTTTTTCCACTTTCACAGGGGTCGTGTGCCCATAACACTAGCAAATGTGGAGGGACTGACTGCATTACTTTTCCATTGGGCCACAATACAGACCAGCAGAGTAACAATAAAGATGCAAATGCCTTTGTCAACCAATCATTGTTTGTGGTCATTGACTGGATTCTTCCCTCAACATTTCTGCAATGTGCAAAAGGCCTTGGACAAATCTGACTCATTATAAAGCTGAAGACTGATTCATTCCTTTATCCCAAATTCTATAGGAATGCTACAGAACATACAAAAAAGTTTAGACTCTATTTTAATTATTCACATTTTAAACAAACACATACATGCAATTAATGTAAATGCTAGCAAAGGCTGGGCAGTAAAAACAAATTTAAGAAATATATACTCTCATTAGATTAATGAAAATACTTGGCCATTTAGATGCAAATAAATGAGTGCTTAGCACAAACAAAGCACAAACAAAACGTTTGGTACAGAATACCAAAGAAAAAGGATTTCCACAAACATTAACATCTTCAGAAAGGCACATCTACATGGAGAGCCTAATATATGCTGAAATCATTACATAAAGCAACTCATAAAAAGCTTGTTATATGGGAAAACTGCTAAGACCACAATCTACTTGTGTAAATATGAAAAGTAGTTTCAGGCTTTAAAAATGAAGCACTACTTTGCATTGTGACATGAAAAATGGCTTTAGAAACTACAGAACTCATAGGAAACATGAAGTACAAGTATTTCATATTCTTCCGTATAAAGCCAGAAATAGAAATCTTATATCTTCTTCCAAAATGAAATATAGAAGTTCTACTTCAGCAGATACCAGGGAAGGGCAAGGGATCTGCACTTCCTGTTTCCTACCACATATCATAATGAGTGAAGCTGTTCTCTAAAGTGATTTGTAATTTATAATTACTATTTTGTTTTAATCCCTTAAAACTGCACAGAGAACTTTGGTTAGGGCATGGCCTGTAAACCAGGAGGAGGATAATAGCTAGATGTAAACAGTAATGCTGGTGCAACTGTCCTACAAATGACCCTAATTCTACCAGCTGTTGATTTAAGCAGATGTAGAATTTATTTGCAAAGTTTTTATACAATTTTAACTGCTTAGTTTAGTAGCAGCACAACAAAACATTAAACAGTATACAAAAATTTATAAGTGAGTTATGCCTGATAAATATAGCTTCAAGTACCTACAACCTGTAGTTGCCTCTATATAGGTCTGTCTTTGTACAACTAGTTCAGTGAGGATGCTTATAGGGGCCAGAAATTTTTCTTATATTAGAGCAACACTGGGCTAATTTCACTGCATTTAAAGCCCTTCATAGTTTGGGATCAGGTTACTCAAAGGCCAATGTGCACTCATATATGCTGGATTAGGTCTTACGATCAGCCTTGGAACAGAACTTGGAAGTATTTCTCTCCCAAGTTATAACACCAAGAATGCCCTGACAAGGGTAATACTGGCTGAGATTTGTAGTCCAAAAAAAGTAATTTTTTTCCAAATTCTGCCTAGAAGACTGTGCTTTGCAGTAATCTGATCATCAGTAGGAAGTAGAGACGGTGGTGACTCAACATCTTCTAAAATTCCCCTTCTTTGGGAAGTACCCTCACTAGCAGTATCTGAACAGACTTTAATAATTTTTTAAAGTGAACATTGTTGATTTTATGCTGGTTTGGGATTTATGTCAATAACTATTTTAGTTCTTCATCTATTTTAACTTTCTTTTACCTATATAGCACATTATGTATTTATCTTTCTAAGGCAAGTTTTCCAAACTTTTCATGTTGGTGACACACGTTTTTAGACATGCATCATTCTTGTGACACAGTAGTTCATTTTTACTAATAAACTGGAGGTTCAACAAACCCCTTAAAAGAGATACAGAAACATACATGAATTGTAATAACATAATGTAAGGGGACACAACATATCTCATGAAATCCTTTCATATATTTTTAAAAGTATGAGATTTATAAATAACAACAGACATTTCCAAGATTGTAGGCGACACATCTACACACTTCAGGCGACACACTAATGTGTCACAGAACACCACTTGAAAAGCCCTGTTCTAAGGGCTTACCCTGAACAACAGGACACCAATACATTACAGAGACAGACAAAGACCAGTGCAAGCTCAGCTTATCCCACCCTTACCAAATGTTTGACTTGGCAGTTTCTTATATATTAAGCAGGATTATTACTTCAACACCACATCAGTAGTTCAATTATTTTCACTATGTCATGAATAGTTTACCCTACTTATGACATGTCATACAGAGTCAGATCAAATGACATCTTTAGTCCATTGTTGTCATTTTTGGCTGGACTCTAATGAGGTGATTTGCCTGCTATACTAGATATTTTTAAGGGCAAATGTCAGGAACTGAACCATCAAGACATCCCCTCTTCATCAAAAAAGTCAACACTGTACGTAAGTATTTCCCCTATTTTATCCTCATGACAACTCAGTAAAGCAAGAGTGGGACAAATTTAATCCTGTTAAAGCTGCCTTGAATCCTGTACCAGCAGAAAGGCAGGACATAAACTGAATAAATAAACTGTAAACAATTCAAAACCACAGGCGGATCCAGCCCTTCATGGGTACCAATTCAGCCTCTGGGGTTTCCTGGATGGCCACAGACTGTTTTTTAAACACCTTTATTTGGTTGGTTCCTCAACTTTTGTATATGTTTTTGTCTCATCCAAAAGATTGAAATGCCTCTTCTAATGCCTCTCATAAGGCTTTATTACTAGCAGGTAGAACATTAAGGAAAAACAGGTGCTATCTCTGCCCTTTTTCCTTTGGTCCTGTCTACCACTGGAATGCAACTCCAGAAAACCTCTTGAATTTGGACCTCTGGCTTAAAAATAGTTACTAGATCTCCCCAGCTGAAGACAACATTAACATACTGTCAACATACTGTCTCATGTGCTGTCATATTGTCTCATGTACTCTCATATCACAGTACCATTCACCTATAGCTTATGCTATGAATAAGTGTATGTCAAATATGCATGATTCTGACAGAAAAATGCAAACACAGGTCCAAATCCAACTGTGAGTCCCATCTGCAGTAGACCCTCTGAATAATGTAGGTCATTCAGTGGATCTTCTCTAGTTGAGACTCACAAATGAATTTAGCCGCTAGAGATTAACACTGGATCTAAGTAACAACATCATTTTGCTAAGGAAAAATTAGAAGCAGCAAGAAATATAATGAAAGTTCAAGTAATTTAGTGATATGAAGCTATTCAAGATAAGTCCATCAAAGACCTGTAATAAATTTGCTCTCACATAGGTAAATGAAATAATTCCAAGAGATGAAGGCATGTCATAGAGTCATGTAAAACACATGAAGGCAATTATTCAATAATTATAAAGCAAGATGACAAGAGAGAGGTGGCCATAATGCCTTTCTGTACCTCTGCATGACCTTTTACAAAACCTATTTCTTTCTCTGTTATATATAATGTGCCTTTTGTGTTTTTATCCTGGCTGGTATAGTGGAAGTGAATCAGCTTGTAAAGAAGAGGCGCAATATAATAAGCTGCTGCCTGCTAGCAATTCCTCTTCTGGAAGGGGCTTTCCTGCAAGTGTAAATCAGTGTGAATCAGTTCTGTCATGTGAGAATCACCGTGAACAAGCAGTCTCATGATTAAACTCCACATCTAAAGCCTCCTTACACCTCTCTCTCACCCCTCTCTCTCTCACACACACAGCCCTCCTTATAATTTTGAAATCTGATCATCACCCTTTGGCATTTATCTCATAACTGAAGTATTTTCTGGAATTCAATCTTGCCTCTGTACAGGGTCATGTATGCACACTATTATTTCTTTCTCTGTGTCTATCTATCCGACAAACAATAGAGAAATAAAGTGATAATGAGCCAGCTCTGGTGCAATCCTTTTTGACTTAATCCATGCAAGTGGAGGATACACCCACACTGTTCCATGTAAAAGCATATTTAGTTGTACTTCTTTAAGGTTCATTTTTTTTATGAGCTTCCACTTAACTGTTCCTGGTTTCACAACTCTTTTCTCAAGGAACCACTATAACCTATCGTGACATCCTACAGAACACCAACTTGACTCTTGCTTTGCTCCAAACACAAAGTAAAAGCTGGCAATAAATAATGTATTTAGCAATTACAGAATTCAAAAGAAAAACTGTATTAATTAATAATTATGATTTGTAAAGTTATTCAAACGATCAGACTACTGGAAAATGAGTAACTTTTACAAACATAATTGTGAGAGGTACATAACTTTTTTGTTGTGAAACTTGAGCTTGACTAGGAGGTGAAACAAAAGAACAAGAAATGAGAAGTTGTATTTTGCAGAACACGCAGGGGATTTTCATGGAAATCTGGCTGAAGAACACTTCTCTAAAATATTTGCATGCTAGCACTGACTTTGAAACCCATAATGAAACTCTGATCTGTCAGATTTAACAGCTATTGAATTTTAAATGAAAGTTTAAACATATCAGGGAAGAAATGTAGGAATGCATAAATATAGGATGGGGGATGTGTTGCTGGATAACAGTATGTGTGAAAGAGATCTAGGAGTCTTGGTAGACCAGAAGCTGAACACGAGTCAGCAGTGTGACGCAGCAGCCAAGAAAGCCAACATCATTCTTGGTTGCATCAATAAGAGTACGTTGTCTAGATCAAGGGAGGTAATGGAGATAATGGTATCACTCTATTCTGCTTTGGTTAGACCTCATCTGGAATACTGTATCCAGTTCTGGACACCTCAGTTCAAGAAGAATATCGAAAAGCTGGAGTGTGTCCAGAGGAGGGCAACCAAAATGGCGAAAGGTCTGGATGCCATGCCCTATGAGGAGCGGCTTATTTTTTATTTATTTATTTATTTGTATCCCGCCTCTCCATATGGATCGAGGCGGCGAACAACTTACAAATAGCATGTATTTCGAAACATTTCTATACATGCCCCCAAAAAGCTGGGTACTCAATTCTACCGACCTGCGAAAGGATGGAAGGCTGAGTCAACCTTGGAGCCGGGCAGGATCGAACTCACAACCTTGTGGCTTGCAGTACTGGCATTTAACCACTGCGCCACCACGGCTTAGGGAGCTGAGTATATTTAATCTGCAGAAGAGAAGGTTAAGAGGGGACGTGATAGCCATGTTTAAATATTTGAAGGGATGTCATGTCGAGGAAAGAGTGGCCTTGTTTTCCGCTGCTCCAGAGACTAGGACAAGGAGCAATGGATTCAAGCTGCAGGAAAGGAGATTCCACCTGAATCTCAGGAAAAACTTTCTGATGGTCAGAGCTGTCTGGCAGTGGAATACGCTGCCTTGGAGTGTGGTGGGGTCTCCTTCTTTGGAGGTTTTTAAGCAGAGGCTGGATGGCTATCTCTTGGGAGTGCTAGGAGGTGGGTTCCTGCATAGCAAGGGGTTGGACTGGAAGGCCCCTGTGGTCTCTTCCATCTACACAGTAGTCTTGGTAACCCAATTTTGTCTGATCATTTTGGATAGGCTCAGTCTTCCTTACCCTGGTCCTGTGGGAGCCAAACCACGCTGCCTCCACTCCAGTTCTGCGGTCCCATATAAATACACTCTCCTTTTCCCTAAAAAATCTGGCATCTAAGGTAGTCCACAAGATTATTAAACTAAAATCACAACAAATTACAGTATTAAAGTACACTTAAATATACAATCACAGTAAAACAACAGAATGTAAAAACAGTTTTAAAACTTTTTTTTTAATTGCCTGTAATACTGGAGATAACATAAAGCCACCATGGCTAGTTGCCTCATGCTCCATGCATATATCTAATTTTAGTTTAAAGTCTTCTACAATTAAACTTCAATGGGTCATCCAGTTTTTACTGAGCTATAAGGAATTTCACTGAGTTCAAAATTAACACTGAACATTAACAGCACCAACTATGGTCCTTTAATAGAAGGCAAACAGTCCCACAAGCAAGATTAGTCAATACAATCCTTGTTAAATTGGCAGCTCAAAAACCATCTCACGTCTGCCAATTTCCCTCTGAAAGCTTCTGTGTCTTCATCTTTTCCTCCCTCCCATACCTGTTTCTGGTGGCAGCCTACATGCCAGGCTTGACCAAATTTTTTGGATTACACTTACCAATATGTACAAAGAAAATATAAAATTCAAAAGGTTTCTTTATATACACTGACCTGTGATGAGCAAATGTGTGACTGTAATTTGGTATAAAAGGAAGGGGGAAAAACAGGTGGACTTGTGGAGACAACAAGCACTGCAATATTACAGGGAAAAATTTTTAAAAAACCCTACGGATTTATACTTACACTCCCTTAGTTGAGGTGACCGCTGTGGCACTCTACATGCTTTTAGAGTGCACCTCCCATAGTCCCTTACCATTGACCATGCTGATAGGAGTTGTAGGCCATAAGCATCTGGAGAGCCAAAGCTGCCTACTCTGATGTAAAGCAAAGACTGAGGAAGCAAGTGCCACAACTAACATAATTGCTACCTCATCTTACTGTATTATCTCAGATGTCTTTTAATAGTTTGCTTTAAAAGTATTCTCATATGCAAACATGTAAATCACAGGGAAACATTTTCTCTGGTACACTGGCAAATTTCTACATGGATTATGATTTTTATGCAAGAATATTTGCAAACAAGTAATCTCCACTGCAAACTGTAAGGTGGTACAGTCACCTGAGATACCAGTAGAATCACAGCTGTAATATTACTTTCAGTAACACTTCTTCAAGATGCAGAAATACAGCTTTGTTAAGTCTCTGTCAGATTAAAAATAAGCTGGAACAAGAATCAAAATAGCAATGCCAGCACATATTAATTCAAGTATTCTATTACAAACACACACACCTCTCTGAAGTGAACAAAACAAAATAATTCAAATTCTGGTGGTGTATGGAGTAAGATAGTTTAAAAAAAGATGCAGATGCAGCTAGCACTACATACAAAGAAAAAGGTTTGAAGCAATCAATTCTTGGTGAAGGATTTAAAGTACATTACATTGTACTGAGAAGACTCAAAATAGAGCTACCCTGTGCCATACAAATAAAGGCTAAAAGCCTTTTACAACATAGCAGGCAGTCCTAACTAAATTCACAGGACATGTAGTCTCTGTTAATGAATTTGCACTTACAACTGAGCCTCCAGTAAGCTTAAGGTTTTTGTGTATAGCAGCCGAAAATTCTCACTAGCTACAGTCTTTTCAGCAAAATGTCAGAACTAGGCATTTTATCTCTATCAAGTTGTTTGACTATAAGCAATTCAACTTTTTTGATTTTGCTTTAGTTAAAGATTAAAATGTCAGGCACCCTGTTTTAATAAGATTCTTATCAAATAAGGCAATTAACCTACCATGACTGTATGTTTTATACCACAGAAAATTCAAAAGGTAAACTTGTGCTGAACTATGTCACTTCAGGCAGGAGAATACTGTTCATGAGCTCATAGTCACTTATATCTAAATCCTGGCCATTTTGACTATTAATTTCTATTTCCGATCTCATTTATGACAGTATTCAATTAATTCTTGGAGGAACCCAAGTTGGTGCTGCTACTCTTCTTCCTCTGTTTCCTTAATGCAAGGGCAAGAATTGCATGGCCCTCCCACAGTTTCAGGACTGTTAACTCTCATCAGGCCTAGACAGCATAGCCAGAGATATGGAACGCTGGGAACTGCTGTCCAAAAGGATCTGGAGGACAAGACAATTCCTGTCCACTCTTAATGGAGACACTGCACGGACTTCCTTCTGTAAAACTGTAGTTGCTACCTCTAGCAGCTACTCCCACATCACCAATGCAACATTTAGAAAACCAGCATTAACCACAAGGTTAATAGGTAGGCAGGTTCTGCACTTCAGGAGTCCTAACACAGACTGTACTACTGCTAAATCTGTAGTTAGAACAAATCAAATAGAATTAACTCCATGGCCATTCTGACACTCAAGTAGAAACATCTGTGGAGGCAGAGTAACCATACAAGCAATAGCACATCAGAAGGAGGAGATTTAGTGAAAACAGGCTTTTAACCTGCCAAATTTGGCAAAGTTCAGTACTATCTCCTATTCACGGATGTCAAAGAAACTATGCAAGCCTTGATTCATTGTCTGGATAGAGCAAAGGACCAGATGCAGGTCAATAAATTTAGGTAAAATATGGACTGAAATTCAGTTGGCCAGGAAAAAAGTCAAACTAGAATTGGGGTTACCTGTTCTGGATGGGGTTATTTATCCTCAGAAAAAAACCTGATTCTTCCAAGTACTCTTGGGTCCAGTATTGCTCCTGGGAGGCCAACTGGCTACTGTGACCCAAAGTGCCCTTGCCCAGAATTGAGGTCCTCCGTGGAGACCCTGTTACTTATCCCAACAACCTAAGAAGCTAGACAGTTAAATACATGAAAAGAAGGCTTTCTGAGTAATAGAAATCTCATTTTTTAAAAAAAAAAATCTCATCATAACAGTTCTCTTATCAGGAAGTTTACAGAATTAGCCAACATCAGAAACTGGATCTCTTCAGACTGAGTACACTTCTAGGGAAACATGGTGAACCCTTCCCTTATACTATCTATCCATCACAAGGAATTCTAAACAGAAGAAAACCTCCACCTCTTCTGGAACTCCTGATATTTTTGCAAAAGATTCAGAAGCAGGATCACCAATGCTACCCAGGAGTAATTCAGAAAGCAAAACTCTCTTCCCACAAAAGCTTCCATAGCACAGTAGAGAAATAAAAAAAATTACTGTTCTTCCAGAAAGGTCAGAAACGATCTTTATACTTGGGTACAGAGAACATTCAGAGGTGGGGAAAGTTTCTAGTCACTCCAGATTTTTTTTCAAATTAGTGTAAAATGATCATCCAACCCCCTTCTGAATATTCTGGTCATGGCCAAAATATTCAAGGGAGAAGTGGCCACAAACAGCTACAAAGGTCAGCTAGAATATACGGTATTTATTCGTCACATTTATATGTTGAACATGTCTTCTACTCATCAGCATGAGATGAACTGAGATTTTACCACGTCCAATATTTCACTAACTGTAATTTGAGAATTTCAAAACAAAAATCCTATATCACTCCTCATCCCTTTTGAGCACCACTGATATTAAAATGCACCACTTAGCAAGAGAAATCAAAGGAAAACAAACAAAACATCATCAACACAAGCTTAAAATAGAAAGAATAAAAATTTAACTGAAAAATTAAGCATTTATGGCATGGTCTAATACAAATATACAATTTGCTACCTTTGTTTTAATAACACTGGCTCTAAAGGCAATAGGGATATAAGAATTTTAAAACAAATTGTTATTGCTGCACAGAACAAAAGAGAAATGCTACAATAATGAATAAAAAATAAGCTGCCCTCTCAAATGCCCGCTCAGGATTGGTTGTTTCCTGGTGACTGTGTTCCAAATTATGAAACACATTTTCAACCTGTTATATTCAAATCATTACTGCAAAGCTGAAGATGGATCACAAATACATAAAACTTCCCAGGCCTGTAAAAATATCCAAGACTTGCACAGCAAATATTAACATGACATTGCTATAATTTCCTGATCTAGGTCAAATCTCAGCAGGAAATCTCATTGTCTATTTTTATTCCCAGTGCACTAGATGAGCTTTACCTTTCTGTTTTCTTGATCAGTACAGCCCTGAAGATTTGTTCCTGGGGAGTCTTCTCATTCTCATTAGTTGGTTGCACAAAGGGATGGACAGCAGCCAACATGAAGCCCTGCTGGTACAATTCTCGCAGCTGAGCTGGAAGATCACGCAAAGAAGAAAGCCTGATTGCTGATGATCCTGGTAGCTCAGCTGAAACCATAAAGAGACTGATCAATAATTTTGAATTATGTTGTGCAAATGTTAAAACATGTAAACATCCACATCGGTGAACAAACAGGTTTCACACAGTTCTACAAAGCCGCTATATTTTTACCTGTTGATTTACGAGACTTCCTTTGGTATCTCAGACTTTCTAAAACCACTGTTCATCACCCTACTAACAGAGGTAAATATTATGCACAAACCTGAGAGGGACTTGTAAGGAAACAAAATCTATAGCTGCATATAACGCCAGTACTTTAAAATACAAATTCCTCTTATCTCCCTAAACAATGCACTCTGTACTCTGCCTGCTCTTAGTCCTCACTCCTCTTTTCAGTTGTCAATATGATACATTTATTTGAACAATTTATTTTGATGCATAATTTGGCCATATTTATCATCTAGGCAAAAGCAGTGCACTACCAGTGGGAGTGAATATATATGTAAACAAGAAAAAAGTACCAAAGATCCTGAAGGGGACTTGCAGTCAAAGGCCATTCTTCAAATGCTTCAGACTACATTCATGCACACATACACATCTCTCTTTTACCATCTCTCCATCTTTGAAAGTGTTGACAGCATCACACAGCATTTACCTCTTTAATTTCTTATCCATATGAGAGAAATTCACACTGATTTAGATCCTGATCTTGAGAAAGATTAAATGTGCCTAGGTGTAATAGATCTTAGTATACTGAAGGTGCTCAGGCCTCTGAAATGGATTTTGTGTAAAGCCCTATGGCATAGACTTTATAAAAGACAACAAGCTCTAAAAATATATATATATTTATTCTATTCAACTTCCCATATGGTTAACCCTTCTTGAATAATGAAAAAAGTTATCACGAAAACTAATAAATATTCAAAACTAATAATAAAAAGGCACAATTTAAATAACAATAAGAGAAGCTAGCTGCTATCCTGCACCTCTGCTACAGTTTTCTCTTAACCTGCAAGAGCCATATGCAAGAATATACAATGGAGCTTCTGATTGAGGAGCACAGGACGCACAACAAAATTATTTCTTTAAACAAAGAGGAAAAAAACCCCAAGAAATTCATATACTGATAGATAATACACTTCACATTTCTATCAGAGTATAAAAATTAAGTAAAATTCATTTAAAAAAAATATACCATGTAACATAATGCAATGCATATGCTGAAAAACAATAAAGAAGAGAAATAGGCAAGTAGCCTGTCAGTCAGCCTAGTACTGTTGCAAGAACACAAAGGAATGTTTCAAATGAACATTTTTTTAAAAAAAACCTTCCTTTCCTAGTATTATGCTCAATTGTTCTTTTTAAATCTAGTTTTTGATGGCAAGTCTGTGAAGTGAGTATATTACATTTCCTCAAACATCTTATTACAAAGTAAAAGCAAAAGGAATAATTTTTTTTCTGTGATATGCAGCATTTTCTCCCCTTCCCTATGGTTGTTGTTGTGTGTCTTCAAGTCATTTCCAACTTTATGGTGACCCTAAGGTGAACCTATCAAGGGGTTTTCTGGGGCTGAGAGCATGTGACATGCCCACTGGGTTTCCATGGACAAGTAGGAACAGAACCCTGAACTACAGGGTCACAGTCCAGTGCTCAAACCACTACACTACACTGGCTCTAATTTTTTCTCTGTGATATGCAGACATTTTCTCTCAACTCCCTGTAGGCTAATGAATTATTATATCTATTTGAATTGGGTAGGTTTCTCAGTCATTAAAAGCACTCATGGCCTTCTTAGTGAGGGCTCCCTAGGTGCAAATTCCCAACCAAGGATAGCTAGCTACTGTCCTCATGCAAGTAGGCAAAAATGCTGCTATGCAGACATATTTTTGTTCTGTGTTGATTACTGTGGAGTGGCTTTTAGCTGGCTGAGTTCTCCTCTTTCTTTTTATTAATGTATTTTAATTGTGTTTCTGGTTTGTTCTATGGTTTGCTATTTGGTTTAACTGATTTTTAGCACTCCTAGGCACTTCAAGTGCCATATATTGCAGGGTATGAATCCAAAGTAAATTTAAATGCCTTTCAAACTCTTTATACATCTCAAAGTCTTACACAAGGGCACTACACAAAAACGATTGCCTGTATCAAGCTCTGAAATGTCTCCTTTTAAAATAACTGGTTAATTTAAGGCCATCAACATAAAGTCTTAGAAGCTTGAAATGTTCTCCCACTGGTTTCTGTTGTCTGACTTGTGTCCATTTATTCTTTGCACAGAGACTGCCCTGTTTGTCCTATGTAGAATGTGGAAGGCCGTGCTGTCAGATGACAGAATATATCACATGGGAAGATGAGCAGATGAATGTTCCCCTTACACTGTAATTGTTTTAGCTAGGTCTTGTAATAAAACTGTCCCTGAGATATGGAGACCAAGTTGGCATCTGGGTTTATGGTAATGTCTGGTTCCTGTGTTCATGTCTCTATTATGTGGCCAGTTTCTAATGATTAACTGCTTTGGGCAGGGGGCCATTGTGCCATCTGCCAGCAATGCTCTTTTGCATTCTATAAAAAGGTTCAGGACATTCTACTGCTGATTTTGAAGTAACTCCCTTCAAACAAAGAAACTTCAAAGGGAAACTTCAGTGCAAAACTGTCATAATTTTTCACAACATTCAATTATTTTACCTGTGGTTAGAATCAAGATTACGGTTAGTTATTCTATTACATATATTAACTGGCTTGCCTATGTTAGGAATGTTTTTACTACTGTTACCATTGCTTTATTAATGATTCGTGCAAATATTTTACTCTTAGACAAATAGCCCAGGCTAATTTTTCTATTTCATTTCCTTCAGACTTCACTCTTTCCCATTCCTGCCCCATGCCTTCCAACTATTCCAGAAGAACTTACGTTGTGATAAATTTGTTAGTCAGCAAAATTCTAGAAAACTCCTTGTTGTTTTTGCTGCAACAATTATCCCTTTAGCAATGCCTTCATAAGATATCTAAGGTCTCACTGTGGGCACACTGCCTGAAATCCAGCTTGTTACTATAAATAAGATTAGACATATTGAATCAATTGTTAAATGGCAAATTAACACATGGATAAACCCCACTGACTCAGTGGGTCCACTTTAGTAGGAAGTAATAATGAAATCACAGCCATAATCTATCTGCATTTAAGAACAGTAAAATGAGAATTCAAAAGCTCGGCCTCTTCATGGTGCAAGGAAACAAGCAAGCAAACAAATAAAAAAGCTGAACTTTTTCAGAGTAATTATATTTTTGTTATAGTTATATTGTCTTTTCTACCACAGGGATCTTGGAGTGGCATTTTAGCTCCACCACCACACTGGTTAGCTAGAGATAATGTAACTTCTTTAGTATTATCCTGTAAGACCCATAGGTGAAGATTAATTTGAATTTAATTTTGCAGATCGAGGCTGGAAATTCCAACCATAGTAGCACAAAAGGTCATGCCTTCAAAGACCTGCTCCTTCTTCATTTAAGTGCAGAAACATAAACTTGGCGGGACAGCAATTAAGGCAGGACTGCCAGACCATTCTCCCTCTTGATGTTGTTGGTCTCGAATTGCCATCAGCACCATCTAGTATGTCCAATGGTGAGAAATGAAGGGAACTGTAGTTCAGCAACAATTAGAATTCCACAGGTCCCTCATGCTTGATGGAGTCTGGGGAAATTCTACTCTTCTGAACAAAAAGAGAGAAGACAGAAAACATACAAATACAGAAGTGACTATAAGCCAGCGTAGTATAGTGGTTTGTGTGCCAGACCAGGACTCTGGAAACCAAGGTTCAAATCTGTCCTTTGGCCATGGAAACCCACTGGGTGACTTGGGGTAAGTCACACTTTCTCTGGCTCAGAGGAAGGCAATGGCAAATCCTTTCTGAATAAATCTTGCCAAGAAAACCCCATGATAGGTCCACCTCAGAGTCACCATAAATCAGAAAGGACTTGAAGTCACACAACTACTACAACAACGTTACAGAATCCTTGCTCTTTATACCAGACTAATGATATTCTCTCTATTACAGTAATTTAAAACATGATAGAGAAGATTCCATGAATGAATCTGACAACGAATAAGTCTGGGCACTAACATTTTCAAAGAAAAGAAATGAGAGGAAAATGGACTTAATGCTGAATGTTGAAACCACTACAGGTGATTTCTACATGCCATACTCCATCGGATACCATAATTTCCACTTAATTACTATACTTACTAAATATTCTCCCTACCATCACCAATTATTTTGTGTGCCTCCTGGCCATAGTTATCCACAGATTCTGCAATCTGATTTGTCTAATTGCAGCTCACACAGCAGGAAAAGCACAGAAGAAAATCAGTGTTCATTTTCTGGACACATGTAAGAACATTTTTAGTAATGAAATTTTATTACACTAAAGAGGTAGAGCAGTAGGATGGCCTTTAATGGCACACACCATTAGTATGTTTAAAAGCTTCAGGGTGAAACTGCTTTAACAAGAACAGCAAATTTGCTTTAATATAAGATGCTGGGAACTTCATAGTTCTATTTTTTTAAAAACTGACTCAAATTATAGTTTTGGAAAAACAAATTTACGTAAGTATTTAGAAACATATAGAAATCTCACTCCTATTTGTTAAATTACCTCACAGCTGTTAATAAGCAGTGATTTCTGGTTTTTAAACAAAGCTTTCATTATACTGATTAGGATCCATATAGCCACAAAGCCATTACAAATAGCTAACCGCTGGCTATTATGGTTCCTGTCCTAGAAATCTCAAGCCAATACAATGTAAAATTTCCCCCATCCTGAGTGGATTTCTGTGCATGAGATTAATACATCCTATAACATTTTAAGCAACCTTTTCCTGCATATGAAGTGGCCTGCACCATGTGTTTCTGATAAATGCTTATGGTAAAAGCTTGAGCTAGCTGGTGCAATTATAATCACTCCAACAAGTGAAAGACTTGAATGGAATGCTTGAGATTTGCATCAAGTTGTTTATTCCTGAAACTTTGTTTTGTCAGCTAAGGACTGAAGCATGATAGGATAAGCAGACCAAAATCAGGGTACAGTAATAATGCCAGGACAGCATTTTTCACTGTGGTTTAGTACTCTCAATAAAAGTTATGACATACTTATTGTGTCCATAGGAGAATAGCCTCCCTCTTCATATCTCAAATCCATCTCCTTTGAATAACTACATCCAGGGAATACTGCAAAAAAAGTCATTAACAATCCCAGAAACAACAATCACTACCAAATTTGATGGACATATCAAATTAATGAGTGTGAAGCTACTAAAAAAACAACTGCAGTATTGCATTAGGAAACACTATACAAGACATTAAGACAGTTAAATAAATCTGTGACTTATCTATATATAAAAGATAAGAGAGAGTGATAGAGTGGGAAAGGAAGAAAGAACAGAAAACTTTTGTGCAAACAAAACCTCAAAGCGATATTGATTGAAAGCAAGTTCCAAAAGAAGAAGAAAAAGCTCCTAAATATTTTATGCTTTCTCTTAATATATTAAGTGACACTCAACGTCTCTTTTAGTTCTGAAAGAATATAATAAACAATCCCATTAAATAAATCAGTAATACATATGCAAGGCATATACACGTCTTCCATAAAAATAGATTCTTAATGATTACTTGTATTATAATATTCAAAGCCTGATACTGGAAAAAGGATGAACTGCAAATAAGACCTCAGAGGAGTTTTCCTCTTTATTTCTGAATGTATTAGAACAGCCATCATTAGCAACATTCAGGAACATTACTACTCAAACATGCAATAATTAAGTAAGACAGATAAACAAAGAAAAACAATACCTCCCATGGTATAAGACCTGGCTTATACAAGTGTATCATTTCAGCATAAATTATTTTCTTCCTTGCCTTTGTTCTCATACAGTTTCTCTCTAGCTGACTAGCAATACCAGGGACAAAAGAGATTCTTCTAAACCACCTTTATTCAACCTCGTGATCTTGTTATATTCCAGACTTCAACCTCCATGTTCCTGCACCATCGGCCATGTTGGCTGGAGCTGAAGAGAATTTCATCTCAAAACATCTTATGGACACCAGAATGGAGAAGGGTGCCCTAAAGAGTATTTAAATTATAAGGGAACACACTGATGAGGATAACTCATAGCTTTTCTCTCACTTGGTAGGGGAAGAAGTGATCAGCCAAAGCCTACAAAAGCAGCACTATATGTCGCTAGGCCAGTAATAGACACACAAGGCTTTCTGAATTATATCTTACACTTTGTATGATATACTCTATATGTATATGTATGCTGTAAAGCTAGCAACAAAATCAGCCTAGCCTTTAACAAGTGGATATTTTCCCTGAAATAATGGTAGGAAAATGCAGGCTTATAAACTGTACTTGCCCCATTCTGTGCAATGACAAATCCCACAACTGAAGTGAAGAGAATACTAAAAACAAATTCACTGGTACAAATTTTATGGTTTGCATATACCTAGGATGACGGAAAATGGGGATAGTAGCAAAGGGAACAGCATTGAAAAATCATTCTGAAAGAGAAAAGTGAAGAAAAACAAGCTGGTATGTACTAAGAAAATAGGGGTGCTCCTCCAATAGGTAGAGGTTGGGCTTCTCCTCTGGGCACGTACCTCCCACAAATGGGAAAGTACATACACGATCAAAGACTAATGTGCAACCTATATACCATTCCATAATTATTCAGAAAAGCATCTGACCCCTTTAAATTTTGTATGACTGACATCAGTAGTATCTATAACTACACTGTTCATCTAAAATGTGTAATAAATAGTGGATCAAATACACACTACTAAACTGTAGATGGAAAAAAGAAAGAAGGCTAATAAAATTTAATAATAGTCATCCCTCCACATTCGCTAGGGTTAGGGCCCTGTGAAAGTGAAAAAAATGTCAATAGCTATAGACCCTTCCAAGCCATATTTAACACACAAAAACGTAGGATCACCATATTCAACCCACTGTGGATTCCTTTGAGGCCTCAGGATTCCTTCACAAGGCAGAAGATGATGGCTGGTGGGGCTTACTGCTACCTCCACTGCTGCCCTACACCATTTTTCATATGGACTTACAAGCCTCGTTCACAGTTTCTCAGTCACACAAGGCTTGCAGCCCCTATTAAAATGGCATAAGGAGGCAGCAGAAGTGACAGCAATCCAAGAATAATCAAATCTGCAAAAGTGAAACCTGCAAATGCAGAGGGCTGACTGTAAAATTTAGTCTTCTCCCTTTCCCCCACATTATTTACAAATAAAACACTGTCAATTTTCCACCTCTTCTACCTGTAGCAATTTTACTTTTTTAGTTACTAAACTTAGGACACTAAGCCATTAATCTCTGTGTAAACACCTGTCACATTAAACAAACAGAATGCAACACCATGTTTTCATACTCGTCAGATCACTGCTTCTCAAGCTTGCTGATATGTATGAACTGGAAATTCTATTTTTCTAATGCATCATTGTAATGATACCATATTTTTTTGCCCATTGTCTGCAACTGTTCTTTTCTTCCTGGAAATGTGTCATGGACTGGCAGCTTAGAAACCAGCACCAGTCCAATGATCACCACTATGAGTAGCACTGCTTTACATCGTACTTGTTGATCCTCATGTGTTCCCACATCTTTAATTCTCCTGTTCTCATAACTAATGCAAATAAGCTGCACATATCTGTATCAAAATGATGCAACAACTTCATTTTCTGCTACAAGAGGGTAATCCATTAAGTTAATTAATGCTTTTGTCATGGATTTTAAGAGAGCAGTGGATGAAGACTATTAAGAAATGGCTAACCTACTTCCCACCAAATAATATAAGATGTTTTCTCATAAAGTTAAGCCACGAGCAACTAAAAATGTTCAATAAAAAATAGTTAACATTTTGGAGATGCATGTAAAAAGTAAGTGAGGGAAAACAATTTTGGGTAACTAAAAAAAAACACCTTACTAGTTAGGTGTCAATATCCAAAGAAAAAGAGTTAGGTTGCAATTCCCTATCACTTGGATTTAAGAGTCCTCTGAGTAACAAATATTAATATTAAACATCAAATTCTTGCTTATCACTTAATATCCAAGAAGTATTGAATAAGATTTAGGTATTGTGGATGCCACACCACAAATACTCTTGTGGATATGGAATATTTTTATATTCTTCAACACACTGGAATTCTAATTGGGGTTAGAAAATACCTCAGATTAAAGCATTTGATGGAAGTTTTTCCATCTGCCCATACAAGCATTAAATGCAGGGATTAGAGTAAGAGTGTTGGTTAAAGATAAGTGGGAACTAAGCTATTAGTACCTTGTCCCATTGATTTCAATGAGATCTATGTGCAATTAATTTAATCTACATCCAACCCAGAGACCACACCTTAGAATACTGCCCTTTTGCTGGATCCTGCTGGTTCCTTCAAAATTAGTGTTCCCTGCTGAAGCTCCTCCCTGCACCTTAAAAACCCGGGCCAGAAGACTCACAAACCAGCTGGGACAGGTTTTGAGCATTACAGAAAGCTGCAACAGGAGGTAAAGAAAGTCTTGATCCCACTGGCATTGGATACTGAATGATCTTTGCCAACAGAAATGAAAGTAATTAATGGTTCTTAATTTCTATACACTAAATAAAATATGAAGCAGAGTAACATTGCAAATCATCACAAACACTCCTTAAAAATGGAGGAATTAAGAAGTTAAATCCAAACTGCTTTGTATATATCAATATTCACTTTCCTGGGGGGGGGATTACTGTAATTTCAAAACTTCCCAAATTATGTTTTACTGCCTATCTTTTGAACAGAATGGATTTAAGCTGTAAGCTGAGAATTCTTTTCTAGTAGTTTGTGCAAAGCAATATAAAAAACACTGACTAGAAAAGCAAAAGAAAATGCACATTTCTAAAGATCAGATGTAGCTTTTCCAGAAAGGAAATGTCTTTTAAAGGGGAAGAAAGACTCTCATTAGCTTCTGATGTGAATCACACCTCTTGATCAATGTTCAGAAGTCTGACAGGTGTGCTAAGCGACCACCAGTTTCTCATGAACATTCATTGGGCAAAAAGCATCATATCAGCTAATGGGGGAGAGAGATGGGAGCTTTCACATGTTATAAGAACCATAAAAAATTTAAGATTTCAGTGCTGTGAGGAGTCCTGGGGATGCCACATATTTCCAAATGAAATGATAAAAGAAGTTAATCTGAAAGAGAATAAGCTATGAGGCTTACAAATTAAGTTGATGGAGTTGTGAGGAAGTTAAGGAATGATACAGATGCTAATAAAATATGAATAAGCATCAGTCTGCTGCTGTTATGCTTTGCTGGCTCAGCTCTGCATCACTGCTCTTACTTAAACATTGTTTCCTGACATAAGAACTGACAAAGAGTGCTAAATCGTATGAATTAATTTGTCACTACCCATTGTACTGTTTATTAAAATGCAAAACAAATTAACATCCACTTGCATCCTAGATTTCAAAACAAAAAAAGGAGGAGAGAGAGAGAAAGAATGGCACAATAAGTGGTCTCTTGTTAAGTCGCCGTTGTGCAAAGTTTGGAACTGTTTCAGAGTAATTTTTATTTCATTTTGTTTTGTTTCATATTGTGTTATTTATTTCAGAAAGCTCAGCTCAGAAACTGCATCTGTCTCTCTCTGTAGTCTTCCCTCTTTTTTAGCCAGCTGGGTTGACTGCCTTGATGAAGCTTTTCAAATGATCAAATAGCTAAAATTAAAACATATTCTCCAAGATTATTTTCATTGTTCTTCACCACATGTTCACTGAATAAAATACTTGGTTATTGTCTGACTTTTTGTTATCAAGCTGCACTCCCCACACTTCCTGTCAGTTTTGTTGTTGCAAATTTGGTAAGCATGGAGAAAAGGAATGGGTGGATGGATAGATAAGAAACTCTTTGGTACCAGGCTGTCTTCAGAAGCAATGACCACATACGTTTCTTTATCATTCATAAATTACAGCATTTTGCCATTTTAAGAAAAACTTCTGAATATTGTGTCTTGCTTCTTCTAGCAGCATTACATGACATAAAAATTATGAGATACATTCAATCACATACTGCCAGAACAGGATGAAACTAGATTCCATTAGGAAAGACAAAATGATAATTACTTGGCTTGTAAGCAGACAGTATTGGTTAAATAAGTAAAAGTAGCTGTGTGTGTGTGCGCGCATGCGTATCAGTTTATCACTGTTTGAAACAGATTTTGAGGAGCTGTCCTAAAAGTGATGGGTGATCCTTTTCTACTCATTCATCTTCAGTAATTTCGATTACATATCTAACTGAAAATCCTTGGCCGCCTGTTGCATGCAACTGTAATTTTATTATTTGTTACAAGGAATACTCACATAGGTGCATCAACATAGAAGAACAGGTTGTTTACCTGTAACTGTAGTTCTTCGAGTGGTCATCTGTGACCTCATACATTAGGAGCTTTTGCGCCTGCGCGGTAGCGTACGGAAAATTCTAGAGCTTAGTAGCTTGGCGGGAACCCCTCCCCCATGCTGGTACTGCGCATGCTCAGCCCGCCGAGCAACAGTCACTCTTCAGTTCTGTGGTCCGCTGAGTAAGAGACCTGAAAAAGAGAGGAAGGAAGGGCGGGCATGTATGAGGGCACAGATGACCACTCGAAGAACTACAGTTACAGGTAAGCAACCTGTTCTTCTTCTCGTGGTCTCTGTGCCTCATACATTAGGAGACTGTGTAGCTTACCAGCAGGACAGTGGGTCAGGTCCTAGAGAACGGAAGCCAGCACAGCACGTCCAAAACGAGCATCTCGACGGGACCGGCAGTCAAGCCTGTAGTGGCGCACGAAGGTTGATGGCTGGGACCAGGTCGCCACACAGCAGAGTTCATGCAAGTCAACTCCTCCCAGGAGGGCTGCAGATGTCGCCATGGCTCTTGTGGAATGGGCCCGAAGGAAGGCTGGCGGAGGTTGTCTGGCGAGCTCATATGTCAGCTGTATAGTCTGTACCACCCATTTTGAGAAGCGCTGGGTGGGCACCTTATGGCCTCTTCGACGCCTGCCATAACACACAAAGAGGCGCGGAGTCTGTCGAAAGGAGGCAGTCCTATCGATGTAGAAGGCCAGGGCCTGACAAACATCCAGGAAGTGAAGAGATCACTCCAGTGGTGTTGTTGGGTTCGGGTAGAAGGTCGGCAAGATGATATCCTGGTCGAGATGGAAGTTAGACACCACCTTCAGCAGGAAGGAGATGTCAGGCCGAAGAACTACCTTGTCCCTGTGAAATACCAGGTAAGGTTCATCAGTCCAAAAGGCTGTCAATTCTTCTGCCCGTCTGGCAGAGGTGATAGCTACCAGGAAGGCCGTCTTTATGGAGAGCAGCCTGTCATCTGCGGTCGCCATAGGTTCAAAGGGCAGCCTTGTCAGCTGTGACAGCACCAAAGAGAGTGACCACAGTGGTAACGGTGGCAATACTGGTGGGTAGAGGTGCTGAAGGCCCTTCAAAAACTGCTTTACAGTAACATCACGGAAGAAGTCCGCTGATGGCAATCGTGGAGGTTGGTAGGCCACGATAGTGGCGAGGTAAACCTTCAGGGAAGAGAAAGCTAAGTCTTGTTCGCGGAGATGCAGAAGGAAGTGGAGCACCGTCGGCAGGTTTGCAGGCAACACCGGCTCCCATCGCGTTTCCGCAAAGGTGACAAAACGCCTCCACTTGTAGTGGTAGTTGTGGCATGTCGATTCCTTCCTGGCCGCGGTCAAGACGTTCCCGATGACAGGGTCTGCTATGGCGATATCTTCCAAGCATGGAGGGCCAGGAGTGGCAAGTCCGGATGAAGCACAAGGCCGTTGGAGTGTGAGAGGAGGTCCGGTGTTGTCGGGAACCGGAGGATCTCCCCCGAGCTGCCTGGAGCAGGGGGGAGAACCAATGCTGCCTCGGCCAGTACGGGGCGATGAGGATGACGTCGGCTCAGTCTGCGAGGATCTTTGATATTACTCGGTCCAGAAGGGGGAACGGAGGAAATGCGTAGAGGAGGCCCTCGTTCCACCCGAACTGGAAGGCATCGCTGATGGAGTGGCGATCCCGGCCGGCCCTTGAGCAGTATCGACGACACTTTGCATTCTCGCTGGTAGCGAAGCGGTCTATCTCCGGCTCGCCCCATCGATTCCGAATCATCTGAAAAGCCTCGCTGGAAAGGGACCATTCGTGGTGGGATGAGGTGTCCCTGCTGAGTGCGTCTGCCGTGGTGTTCTCCTGCCCGGCCAGGTGAACTGCCACTGGGTGGATTCTGAGAGAGACACACCAGTCCCATAGGTCGAGGGCTATATTGAGGAGGGTAGTCGAATGAGTCCCTCCCTGTCTGTTGACATAACAAACCGCCGTCGTGTTGTCCGTGAGGACCAGCACCGTCCGGTCGGTAACGAGGTGTCGAAAGGCCCTCAGAGCCTTCCAGATGGCCAGGAGCTCGAGGGCCTTTATGTGAAGAGCGGTCTCGTGGTCGATCCACTGGCCGCGGACTCTGAGGTCGTCGCAGTGCGCTCCCCACCCGAAGAGGGAGGCATCTGTCGTTACTGTGACTGACGGGTTCTCCTCTTGGAATGGTATGCCCGTCAGGAGGTGATTGTAAGACTGCCACCAGAGCAGGGACTGGCACACGTGATGAGGTAGGTGAAGTAGACATTTCTGGTCGTCGAGAAGTGGGTTGAAAACTCGCATGAACCAGTGCTGGAGTGGTTGTGCGTGCAGCCTGGAGAGGTAAGTCATGGCAGTTGTGGAGGACATCTAAACGAGGAGTTGCTGAATCTTCCTCGCTGTCACCGTCGGAGCATGGGGGACGCTCGATGCTGCCAGGCGGAGTGTTCTCGCTCGGTCCATTGGTAGGTACGCCCTCGCCAACACCGAGTCCAGGGTCACCCCTATGAAATCAAGGACCCTGGAGGGTTCAAGGTGGGACTTCTTCGGGTTCACCCGAAGCCCGAGACAGGTGAGAATAGTGAATGTCCGATGTATGTCCTTGTACAGTTTTTGTCTGCAGGACGCCACCAAGAGCCAATCGTCCAGGTAGGGGTAGACAGAGATGCCCTTCGTCCGCAGGTATGATACCACTGAGGCCATGCATTTGGTGAAGACCCTGGGTGCGGTGGAGAGCCCAAAGGGCAACACCCTGTACTGGTAGCAGCTGTCGTCAACCGCGAATCGCAGATACCAACGGTGCTGCGGGCGAATGGCGATGTGGAAGTAAGCATCCTGAAGATCGATGGAGGCGAACCAGTCTCCTCGACGGAGGAAGGGCATGATCGAGGGCAGCGTAAGCATTTTGAACCTCTTGGGGTGGATGAATTCGTTCACTCCTCTGAGGTCTAGAATGGGTCGCAGGGTTCCGTCCGCCTTCAGTACCGTAAAGTACCGGGAGAAGAAACCGGTGTTTTTGGCTGAGGATGAGAGTTCCTTGATCGCCCCTTTTTGCAGAAGGGACTGGATCTCTTCCAACAGGACCAAGCTGGCCGGGGTGGAGTAACAGACGCCTCGCGGTGGTATACTTTGAAACTCTATGGCATAGCCAAGACAGATGATGGTAAGCACCCAAGAGTCCGTGGTGACTCTCCGCCACTCGGCGAGGTGTCTGGCCAAGCTCAGTCGATCTTCCGAGTATGTTGGCAAGCTGAACGATGGTATCAGTGGTGACCTGCAAAGGTGGTCAAAACTGGGAGTTCGTCCCCGACGAAGACTTCTTGGAAGAAGATGGGCGTCTCCGAAGAGGTCCTCGAGTGGTGGACGAAGTAGAAGGCCGGGAAGCAGTGGAGCGCGTAGACTGCTGATACGTAGAGGAGGAGGATCTACGCCACGACTGACATGAACCGAAGCTGCAGCGAGGCTGCGGTTGATTGATGCCCATCTTTTTGGCCGTTAGTCGGGCCTTGATGATTTGGTCCATGGTCTCGTCCGTAGAGGAGTGGAAGAGCCCCTGGCCATCAAACAGGAGGTCTTCAATCCTCTTGCGGCTGTCCTCTTGAAGCCCTGACGACTGCAACCATGCATGTCAACGAAGGGCAACCGACCCAACCATCACCCTCGAGGTAGCCTCCACGGCATGCCTCGAGGAGGCGAGCTGCTGGGTCGCAAGCACAACCACTTAGTTGTATAACTGAGTGGCGCTTGCCCGGGATTCGTTCGGAAGATCAGCCAGAAGCGGAGCAAGCCGGTCAAGGATGTTCCTGTGGTAGGCGGTGAGACAGGCCATGGTGTTCAGCACTCTAACGACCAAAGAGGATGCTGAATAGAAACGATGCCCAAAGTTGTCAAGTTTCCGGCCCTCGCGGTCCGGCGGGGTCATGTGTGGCCTGGTACCACCTTTGGTCTGGGCCAACTCCACAACGATCGAGTTAGGGATCGGGTGGCTAAAAAGGAATTCCGCGTTCTCCTTTTGCGTCTTATATAGATGTTCCAACCTGTGTGGTATAGGTTGGGCTGATGCTGGTTTGGCCCATGGGTGCTTCAGAGCATCCAACAGCGTAGACAGGAAGGGCAGTGGTGCGGTGGATGGTGGACGCATCTCCAGGTATTGGAAGATGGGATCCTGCACCGCTGGAGCCGGGTCTGCCACCTTCAAGCCCAACATCGTGGCCATGCGGAGGAGGATAGCTGAGAACTGGCGGAGGTCCTCAGGAGCAGAATCCGGGGCCAGTTCTCCAAAGTTCAGCGGAGGCGATTCATGGGAAGACAGTGTCGAGTCTTCCGAGTCCGACTCCGTCTCATAGGATTGAGAGGAGGGAGACGAGGATTTCTCTGCCGTTTTCTCCACTGCTGGGGTGGACGGGGTGGTTGCCGTCGGTGCCAGTTTCGCAGATGATGTCGTGGTCGCAGTTGGCGTCACCTTAGCGGGCACTGTTGAGGACCGAGGGTGGGTTGCCTGTGTGGTTTTAGTGGTAGGCTCCCCGGCCTGCGTCGTGGTGGTTTCCGACACAGCACGAGTCCTGGTCGACGTCACCCTGGGGGGCTGTGACACTGCCCTGTAGCGAGGTGAGGACTCTCTGGACCTTTGATAACATGGGGAGGGCCATCTTGCAGGCACCCTCTCATAACGGCGGTGCGCTTCCCGCGATGGTGAGCGGGATTGCCGGCGAGGTGACCGGTACCGTGGGTCAACATGGTACCTATCCCTGTATGACGGGGAGTAGGAGTGATACAACCCAGGATACTCTCGCCAGAGATGTTCTTGCCCGTACCTACCGAGGTAGGAGGCGGAGGTGAATACCGAGTCCCGAGAATGGGCCCTGTCTAGGCGCATCTCCCGATGGTGAGGAGATGGAGGCCTGACTCTCCGTTTGGGAGAGCGGGACCGAGAGCGGGACCGGCTCCTCCGAGAGGCTGGTCGCTGGCTGAGCAAGGGCCGATGTCTGGCCGTGGCCTCCTCCCAACGGTCTACTGGTTCGCGGTGACTCGTCGGGCTATCCTCAACTGCTACATCGGTCGGTTCCAGGTGCACGGCCTCCACGGCCGGCTCCTCGTCTGACACCTCAAAAACCTCCTGTGTGTCTGAGTGCTCTGCCGTTTCCTCAACGAGCAGGGTCAGTGGAGGTGTGAGAGGGTGAGTCTCCTCGACAGGGGAGCGTCTCTTCTCCTTCCTCTTTCTCTTCTTCTCCTTCTTAACGTCCTTAGAAGATGGGCGTTTTCGTTGGGCCGCTGTTAGAGGCCTGGTAAAAGTCGAAGCCTGCGAGCCCGCAGGTGTCTCCTGAGCCTGGGCTGTGGAGAGTTTCGGGATCTTCGGCAGCTTCAACATCGGTACCAAGCCCGGTACCGACAAGGTGGACGGTGCGGCAGCCGCCGACACCGACGGTGTAAAGGATGCCGATTTCGCCTTCTCCGACATCACAACGGGTGCCTCGTCCCTCGCTCTCAAAGATTCCTCCCAACAGTGAGACTTAAGCCTTGCTGAGCGGTTGCGGAGTGTTTGGTCGGTAAACTCCCGACAAACTGGACAGGCTTGCACGTTGTGGGTCTCACCCAAGCAGAAGAGACAGTGGCGATGTTTGTCAGATGGGGCGACTTTCCGACCACAGGAGACGCACTTTTTGAAGAGGGCCGAGATAGACGAGTGTCCGGAAAAGACGGAGAAGACAGTTTGAAGGCAGCGGAGAAGAGTCGTGAGTACAAAGAAGAAGAGCGAAAAAGAGGGGAGAAAGGGGGTCGAAATACCAAAAACAGAGTCCTAAATCCAAGTCCGTATGTCCAGAAAACGAGAAGCCGAGGTCAAAAGCCAGAAGAAAACGACGAAAAGCACAAGCCACTAAAGAACCTTCTGTACACAACAGCAGACAAGAAAGAACTGAGGAGTGACCGTTGCTCGGCAGGCTGAGCATGCGCAGTACCGGCATGGGGGAGGGGTTCCCGCCAAGCTACTAAGCTCTAGAACAGTGGTTCTCAACCTTCCTAATGCCGCGACCCCTTAATACAGTTCCTCATGTTGTGATGACCCCCAACCATAAAATAATTTTCCTTATTATTTATTTATTTATTGGTTAGTTAGTTATTTCCAACATCAAATAGATTGGAAACACTGCCCTAAATCACTGCTCTGGATAGACTTCTAATGCCTAAAAACTGGTAACCCTCCCCCCCTTTTTTAAGCACAGAAAGCGTCCGTCAATGCCAGAATTAAGGCAGTAGTTCTAGTTCTGAATGTTGGGTTTCCACAGTTCAAAAAGCCAGTCACTTCCAAAGGCAATGCCGAAACAGCCCACATCTTACATGAGGCGCAGGGAGGAAAGGACAGGGAGGGAGGAAAGATGGCGGCGGCATAAGCAGACGCGTTTTGTTTTACTCCCTCCCTTCCTCCCTCCGTTAAAGGGAGTGTGGATGCTGAACATACAAAAAGTGAGGAATGCAAGACAGTCAGGGCGAAGAACACAACACGTGCGTGTGGCAAGCGCCAAGGGTCCAAGCACAACAAAAGCAAGGGGAGAAAGTCAACCTGGCTATTTCTGCACTAGACTGTTATAGCACTATTATCCCACTGTCACCATCCTATGGAATCCTGGGGTTTGCAGTTTGAACCCCAGCACAGGGGTCTCAGAAGCACTGCTCCCATTGGCTGTGAGACCCCCTTCTTTTAAAAGGGGGGACAGGATTGAGGAGCAGCGACCCCTGTGAAATGGTCGTTCGACCCCCCAAAGGGGTCCCGACCCCCAGGTTGAGAACCACTGCTCTAGAATTTTCCGTACGCTACCACGCAGGCGCAAAAGCTCCTAATGTATGAGGCACAGAGACCACAAAGAAGAACTAATCATATTTTGTTTCTCCTTTTTGCAGAAAAACAAAGGAAATAGTAGCCTGTTTGGAAAAAACCCTGTCAAACTGTAGCTTCAACCAGAGGTGGGAACTGTGTGGCCTTCCAGTGTAGTGGTTCTCAACCTGTGGTACACACACTACCAGTGAGAAGTGGTCAAGATGGTTTGCAGGACTGTGTTATAATTATTATTTTTGTCTGCACTTTAGTATTACTATTAACATTCATTCCCAATACTACTACTACAACTTTTATTTATTATTATTAATAATAATATTAACTATTATTAATAATTTATTAATTTATTTATAAGTACTATCAGAACATAAAATTTATATTCAACATTGTCATTATAATTTTCAGTTACTAATGGAATTGTTTTTACTCATTTGTGTTTACTACTGCAATTTTTAATATCTCTAAAACTCACCATAAAAGATTAACAAAAAAAAATTGTCTATAAAAATATTTTCCTAAAAAAAAGGGGGGGTGAATGTTTTGTTTCTATCATTGTGGGACCTAAATTCTTAGACAGTGATTTGCAGGAAGTAAGATAGCCAAGAGACAGCCAGAATGGTGTAGTGATTTGAGCTTTGGACTAAGACCCTGGAGTCTAGGGTTCGACTCCCCGCTCAGCCATTGAAACCCACTGAGTCATCTCGTGCACATCATACACTCTCAACATGAGGAACTCTATGAAAGTTTGCCATTGGGCCTACATAAGTTGGAAATGACTTGAAGACACACAATAACAACAACAACAAACACAGGAGAAAAAGGAGACATGTTTCAAGATGCTGGAAAGATGGTCCTTTTTTTAAATTAAAAGGCAGATAAAAACCATCTTCCAGCATCTTGAGGCATGTTTCTTTTTTCTGTTGTGGATTTATTGGGCCACTCCCCAGGTTTTTTTTTTGAGGTTCTTTTGAGGAGGTAAGACACAAAAGTTTGAAAACCACTGATATGATGGACACAGTGACAATCTTGAGAGAGACACTATTTCAACATTTCACCTAGTTTTGTAAATACTGCAGAATAGGAGGGGTAGCTCTCACTGTTTATTTAACCAAACTGCAATGTTAACATTTGTTGTTTTGCATAGCTGATGTTGCTTGCTTAAAATAGCAAGCTTTGCAACTGAGAAGCCAGAAAACAAAGAGCAGTGTAAGGCATGGAGGGAACTGGGGTCAATTTTTAAAAACAACAGATTAGAGTAAAAAAAAGTAAGAGATATTTTCATTATGATGAGTGAAATCCAACAGCATGCAAACAATCTTTGGCTAGTATGACAAGGACTTACTCCGCAGTGGTTAAATGCCAGTACTGCAAGCCACAAGGCTGTGAGTTCGATCCCGTCGGGCTCCAAGGTTGACTCAGCCTTCCATCCTTCCACAGGTCGGTAAAATGAGTACCCAGCTTGTTGGGAGCTTGTATAGAAATGTATCGAAATACATGCTATTTGTAAGTTGTTCGCCGCCTCGATCCATATGGAGAGGTGGGATACAAATAAATAAATAAAAAATAATAATAAACTCCCTCCTTCAGTAGGTCTCTGTACTTTAATCTGCACTAAAACATTCCCCAGTCATCTAAAAGCAGATATTGAGGCAGGTTGATGGGCTGTAGTATAAAAGCGGGAGTCATCTCTCCCTGTTTTGCTAACAGAAAATATTCTATCAGTGAGACTTCACTGGGTTCTGCTTAATATATTAACTATAACAAGTCACTGAAAATATGTCAAGCTGTAAGAAAAAAATGTTAGAGAAAGGAAAGATACCTTAACTAGAAAACTGTGTACACTCCGTTTAAAAAAATGTTCTTACAGAGCTAGAGAGTGTCCCACTATATACAAACCAAGGCAATCCAAATTTTTTTGTGCTTTCTTCCCAAACACACCTCTGTGTGAATTATTTGTGGGGAAAGACAAATCTCTTTGGATAGAGATGAGAAAATAAAACTTATTCTCTATTAGTGGATATCTAGATTTGCAAGGTCCACCATGGCACTTCCTTTCTATGATGGTGGGATTACATGTTTCCATGAGGCAAGAGGCTATACTGATGGGAGCAAAGCTGCTGGTAGGTCTCCCACATCAGCAGGCTTTTGCTAAGGACCCAGACTAAATGTGACAAACTTTGCTTGCTCTCCTTTGCTTCTGAGTTTTGGTCAGACACACTGCTGAGGAACCAGTCACATCTGGCATCTTCTCTTTTGCAGACAGTCTTTAAGTAGCTTCATGGGGTCTCAGAGACAACCACAATGCAGGTAATGACTGCAGTATCATTTTACAGCATGACTGAGTCTTCTAAAAGTTAAAAGTAAGAGAAGGTAGAGATGCCACTGGCTACTAAGATAGAAGTGGGGAGAATCAGCACGCAGTGATAAGGAAAAGAAGAGAGACAGCCCATGGGATGACATGGGAGGGGGGCAATTTAATATAATAATTAAATTGAGAGTACAGTTGTTCAGGGAACAATACTCACATGTAGCTTCAAAGATAAATGTTCCTACAACTTTTTTTAATCTTCCCCTTCACATTTCCTGTTGATTTCCCCACCACATTTTCCACTATTTAAACATTAACAATTTGAAAGTCATTTTTAAAAACTAAAGCAAATAATGCATTGTACAAACATTCTGAATATTCTAAGTAGTAAAAAATATGAAGTACCTGATACTTCAGCAAGGCCCCAGGAATCTGGGGACCTAAAGGAACTTGTACATTTTCCCAAGGCAAGCCAAAGAGATGACAGGACAAAAAAAAGACTGCTGATGTAATTAAAGAAACTAATAATCAGTGAGAGAGGTGCAACAACCAAGTGTAATTTTCTGCAGGGTGAGAAAAGCATGGCTTTTCCTATAGAAGGAAACCCAAACTAAGCTTAGAGAATAAGGAAGCCAACTCTTGAAATAGTGAATTAAATGCAGCCCTTGACTATAATGGTCCAAATCTGCAGGAACTAAAATCTATATATTACTCTTGATATCATACAGTGAAGAGCTAGCTAAAGAAGAAAAGAAAGTTCCATCTAAACCACATTTTATTGAATAAAATGTGTACTTCTCAGAGAATAAGAAGCCATCAGAATTTCTCCTTGTGGCTCTATGATTGACAGTTACTAAAAGTTTTTCCCATTCCTTCCTTAAAAAATAATTTACATTCTTCTGCATTTTGGTAGTTTATATTAAATCTTAGTCCAAAAGACAATTTCCCATCTTCTCTCAGCAGGGAAGCTGTCACCACTTAGTGTAAAAAATTGTAACCATCTGTCTATCAATAAGGAACAGTTGTGTGGGTGTTCAAGTAAATTCCCATTATCACAAGATGGTCAATCAAAATGCACATGCTGGGCACTGTTGTCCAAGTTGAGACTTAAAATTCACCTAATTTGGTTTTTTAAAAGCAGCAGTCCCAAATTACTCATACACTTCTTCAACAATGTTCACAAGATCAGACGCATTTCCACAGTGTGGAGCTGAGCTAAGAGTATCAGCTTATTTTTTAAAATAGCCACTCCCATGTTTTCCCACTCTTTTGTTGCCAGAAAAAAATCTGTTTAGTGCAAAAAGACTAAATGCCTTTTCACTGGATGGTGCTAGGGGCCTTTCATCTGGCAGCACCCTTAGGATAAAAGTAGCTGTGAGTTAAGAGTAGGTTATACTGATTAGGGATGTGGATTTTGGGTTAATGTCTGCAGTGTGCAGCAACGTGATATAACTTCTATTGTCTCTGATTTCTTGGTTTCCTGGATCCATGTGTAAAAAGGACTTCTTAAACTGATATGTATATAAATCATTTATATACATTCACAAAAGCCACAAAAGCTTATTCTCCACTGTATTTCTTAGCTGTTGAAGCACCACAGGACTTTGTTACAGTTAATTTCAGACCATATACTTAGTTCACAGTTGAATTTTTTTATATATATAATCAGACAACACATAACAATATATTTGCAAGAAAGCAGGAGCAATTTCATTAACTCCACAATCATGTTAAATATTACTTTAATGGAGACAAACATTATGAAAACATGTGAGAAGAAAACTCTTGGCTTCCTGAACTGCACACTGAATTAGCTGAGATTCCACTGCCTTCTCCTTCACCTCCCCACAGATCTGAGTCCTTAAATCACATTGTGGTCCAAACTGAATTCCAAAAGATCACCTAACTGGATTCCTCTCTCCTTTCTCTTACAGTTCTTATGTTCTGTTCTGTTTTTTTGCTGTCATACCCGGTGCTTTAAGCTTAAATGTCCTGCAAATACAGGATAAACAGTTGAGGTGCACACCCACTCTGCAGGATGTGCTATTAACTGGACTTATTTATGGCTGAAAACCAAGTATGCTGGCTGTAAGCATGTTGCCAGGTCAGGTCATAAGTTCAGAGATGACTAGGCAGAAAGACCTGATGCTAACAGACTCGTGATCATCCTTTCAAGATTACTGGCTACAAACACTCCCAAAAACAATGGAGGGCAAAATTACTCAGATAAAGCAATCAGAGACCACTCTGCGATGTCGCCCTACAGAAATCTTTCCTAGGCTCCCTGCCTGACCAATCATTAAAAGATTGTAATGATTCCCATCAGTGTTTTGTCACCTAGAGTTAAGACAATCAGCCTCCTTTGTCTCCTTTGTCAGCCCTGTGAGAAAGCAATTAACACTTTATCCAGCCATCCTCCTTCAGGGTAGGAAGCAGAGTATAAAACCCCCAATTTCAGTACCAGCAAACTGTAGTACATTGGGCGTATTACACTGCACATGGTACCCCAGACTTCTGTTCATCCGTGCTACCCTCAGAAGCGTTCTGAGCCACTCCACTTCCACCTTCTGCTTCAGGACTGGTAACTATCACCCTTTCCACCCAATCTCTCTCTATCCAACCTTTCTTGCCTCATTTTCCATTAGCCTTGTATGATTCTCAAGAGTGTTTGATTTCCTGTATTCTTGTTAATTCCCAATAAAATAATCTGTTTAACTTTTAACTGGAGTCCTCTCTACACATAGTACTGGTATATAAAGGTGAAAAGATCCTGCTGTTAACTTCCTCTCACAGGCCTCCTTTGAGCTATAATTGCCCCAAATTCTAAGTAGATGCTGGCATTGTCAGTGAAACTCAAATTCCCGCCCCTTAGGATAACAGGGGGCACAACATTGGAAAGATCTTACCAAACCACTTACAAAACTGGAATGGCTAAAAGCCTCATCCTCACTCCATAGCTTGAGCTGCAAGTGAAAACACACCATCCTGTATCTTGCTCTATTATCCTTTACATCCTTCCCTCCAGTGAGTTTGCCCATTAAACTAACAATGCTGTTTACCTGTAGTCTGGAACACTATAATACCTACCCTTCTTCATGCCAAACTGCTGGAAACTGACTATTTAGTAAAACTGTGGACTATTTTCACTTTTGGTTCTACCATTCCACCCTTGTTCTGCAATGCAGGCACAACAAATACAAGAAGAGGAGATACAAATATGCTAGGTGAAATGTTGAATACAAGGAACCAAAGCTTAAGAATGCTTATTTTCTTTATGATTCCCTCTGCTTTCAGAGTGGAAAAAAGAAATTAGGTAACTTTCAATGTTGGAAAAATAAATTGCCTAATCAGTTTTAAGTCATATAAAACCAGTCAGCCAGCCACTCACAAAAAAACAGCATTTTAAGAGATAAATAATCATTGCTATTCAATTTTTTAAGTCACTAGTGACAGAAAGCCAGACATATCCAGATCTGATGCAGGTCACATTTAAAACAAGAGTTGAACAAAATTATCATAATGAATAGATAATTCATTATGATTTGTATGTTTTAGCATGTGTCATAGCATACGGAATAATTTTAACAGGATACAAATCCTAGGGATATTTTCCACAATCTGACAGTAATTTTACAAAGCCCGCTTTGGTCCCATACTGGGAAAAAGGTGAAGTTAAAAATAAGGAAGAATGAAAGAAAGAAAGAACTGCAGAATGCTGTTCTTCACATACAAAACTGTACTAGATCCCAGTATTTGTGTTAAAAAAGTCACTTCACGGTGTTTATACAACTGTTCATGGTCTCTATCTGGCTGCATCTAGAGGAAGAAGCAAGAACCTTGGAGAAATGCACAATCCCATTGCACTCTTTGAAAAAGAAGTCTTTTCCAAATGCCCCCCAACACCTTGTAAAGAGCATGAAGGACAATTTTGTATCACTTCTGGCCCTTCCTGGACTACTGTTGGCCCAAAAGAGGGGTTTTTTCCCAACAGGAAACTGTTACTTCCATGACAGAGAATTAAAGTATGTCAGAATCTGATTCTATGTGTGGGTTTGTTCCAGTTGTAAGAAAAAGGGACTTGTGGTGTGTGAATAGCTCTGATCCTAAGCTACCGTTTTAGCAATTTGTGTCTTTCTGTAAACTGTATTTGCAAATCCTGATTTATATTCTGTATTACATACAAGGTTATAGCAGCAAACAGTAAAGAGTGAGGCAGACATACACCTTTGTAAAAACATAAAGAAACACACCAGGAAGCTGCATATGGAGCTTTCCACTCTGCAAAGATCACTATATGTAGAACTCTGCAAAACTGATCCTAGGATCTGGAAAATGCTTACACTAGTTTTCTCAATGGATCAGTAAGAGGCTTTATTACACAGCAAACAGGCTATTTACTACTGTATCCAAGGAAAGTCTTAACATAGTACAGTAGTAGAAATTCTCAAGCCACTCATTACAACAGCTCTACCATGAAACAGAAAATGGAGAACAGAAGGTTTAAATTCAGGTTGGTGTTAAACATAGCATAGTTATGTAAGTAACTAGCAGTTTAATTTAACTATGATTCTACTCAAGTGGAAGACCTCAGAGGGCTGCATTTTCAAAGTTGAGTGACAGCTAAATGACTTACCTGGAGGATTTACATGGCATATGAGGGGACTGATGTGTGTTTCACTGTATAGTGAGAGACGCTCTCAGCCTGGCAATAAACAAAATTTCTTTTCCTGCAAGTAAGAAAGGAGACTAGGTGCCCAACTGGGCCATCTTTACACCTCTAATATCTATGGGGAATGCTGGACCCAGTAAGAGGATTTTAGCAGTTTTATGTAATCTACAATTGATTCAATCCCACAAAGACAGCTGGCTATATACATTTCTATCAAATCAAGCCAAGACCAAGAATAAAATACTCCTCTACACAGCAGCAGTGGTAGCAACTCATATTTCACAGCCCAGTTTAGATTTCTTTCCCTCAAATTTATTTGATGTCTTATTTTGACTACTCTTTCCTCCTACTATAAAGACTCATGTTGTGGTATACACACTGACAGATGTTAAATTTTTCTTGAATTAACTGGAAGGGGGAAAACATTTTAGTCTGACTGACATCATCTTTTAAATTTCATTAATGCCAACATCTTTTCTCCAAAGAAAACACAAAGCTCTTTACACTAAGGCTCAAGTCTGATTTTATCCTCATTTTGAACCCATCCCATTTTGTTGTATTCCATACATGTCCTCGCATCTGGATTACATTACATTCCTTTCCATTTGTTTTGTTCCATCCTACTTACTGATATGTTAAAAAAACTGTCTATTTGGCCTTTGCCAGTTTTGGAAAACTAAGTGAACCCATATAATTCAAAATATTACTTAAGCAGAACTTGGTTGAATTTAGAATACCCTTAGGCATATTCTAGAAACTGTTTGAATATCACACGTATTCTTATCCCGACAGTCTGTGATATGACTTCTGTGTGACACAAAATTTGTATTAATTGATCCTGTACAACATCTTGTGCCTTATTTTGCACTGAGACAGGAAACATATTCTCACTGACTTTTTAAATACAGAACCTCCACAGCATTTCCTTTTCCTCCTCCAGTAAAAAGTAACCATGCATGTTTAATGCTGGAAGTGAGTAAAGTGTCTACTACTGGTTTGTATTCAGGAAAATTAATGCCAGTTAAGTCATAAATCTGAGATTTGTTAACATAAAACTAGATTTTTTCCACATGACTATTCACTTAACCAGAGAACATGCTCACCTCATTTGCTAAAAAACTATTTTTAACAGCAGAAGTGCTTTAAAAGAAGAAACAACACTGAATTGGCCAGGAAATGGTGTGGTGTACACACACTTGAGCAGTGTGGACAATAAGTACAGCACTAGGAAAAATTAACAATTTAGTTAGAAAACATGAGCTATAAAGCAAAAGTTTCAAAGTTTCAAAGCACAACAAAAGGTATTCTTTTAATGTACTATCTCTTGATGATCCCCATTTCAGTTATCTCTCAAAAATGCAACATAAAAAGTTATTTTCTAGAAGCTAAGGGGAATAACAGGAGTTTCAGCTGTATTCAATGTAGGTGACGCAACTTATGAATAATGGTGAACAAGTACCAAATGACTCTGTGCATATTCCTGGATACCATTACCACACCTGTCAAAATCCCTTGCCCAACCTCAAAATGACTTCTATATTTCACCTAGAACAAACTGCAGAATAACAGAGAGCCTGCATTTAATGAGTGCTAATAGAAAGGCCTGTAATTCCTCATCTGAAGACCAAACTGAAAACCAAACTTCATGGACTGGTATAGTCTCAGGCTGCCATATCACAGCAAGTAGGAACAGGTAGTATAACTCATTTCTCCTCCCAAAAAGCTGATCTCTAATAAAAATCTTACCTTCACAACTGCTCACTGTTCATTTTTTAAAATCCTGCCAGTGTCCCTAATGACATATTTAGAATCACGTTTAGCCTGGCCCCAAAGTCATGAGGTCACTTTCAAGAAGCTCTGTAGATTCTTAGAAGGCATTAAGCAGGTCAGAACAATTTTTTTTTTGGCTAAGAAAAGAATATATACAATAGGAAGAAATTTAAAATGAGATCCAATACAACACATGGGCTTACATTTATCACACATTTTTTTTCAATTTTCCCCAAGAAGAAAATCAACAGGTCTATACTGAGCATCAGATTTATAAGAAAAACAAGGATATCTCTGTTGTTTTAATTAATAGATATCCTATTAAAGCTACATTAATACTACTGAAATCCTCTCAATTGATGCCTGGTATTTTACACTATTTTTAAAAACAAAGGAAAAAATCAAATGTATTTCTGTCATGGTTATCATAACAGAGTACAAAAAAACATCTGTTCCTCCATATGTTTTGAGTTACAGTCCCACAGTCTCTCACCACTAGCTATGCTGGGGTAAGCTGATGGGAGCTGCAGGTCAAAACATCAGATACTCCAAAAGTTTCCACCTGTGATGTAGAATAGCGAATAAAAGTCATTTATTGAAATCTTAAATGCCATGATAGCTTGTCCTTGCTCCTTACCAACATGAATTTATGACAAACAGAGAACTGACTTACCATTAGTTAGAGTTGTAAATTCCAAGAAACGATATTCATAGAATACATCTATTTTGGTTTCTACTTGGGGCCTTTTCAAAGTTGAGTAGATGTTACCAGGCCGCTTTTCATCATGCTTTTCCAGCTTGTTTAGTCCGCAACCCATGGCAATAGCTGATGACAAAAAGGAAAAGGGGGGAATTACTCTGATTAGTTAGTTCAAAGTATCTTCTTCGCCATAAATAAGTTATCTTACTAAGAATTACTAAATTTTCCATCACCCTTCAGCTGCATGATTAAATGGTTCAGACATTAAGTAGGCTATACATAATCCCATAGATCAAACAGACTTTTGGTTAAGATTTGATCCATCTTCAAGCATTATATCCTTCACTCATTTGGAAGAGTGCTTCAGTCTAGTTCCATCTCCTCTGTTTCATCATCTTATGTATCCCCACTGACACATGCACCATTCAAAATGCAGGGAACAATGAATTAATTAATAATATATAAATTATTATCCTAATAATGGGACTCAAGGCAACTAACAACATATTTAAAACAGTACAAATTAAAAATAATATACTCCTCCCTTCACATTTGCAAGGCTTCAGGGCATAGAACCCTTGCGAAAGTGGAAAAACTGTGAATAACTTCCCTCTTTGCTCCTCCTCTCATCCCCTGCTGGGGCTCCCCCCAGCCCGTTCCTATGCAAAACAGAAGGGAATGAGTTTGGAGGGAAGGCTTCCAAGAGCTGTCCTTTCCTTCTCCAGAGTTCCCCTTCCCCCTTCCCATGCATTTTGTCCCAAAGCGGAGACAATGGATGGGAAGGGGAGGGCAGAAACTCTTCAGGAGGAAAGGAAGATTCCCATTCCCTACTGTTTTGCCTTGGAGAATTCGGCATGGGGCAAAATGCATAGGAATGAGAGGAAAAGAATTGGGGGAGAAGCAGGCATGCACGTGAATAATCAAATTTGTGAAAATCAACCCTGCAAATGTGGAAGGAAGACTGTACAAAATCATTGATAAAAAATATAAATATAGCATTTAAAAACAATTAAACAATTTATAAAGTTAAAACATTAAAAATATTAAAACTTAAAAATATTAAAACTTATATACAAACTTATAAACAAACAGTTTTAAAAGTCCAATCCTAGTCAGTTTGTAAAAGCTTGATGATACAAAAATGTTTTGAGCTGCCAACAAAGAGCAAGGGTGAAGCTATCCTGGCCTCTCTAGGGAGGGAATTCCAAAATCTGATAGCTTTTTCTCCTTCTGGAGACTCCCTCTGCAAATCAGAACCCTGATCTTTCAAATACTGAAAAAACATAGTGTGTCTCCACAAGGTATGGCATACCCACTCTCCTGCCAGAAGTTCATTTTAACAAAGAAAAAGCAATGACCTCACCAAAGAGACATTACCAGAGTGGATGTAACCACTGGGATCATGCTGCCCTCCCTGTCACACAATAGTTATCTGGGGGGGAGGAGCTAAATAGGACTTAAAATTTGGAAGGCCTACAGCATACCTTTCCTTATGCTCTACAAAACAGCATGAAATAGTACGTTCCATACTTTTACAAACATCAGCTCTAAACTGACAAACACAATGTAGTATTGCAAAGAAACTCTGAATAAGCCTAGAAAGTAAAGTATCTGTTACACTTAAACAGGGCAGTGCAGATGTGACATTGTCTTAGACCTAGCAGTGTACCTTCACCACATTTCACTACTTACAGTATCCACTGCCTCCTGAGGCCCCCTATATGTCCTTTAAAAAAGAAAGCTAGGAAACCTTCCAGAATAAGTTTTTGGTGCCACAGAGCACTACAGGGAGAAGAAAAGGAGGAAAAAGTATTGATTCCACTGACAAAGGCAACAGAATCTGGTGGAAGTGCAGCACTGGCCACTGGCCACCATGATTTCCAAGCCCTTCTTTGAACAAAGGTTCCTATGCCCTCTCTTGCATAATTTGTTTTTAACAACAGTTTACTTTTATATCAGCACAAGTACGATTACAGCTAACTGGGATTACAATGGTAACAAAGATCTGGAATGAATCTACAACTGATGATCCCAAGGGCAACCCTGCTAAGCTTTAAATATGTTCACATCAATGCTAACACAAAGTTAACCACACTGAAAGCAGAACTGGAAGGTAGAGAGAATTTACATGTGGGAAGTGTATGTAAGAATCCATAAGTTTAAGTTACCACATAATGTCTGCACTAGCTTTACATCCAGTATGAAAGTTTTTCTCACAGTAAGCAACATGAAATCAGATTAACCATAATTAGTTATCTTTTGGTTTTCAGCAAACCAAAAAACACCACATAGTAGGAACATGTGCTAACTATTTAGGCATATAGCTTCCACTATGACTATATTAAATATTTGTGTGTGTGTGTGTATCATGCAGCACTTTAAATCAGGTGAGATTCAGCTCCCAGGAAAAAAAAGTATTAACAGTGATTCTTTATCAACTTTGATGATGCAATGTTAGGTTTCTTATGAGTTACTTAAGTGGCATATCCCTATATCAATATACTCCTACAAGGATGTTACAAATCCCATACCATGTAAAAACAAAACATCCAAGGTAGTATCAGAAGCTAAACAGAAACTTTGCTAGATCTTTCAAACTCACTTTCCTGAAAGACTGACAAAAGCACTGAATCATAGATTTACAGAGCTGGAAGAGACCACAAGGGCCATCGAGATCAACCTCCTGCCACGGAGGAATACACAATCAAAGCATTCCTGATAGATGGACATCCAGCCACTGTTTTAAAACTTTCAGAGAAGCAGACTCCACCATACACTGTAGTAGTGTATTCCACCGTCAAACTGCTCTTACTGTCAGGAATTTCTTTCCAATGTTCAGACAGAATCTCTTTTCCTGAAATTTGAAGTCATTCCTCTGTGTCCTAGTCTCTAGAGCAGCAGAAAACAAGCCTGTTGCATTCTCAATATGACATCCTTTCAAATATTTAAATATAGCTAACATGTCACTTCTTAAGCTTCTCTTCTCCAGGCCAAACATACCGAACTCCCTACCCTTAGCACCCAAGCATGTGATAGAAAGAGGAACATCCAATTATTAAAATAACTGACAACATTTCAAAGGCCCTACCCCCTTAAAAACACTAGTACCTATCCTGACAGATTACTAGGTTTACATATAGCCAGAAAAAAACTGAGTTCACACATCACAGAAAACCACGGTATACTTCCTGAAAACCTATTTTGTTGTGATATCCAAACCAGCATCTGCTAACAGGCCATTGTACATTTGTGTATGTGTGTGCCTTTAAATTGCCTGTCAACTTATGGCAATGCCATCAACTTCAAAAGGTTTTCTTAGGCAAGCAATACTCAGACGTGGTTTCCAATGACCTTCCCCTGCAATATAGCCTACAGCGCTGGTGTTCCTTGGTGGTTCCCCATTTAACTACTAATCAGGGCTGTCCCTGCTTAGCTGCCAAGATCAGATAGGATCTGGAACCTTCAGGTTATTTGGGCCTTTCATGGTATATTTTGTTATTGTTGTGAGCCTTCAAGTAATTTCCAACTTATAACAAAGATAAGGGAAATCTGTAATGGGATTTTCTGGGGCTGGGAGCATGTGACATGCCTGTGGTCAGTGGGTTTCCATGACTTAGTCATGTCCAACGTTTAAACCACTACCCCATACTGACTCTTTGTGGTATATTTACCAGCCACAAATAAAAATCTGAACTCATGGCTTGTTGCTGCCTCACAAACTCTACCTTGTTTAAACAATAATTTGTGTGAGAACCTGAAGGCTTGAATGTAGTTTGTTTTCCCACCTGTCCACTCTGGAATTGGAGCTGATAAAAGAAGCAGGAGAGAAACAGACCAAAAAGAAAGAAGGCAAGCCATTTTGTTCAGCCACCTGGCATGTAATTCACAGTTTAAGGAATAAACCACAGTTTAACACAAGCCATACCTTACTGCAACATGCATATGCACCCAAAATGTGAACAGGACAATACCTAATTTCGGTCTCAAGCTTTCCTCATGCTTTCTTTTGGAAAACAAAGTTGGTCCTAAACTGTTTCTGGATCACTACATTACTAATCCATTCAAGCTGCATTTAAAAATGTAGTGACTGAAACTGAAATTACATTAAATGCCAACATTCTGATAGCAAACATTTTTTAAACTGCACAAGCTATAGTGCAAACTCTTCATATCATAACAGAAGGAAAACTAATTTTGAAATTCAGATTAACAAATTATTCCTCCATGAATGCAATGATCTTGAGACTCTTAAATCATTCATATGTTCAGCCATATGGATAAACCAGGACTCAAACTATCTTTCTGTAACTAACAGAATTAATATAATGATACAGACAGTAAACCAGAACTGAAGAGGAAAGCAACATACAACCTGCAGTTGAATCTTCCTTAGTGTCTTCTGAGTGATGAAGGCTCACAACAGGAGCAGAACATTGTCTCCCCCACCCTACTCTGAGATTTAAAAATGAGTTCACTTGTTTCAGGAATAAGCTAACTTGAAATCCTCAATGTATCATTTATAAGAAATGATAAACTAGAAAGTAGCTTGAAATCTTTTGCAATAGATAAAAAACGGCTTTTAGGAAGATCTAAGGCCTGAGTATGAGATAGAAGCAGAAAATGTGTGGAACATTTAAGCACTATTCAGGTAGATAATCCCCGGTGGAAAAAAACATGAGAAGGACAAGAGGAGTATCTACCATCCAGAACTTTTTCCTATTTCAATTGCTACTCCAGGCCCTTTTACTGCCAGCTAAACTACAAAGATGGGAAAGGAAATTATTAGAAAGAGGCAAGTATTGGCATGGGGAAATGCAAAGAACAGACAAAACAGTGGACCAATAAGTAGATGACAGCCATACGCAGAAGAATGAGACAGCATCACTAATAAGAATAGAATAAAAAACATCCTCCCAGAAGAAAATAATTAATAGGCACTTAGAGCTTTGCTATGTTTTCCTTTGCTACATCCAACAAGACAGGAATTCTTTCCTTGTTAAGAGCACAAAATGTATATTCCCCTACCCATAAAAATTTAACCTTCTCAAATAACTCACCAGGTTGCTTGCCATTTATCTACATATGCTAATAGTCTGCCTATTTTTTCACATCCTATTCAAGTGTATTTAAAATAAATTGTGTCTATGATAAAATGGATGCAGCACTAATGTTTAAATGACCACTGGGCTATAAAATACATCTGCAAAGAGAGATTTGCTATATTGAGTTTCTTTACGCCATCTTTTTATGGCATATTTGTTATATCAATATTCCACCAGATGAGCATGTACTAAACAAGTATGACATCTCTGGTATGTGCATTTATTCAACACACAGATAGCAAATAAGAATGTATTTTATATCAGAATTTGATGTTCTGGTCAAGTGGAGCAAAAATTTTAAAGAAACAGATGTTCCCATTCCCATCTCTTTCTATTTCAAATATATACAGGCAGGTATGGGTCACAGCAAATTTGACTGAATGTGGATACTAGAAATGTGGTAAAGTAGAATGTACACCAAAGATTGCTGTAGGTAATGGAATTTATTTATTAAACACTGGCACATACATATTTACAGTGATGTACATCCTTTGTATATTTAGTTAATCTTATATAATTTTGCTGATGAAGCGTGGTGTATATGATTGGAAATTAACAATAATAAGAACCAAAGAAAGAAAGAAAAACAAAGATTGAGCAACAGTGATCAAACAGGAAGAACATTCACATGATTCCTCATATGACAGATGCTTAGCACAGCTGACTGGCGTTGAACATCTGATCTTACGAGACTCTCCCATATCTCTAAAGTACTTCCTCCTTCCCCATGCAAGTGAGTGCTGGTTAGCACATTTCCTTCCAATGATTCTCTTACACACTTAACTGCTCATGCTGGACCACCTGCAGGAGCCGCACCAGGTCAGATGACAAAGTCACACATGACCTTCCATGAGGTGATGATTTTACAGTATAGAAACCCCTGCTCACAAAAGCAAATTTGTTATCCCACTAATTCCATCCTCAAAAGTTATGCTCACCACTCAAATACACAACATAAAGTGGCATACATGGAAAAGAGGGCAGGTGAGACAGCATGATGAACAGATCCTGAGAAAGGCACTAGAGCTCACTCTGGTAATAGTAAACAGGTAAGAACTTGCAGAACCTTCTCTAAAGTTTATCTCATCTACATCATTTACAAACTTTGATGCAGATCAAACCCTTTACCCTACAGATTACAAAAACTCAGGGTAATGGATGCTCTAGATCCAAATTCATTCTCTATTCTAACAGTGGGCTATGAATATTTTGGGGACTCCCCTTCTATGAGTGGAATGAAAGAAGAATACAGAGTTCCGAGCACAGTATTCAAATTGTGGAGAATGTAAATATTAAAGCCAGTCATATATGGATTTCTGCTTAACCAATTAAGCATATAACAAAGCTAAGGTAAGACCTAAGAAATGCTATCTGGAAATGCAACTCTGATGAGTTTGAGTTTTAGATGCAACAAATCCCATATCCAGCAAGGATTCACAGTAAGGGCACGCTGCAATCTGGGTGGAAACAGGCAAGAAACAGTAGTACTGAAGTCCAGTGCTACTCCACAGATAAAGTATCAGGAACGTTTACAAAAAGATATAGGAGGCAATATTTTAATATTTTCTCAGTTAGGTATGCAGGAGATTTACTGGCATTTTTAAAGTGATCTGGAACATTTTGGTGACAGAGCAGAACACTTCTGTTCCCTATTCGTCACACTAGAATTGAAAATTTGCTGTACAGCATTTTCTTCCTTTGCCTTTGCAACTGATTATTTGGTAATTTACAGGACCAATGCTGTTCTCCCTCCCACATTAAGATAGGGAAAAGAAAACAATACCACTAAAGTGGTGAAAAGCAAATCGACCCTTTCCTGATATTTCAAATATGAGGTCAAGTTAGAAATCTGAAAATAACTGTAGTGACATAAGTTAAAATAACTCTTCAAGATGCTAGCAAATGTAGTCGTATCTGTGACCAATAGGATTGTATAGCAATACATCTTAGAGCTTATATACCAATATTAAAAGCTGACACTAATAGCCTAGGAACTACCGAGTAGTAAAAGGCAAATATAACAAGGCTGTCCTAGATCCTGCTTATATATTTTACAAGGATTAGGAATTTCAACACTACTTCAATTATGACATATAAAAAGAAGTTGAGCAAATAGAAACACAGAGCATTTCATCCCTCTAGGGCAGCTATATAATAAATATTTATTGGAAACTATTCTAATTCTGACTGCAATCCAGATCTCAGTGAAATTGCTTAATGCATTGTGCTCACTTCAATATAGTTTAAAGAACCTAAGATACATATGCAGTATTGCAGCTTCTATTAATTTACGTAACAAAATCAATGAAAACTTAAAGATTTAACTTTCTGTTTAAATTAAATAAAACTGTCATTTAATTATTTAAAAATTTAGTTAACAACATAGTTAAATCTTGACTAGAAAGAAGTTCTTTTGGCAGGGTTTTTCTCCCTTCTTTTCATCTATCACCCAGTTCTCTCAGCTGGCCTGTCTGCTGTGCAGGAAGATGCAATTCTATTTGTTGCTACAGATGGGATTAGAAAGTGTTGTTGAGTTACCATACTAAGTCCTAGGAAGGAATCAATGTTGCCTTACATCACTTAACAGCAACCTTCTGGTCAATCTAAAACTATCACATATGGACTCAAAGGGGGGCCTTATTTTTCAGTATATTTTTTAAAATGTACTGAAAGAATAAAAAGCAAGACACCCTCTGGTTCTGAAAGCAATGCAACACATACCTGTGGCAAGAAACACTATGATTTTCCATCATTTTTCAGATATTCATTTGCACCCAAGGACAATGCTACTCAGATTTTAATGTCAAATATCACTGGTGGCCCATTTATGCAGATATGGTCATGTCTGGGAAACTGAACCATGTATACACTACTTCAGAACAAAAAATTCAGCATAAGGCTTATCAATGATACCACAGATACAATGGGCCCTGGGGATCTGCTAGGGTTTGGCTCCAGGGCCCCCCCCCCAGTAAATACCAAAATTCATGAGATGTTCAAGTCCCATTATGTACAATGGTGTAGTAAAATGGCATCCCGTATATAAAATGGCAAAATCCAAGTTTGTTTTTTGGATTTTTTGGGGGAGTGGGGGAATATTTTCAACCTGCGATTGGTTGAATTCATAGATATGGGGGGCTAACTGTACATGGTAAGAAACTTGCAAACTATATGAAGAAAAAGTGTGACTTGCAACAAGTCAGGGGGACTGCACTTACAGGAAGCTCTGTCTTCCTGTAAGTGCAAAGGCATGTGAGCCGAGCAACACAACTGGTTGATCCTGAGGATGGTACATCCAGACTGCTGTCAAAAGCACAACCTAGAACCTACTGAGACCACTAGTTAGTTCCTCAAAGGTGGGATTTAAGGGATGGGCCTGGAAGTTTCCTCTCTGATCTGCCTCTAAGGCTTATATAGAAGTCTGCCACATGATATAAATGTCCCTTACCCATCTTCTTTTTTCATTGCTATATCACAAAGTGAACTGCAGATTAACACCAGTGGAAAGCAAATTTGTCCAAAGTCTTAACTGAATGCTATCATTGCAGGGCCTTCTCCTCCTTCCTAGCAACTAATGTGGTTGTCACATCTGCTGCACATCTTGTTTAATTACCACAAGTCCATTATGTGGGCAGTGTCGGCATTGGGTCAGATCCATTTCTGGGCATTAAGTGGAGTAGTGGATTACCTGTTCCACCAAAGGAAGATGAGTCTCCACAAGGAACTTATGTGGGCCTCAAGTCAATGACCCAGCTTAGATGCTGTCATGCCTGCCACACACTCTGGTTACAAGGGAGACCCATGTGACTGAACCATGATTCTGTGAGCCCCCAATCCTGTCACCCCTGGGTTTCTCTCAGCATGCAAGTTGGATGCAGAGTATAGGTCAGCAATCATTCTTCTTTGTGACCAGATCCGTGACCTTTCCTGAGCCAAAGGCAGTAAATTCTAACAAAAGTCAGTATAACAAGTACAAAATCCCTAACATTACAGTTTTACACTGCTAAGGATCCAGGCTAATTGTTGATGAACAGGAATGGGGAGGGCTTTTTTTCTTACCTACAGGCATCACTGGATACCATGTTCAGTCCTGAGAAATGAGGCTACAAGCTGTCCTTAGCTAGTTGGGCAGTGGCTAACTGAGGACGAAGAAGACTAAAGGCAGCTTTTTAAAGAAATGTGCGGCCTGATCAGAACAGCCGAGAGGAAAAGTTTCCTCAGAAAAGCACCTGAGGTGGGGTTGAAGAAACTTGCAAAAAATCAAAACTGTGAAGGTCAAACCCACAAATGTAGAGGGCCAACTGTAATCCTGCCAGCATGTAAACAGAGCAATTGCCACTGTAATATGGAGGGACTACTTTCCTCATACAGTGTCCCACCAGATGAACCAACTGCAAACAATAAAAGGCACTTCCCTGGCTACTGATGTCACATGCACCTCTATCCAACCTTGTCCAAGACAGAATGTACACCTTTGTTCAGACAAGTGGATTTACCAATCCACAGGACCTCCATCTGGTCAGGATTGTTTGTTTCCTACTTTTGCCCATCTCAAATGCATATAGCCACCTACTACTACCACCACCCCTCAAATTACAGAGGGGAAATAAGAGGTAGAGCTGTATGTTATCCACCTGCTAATAACACCATAACCCACATCTCTAGATGCCCTGTCCAAAAGGTCCTTTCCGAACCTTTTCCCATTCTCTACATATATAGCTAGTGTATTCGTTAACTCAGCTTACAGGTCACAGTTTGTCCTATATAACAAAAACTAAACACAGACGTTTATAGCTTCTTGTATCAGGTCAAACAAGTATGCTTGCAAAATCACATCTAATGCAGACTGAGTACATTAAATTATGGTTTTTAAACTCCCTGCAAACACCATCTTAGCATGAAACTGCTAGACAACAAAAGTTCTGTTTCCTTTCACAGGCTTACATGACCTAAAACAGCAATTTGTGTGGTACAACCACATCCTTTAGCGTTAGATGGTTTTGTTTTTGACATCTGACAGAATTTTTTTGCCACTACATAACCCTTGAAGAAACAGAGAACTATCCTGGTGTACATCCATATAAGTTTTTAAATCATACACAAAACTGTACTCAACTGTATGCCAAACCAACCACAGGCACCTGATTAGGTTAGTGTGGGAACCAAATGTTGGACTACACAGGCCTCTTGTTCGATCTAGCACAGATGTTTTATTGTGAGAACTGTCACACGCAAACATCTACAGATATGGTGATAATACTATCATGCTTATTATGTATCTGAAGAAATGTTCTAGGTCTGATTAAAAGCAAACAAACTAAATGGGGATGGATTTACTCCAATTTTTTTTAAAAACAAGCAAGAGTTAACAGGTTCTACAGATAGATTTTATTATAAGTCTATAGCAGCCTCTAGAACAGAGGTGGGTAACACTTGGCCTATGCATACATGCTATCTTGGTGCTTCATTTTGCAGCCCATCACTTCCACCTCCACTATCTATAGGGTAAAGAGGACTGAAATACTGTTTTTCCCTTGCTTCCAACAAATGAGGATTGTGAAGTTTCAGTCTTTGAACCAAAACATTTCTTACTAAATTATGGGAAGGGTATGGACAGAGATGTTACCTACTTGGCAACACTTGGTAAACCAAGAACACTTTGGGACAGACCCTAACAAAAGAGCATTAAGAATTTCACTGTCTTGCTATGATTATTGAGAGACTTTCACAAGAATAACACCAAGTAATAGTAAGAGACGGTTTCCACCCAGTATTTTAGCCTGTCCTTTTTAGTGATACCTCCCACTGGGGAAGTATAACATCTTTACAGCAAACTGCCAACAGCAAGAGATTAAGGTCAGTGAGCAGGAAAAAATTAAGCCCACATTGTTAAAGTACTGATGTAAATGTGAACATTTTATACTTAGAAATGACGTTTTTCCCTCCCCCTTTGTTCAGCACAGCCTTTCTCCTTTTGGTTATTTATTCTAGTATGAGATGGATTTAGTAGCTTATACAGAGAGTGTAAAAGCCCTTGCTTTCATTCCTGTTACTCCCTTGCTATCGCCTATAGTTTACGGGGGGGGGGGGTGAGAAACTGATGCTTTTAGAAACTTTTAAGAAAAACTCAAGAAGCACAAATAAGCTAAATACAAAAACAGCAAACAAATTACAAACACTATTCCCCAATTCCCCCCTCCCTTCCTCTCTTTCGTCGTCGTCGTTGTTACTGTTGTCCGGCCCCCCCGAAACTGCAAGCCCCAGGATTCCGTAGGATGTTGAAAGCGGAATCATAGCGCTATAACAGTCTAGTGAGGCAGGTATCAGTCTCGAAAGCCGGCTTTCTTCTGGCCTGAAGGAGGAACCCTGAAAAGACGACGACACATACGCGCCCAGCCAGCGCTCCGCTCCACTGTCTCTGCCACACATGTGGTTCGACTTCGGCTTCCAAAACGAAAGGGTGGGATCCTTGGCTCCGCGGCAAAGTACCGTCACCACCGCCAAAAGCTTTCAGCGGGAGCCGGCGTCACCGCCCGCCCTTTTGCCGCTGCTCCCCAACTCGCCTCCCGCGCTCTTCAAAACCGGCCCTCACACACCTGTAGCCGCCAGGGAGCCGCGGGCGGGCGGCGCGCGCGCATTCACACAAGGCTCTGCTTTCCCTTCCCGCCTAACGGTAAAGTTGGGCCAGGCACTCAACGTCAGCTGAGGAACCGGCAGCGCGCTCCCTTGTCCCGAAACTAGAATCCTCGCCCTCCCCAAAGCATCTGAGGGACCCTGATTCGCCTACCTGAGAGCAAATGGCTTTGTTTCCTCTTCTTTCCTCTTCCGCGCCTCCTTTCCCTTCCCTCGACGACTCCTTTACCTCAGAGCAGGGAGCCCGCGCCCTTCATGGCAACGCAAAGTTTCCTCCTCGCCACCCCCTGAGGGAAATGAACAGCGTAGAGTTGGCGGCGCTTCAAGCAGCCGCTGCCGCCGGAGGAGGTGACACACTCCAACCAGAGGCGCTTCGGTCTCCTGAGGCGAGAGAGGCGGGCGCAGAGAGGACGACAACTGAGGTACTTCTTCCTCTCAAGACAAGGACCGAGCTGGTCTGCAACTCGCCGCCAGGCTGAGCGGGAGAGGGAGGGGAGGTGGGGAAACCGGCAAGGCTGCCTTGCCTGCCTGCCTGCCTGCTCCGAGAAGCGACGTCCTCTCGCACCCCGAGAGTTGCCTCCCGAGGGCAGAAGACTCTCCCCCGAGCACGCCTAGCAACGTCCCCGCCCAGAATCGGGGGGTTTCTAGCCTTCAGCGTTACGGGCTAGTCTGGCCAATCCCATCCGTGCCTTTCCTCGGTACGGTGCTTCCCTGCTTCGCACTAAACGGGCTGGGGTTTGTGCAGAAGTGTCGTAACAGTTTCTTGATTTTTTTTTTACGGTACTTTCCAGTTTTCACGCTTCCTATGCAGCCCTTCTGTTGGAGAAAGTATGTGTTTCTGTTTTTAAAGGAGACTAGCGTATATACCCCAGCGGTTTTATTTTCTCATAGGTAGTACTTGTTAGAAAGATGTCAGATCCCGTGTCTCTAATTCTCAAAACTGCCTTGTCCAGTACCTGTAACTTTTCCCTCATGTTCCCCAATCCAATCTGTTTTCAGAGTTATTAACATACAGAGGTTGGGTTCCTGAGGGGAATACACTGCCCTCCTCCTTGCTGCTAGGTCTGATCTCCATAGCAACCATCCAGGTCCAAGAGCTCTCTGGGTGAAAATTCTAAAGGCACCTCCCTAAACTGCAAACCCCAGGATTCCATAGAATTTTCCTAGGCAGGCAATCATATGAGGTCTTTGCCTGACCCAGACAAACTTTGACTTTTATACATTAGATTTCTGGACGGTTTTGGAGTTACCTGATGGTGCTAGTGACCTTTGTATGCTCTTGGAACTTATGCAGGCCCATTCTGTGCAGGTCTACCCATTAGTAAGGTGGGGTGGGAAATATATTGCCCTCAGCTTTTGTTGGAGTGAAATTCCCTAGCAATGCTAATGGAGAAGGATAATGGGAGATACAGTTTGATAGAGGGCCACACCTTGTGCATCCTATAGGATAACAAGCCTAAAGTGGGGACTACTAGATTACTTATGTTTCTTGCAATGACAGGATTACCGAGTGTGAATGTATGTATTTTCAAGTTGTGTAGTGACTTATGGCTACCCCATGAATTTTCTTAAGCAAGGAGTAGTCACAGGTGATTTTTCCAGTTCTTTCCTCTGAAATATAGACCTACAGCACTGGCAGTCTCTCATCTAAGTACCAACCAGAGCTGACCCTGCTTAGCTTCCAGAATCAGATTGGATCTGGTGCCTTTTCAGATATTTAGGCCACAGCTTCAGATAGGTAGGTAGATAGGTATAGTGAAGGAGTGCAATGCTAACTCAAGAAGATATGCTGTTGCAAAACATGCTTTCTGATTCTGTGCATGTCTACTCAAAAGTAAGCCCCACTAGTTTCAAGCACATATGAGAAGTTCAATTATGTATCTGTCACTCCATCACCCACCTAGTACAAGAACTAGAAATAATAGCAGAACCAATAACCTGAGCAGATGATCTCATCCACAAATTACATCCATCAAATCACAAGACTAGTTTATGTGTAAGTAGCATATTATCAAGACAGAAAGTATATTATTTGGCATGCTAGTGGTATACAAGTACACACAGAATATGGAGAGGCAATGTGGTGTAGTGGTTTGAGTATCAGACTAGGACTCTGGGAGACTAGTGTTGGGATCCCTGCTCAGCCATGGAATCCCACTGAATGAACTTAGGCATATCACATTCTGTTTTAAAGGAAAACAGTGGGATGCCTCTTCTGAATACTCTTGCCAAGAAATCTGTGTGATGAGTTCACCTTAGGGTTGTCATAGGTCAGAAATGACTTCAAGGCACAAAACAACAACAACAACACTTTGCAGCCCCTTCCGCAGTTAGAATCACACAGCTCATTCACACTACAAAATTATAGTACTATTATTCCACTATAAGTTGTGATTTGTGGTTTAGAGAGGGTTTTCTAGAATTCTCAGTCATAGAGCTCCTCTAGTGCCCTTAAAGTTGCCATAAGTCATAAACTACTTTGAAGGCACATAACAACCAGTACCTCAACAAACTAGAATCACAAGGTTGGAAGGGGCCACAAGTCATTTTGTCCAGCCCCTCCCATAAGAGATGAAGCTCAAGAACAGTTCTCTTGATGATGATAATGCAGTAGACAAAAAGGAACTGAGGGATTGAGTGGGAACCACGCTGGTCACATGTACCAGTGGGGAAAAGTCTACCATCAGAACACTTGTTTAATAACTCTAAAAGGTTTTGAGTGATGCACAACACAGGCGACTCATTTGTGTGAGTCACAGCATGAAGAACAACATTAGAGTGCAGCACTCTAGTTACCTGGACTAAGCCCCATCTAACTCAGTTGAGTATATATGCATACTGTATGATTGGTTTTCTAAATACAGTGTACCCCCCCTTACCATGATCTCCATCTCACGAGAAGCATTGCATCCCTAATCTGAAATGGTGGTGTCATGCACATGCAAGTACTGCTGCGTTTGCATGCATGTTGCAACCATTGAAATGAGACACAAGCATTCATATTTTTTGTTTTACTTAGGGGTTCCTGGAACAGAACGACTGCCATGTATGGAGGACACAAGGTATTGCTTTACGTTAAGCAAACACATGTTAAATGTTAAGTACTGAGATCTCAACATGATGAAATAGATTGGTCAAATCTTTTAAAGTGTGGGAAGAGCACAATCTTAATGTATTGGGATTGTCTGCCCTGTGACATTCTAGAAGCAGCATGGGCTGTCCTAAGTGCTAATGGAAAAATTGGGGGAAAGAAGAAGTAGCCCAGATTTCACTTTTTGTGGAAGTGACTTTTAAAAAAATGTTTAAAAAGGGCTCAGGGGGCTGTTGATTATTTAAAATTAGGTGAGCAATTGCAGGAGGTGAGGGCCATTTCTACCCTTCGCCTGCCTGGTGGACCACATTGACACATTTCAGTGTCCCCAAAGTGATGCAACATCGCTTCCATCCACCTTTTTGGACAGTTATTTTTTCCAATTGCTTTTGGTGAGGCTTGGGGTGCTTTGGAAGGATAGGGGAAACAAACGACTGTGGCTTGGGCACATTTGGGATGGATTTGGGGTGGAAAGTTAACCAAAAATTAGCCTGAATTTTAAAATTTAAAAAAAAAATCAGGAGGCTTTGGAGAGCTTCTGGAAGGCTTCAGAGACTAACTATACTTAGGCCCCAATTTAAAAGATTAGTTGGTCATGTGAGGCAAGTGACCCTTTTTTTAAATTTTTTTGTCAAAAAAGGTGTGATCTAGGGATGTCTGGACAGTAAAAACAATCCTGAGACACAGATTGGAGCCTAAGAGCAATACTTTGTTCACTTGAATTTAAAATAACCAGACAGGCAAGGCATCACCCTCCTCTACCTTAAAATTCCAAACTCTGATATAGGTGGAGTATTAGCAGTAACACACAAAACCAAACTGATTAGCAAAACCCCAAAAGATCAGACTAGACCAGAATTTTAAAGCAGGTAAATTTTAAAGCAGAGGTTTATTTATTTATATCTCACCTTTCCCTTGAATGGAACAAATGGAGCAGCTCACAACATTAATTAAAGCAAAGTATGTGAATTAAGATGGGTTCTGTTGTGATGCTTACGATTTTTAAAAATACTTGTGTTGATCATGAAATTCTTTTAATATCACCAAACACACAGTTGTTATTTACTTCTGCGGTGTTCTGAAATTTCACACTCACAAAATGTTCCACCTCATTCATGTAACTTGCTATAATTGTATAATTTGTCCCCCCAGGAAGAAAGAGAGAATTAAGGAAGCACAACTAGAAAATGTATAATCCAGAGAGCTAACATCCATCTCGTGAAGAAATGGCTTGGTGAACCAATGGGGTGAGCATGGCATGATTTCCAAAAAAAGAAATGGCACAGGAACAGCCACCAGGAGGTGTGGGTCGACACACCCATAGCAGATGTCAAACAACTTGCCATCTGACACAGTACATGAGTTTATATACCTACACTGCTGTTGGTAACACAGCACTGTGTTATTTTAAGAAAAATTGTGTTTACTCCCAGTGGGAGGAAAGGCTAAAGTTGATGTGAGGGGGCATAATAAGTTAAAGAACAGGAGGATGTCCTTTGGATCTTACAACAATAAATCCCTTTAAAGGATGTCAGGAAATGTCCTGAATATAGTGTTCTCCCCATCATGTATGCTTGCAAACTCTTTTGATAACAAAGAGTAAGAAACATGTAGCTTGCTTTTCTCTCTATGTACAGCAGCACTGACTTCCTAGTTCACAAGTATAAGGGGGACCTGGGTACCAAACTCTCATCTTATTGCTACAGTTTTACCTTTAAAGGAGCTCGATCAGGATTTTCAGTCTGGGCCATGGCTAAAAAATGTGTAAGGAAGGTTACACTTTTCCTGGGAAACAAGCCTAATAGAAATCTGTAACACTTCTTAAGTAAAATGTGTTTTTTGGAGTATAAATTTAATACTTTGACTAAAACACGCTGTATGGTACTCGCACTTTGCATAATAATTATAATCAAATTAGCCTTTCTAACCTTGCTGTCATATGCTGTGAAAGACCACTCATATGTAGGGCATAGGCTCTTCTAAAGGTTTTGCTTGCTGTCACCCAACAATAGGGAAGAAGCTGTGCTGAAAGCTTATTGAGGATAACAGGACTTATTTGCAAATAATAGATAATCAAAATTATGCTGCCATCTAGCAAAAAATAGAAGTGGAAAAATAAAGAACTCCCTAAAGATAAAGAACAGAATTAAGCAGGTTGCTGTCCTTAATTATAAAAAAAAACATTGCTGAGACAGATGTTTCCCAATAATTTTACCTTCTGACTTATTATTTTTTACTTTTCTTCTTCTTTCTCCCCCTGAATTTTCCTTTTTTTGTTTGAACTGTTTTCCTTTCTCACCCTCTTTCTTTACCTCATCATTTTTCCCCCACTCATTGACTTGTCTGGCTTTCTGACTATGTGAAAAAAACAGCATGCATTCACATCAGGGGAGCCATATAATTGCACAGGTTCCTGATAGTGGTGTTTAAGCATATGGGGAAGAGTGAAAATGCAGTCTTTTCAGTATATTGTTACAAGATGTCAGGTCAGCAGCAGTTCCAGATCCAGTCTCATGGGCTACCAGAGCAATGGTTTCTCATATCACACTCTTAGTGATTTTGAACATCAAAAGTGGAGTACCTAGTCTCAAAGCTAGTAAAAGTCAGAAGAGAGGATATATTTTCTAAAATAATGACGATAAAAGCCTTAAGTGTGTCACAGTAAAATAAACCTGGTTGCAGTGTATTTTATTTAATTCCTGGCATAAAGTACATGTTTGGTCATGTTTTAAATCTGTATTATCTATGCTATAATTTTAAAGTGTCTGTCACCTTGCTATGCTGTTCAGATCTACACACTTGGTCATGATGCATTATCTAATGAGACCAAAAAAAAAAAAAAGACACCATCATTAGATTTTGCATTCAGTTTGTCAATCCCTTCAAGTCTCTTTCAAATGTATACATACGATTTTTGTAGTTTTGACTTGGATAGTATTATGTTGGCATTCTGAATATTTTTATAGAAGTTTTAAAACTGATGGACAAATTTTTGCTTTCTTTTGGAAACTGTTCATAAATGCTCATTTGAGTCATTATCCATAGAACTTGTTGTGAAATTAATTTTAGGCATGAGGTCACTCAGAACTTGTTTCATTTAAAACATAAACAAAATTATCAGCATCAACTGAAGCAATGCAGAGTTAAATTAACTAGTGAAAAGATCATATATGATTGTTGTGGAGGGAACTGTGTCTCAAAGCTGCATCACTTTTGTAAATTTGGCTTGGATGGTGTGGTCCTCATATATTCTCATCCACAAATAGAGAGCTAAGTAGAAAAACAATACAGCCATACACTCAAATATAATATACGGTATATATATACATATACATATATCTATTTTAAAAATATTTGAGTGTATGACTGTATTGAAAGATTCTAATTGCAGTAGTTGTCTATTGTTGTCACAAACATTTGGAACTGCCATTGTTAAATCATGTATGCATTTTGAGACAGGATAGTGTGTAAATATTTGTGACAAAGTTAAAGGTTAGCAAGTATTTATATTATTGGCATAAACCCTTCCATGTGCAATAACCACCACATGTATGTGTGATTGTTCTACTACCTAACACACCATTGATTTTTTTGTACCATTTTCTTGCATCCAGTGCAACAAAAAGTGTCTGAACACCTTAGGACTGTCACATATCTTCAACCTAAAATGTTGTTAGATCTCAATCTAACTCCATAATCCTAGATAAAGAACAATTATTAAGTACCCACAAACACAAAGACTATTAACTCTGAGTTATCCTCAACTGATTTGTCAATATGCATGTATGAAAGTAAATGTGAAGCCTTAAATTCAGTATATAGTGGCACTCCTTGAGCCAGTGTTAAAGCATGCCTTTCCTATAGTTATTAGTCTTTTGTGTTAGTCTCAAGGAATTTTGGCCCATCCCTCTGTATAGAACTGCTTCAGCTCGGAGACATTTGAAGTCTTCCTCGCATTAACTGCTCATTCCAGGTGCTGCTACAACATCTTGAAGGGTGTTTGGTCTTAAACATCAAATTCCTTTTTTCAGCCATTCTTTGTTTAGGATTCTTGTTCTGCTGTATGACCCATGTTAGGTTCAGCTTCAGCTTCTAGATGGCTTGATATTATCTTCCAGAATTTTCTAGTACAGTGCAGAATTAATAGTGATAGCAAGCTGTCTAAGCCTGAGACAGTAAAGCAGGCTCAAATCTTGACCATTCCACCACTATGTTTGACAGTTCATATTATGGTCTTTTGCTTGAACTCAGTGTTTGGTTTTTGCCAAACATAGGAAACCTTGGTTTCTCACCAAGGCCAAAATGTCCTGCTTTTGACTTGGATGTTCAGAGAACATTGTTCCAGAAGTCCTGGGGATCATTTATGTGACCTTTAGTAAACATTTGCTACAGGCAGCAATGTCTTTTTCTTTTTTTAAGACAGTGGTTTCTTTCTAATCACCTTCCTTTAAACCAGGGCTTTCCAAATGGTGTGTCGCGACACATTAGTGTGTCACCTGAAGTGTGTAGGTGTGTAGCCTACAATCTTGGAAAGTATGTTATTATTTATAAATCATATATTTTTAAAAAATATATAAAAGGTTTTCATGAGACATGTTGTGTCTCCATACATTTTGTTATGTTAGTTTAACCTCCAGTTTGCTAGTAAAACTGAATTACTTTGTCACTAAATGATGCATGTCTAAAATGTGTATCACCAACATGAAAAGTTTGGAAAGCTCTGCTATAAACAGTGATTTCCTCTGAGCTATCTCCTCCCTCCCTTCTTGTTTAGTCCTTTCCTAATTGTTGAGTCATGAACATTCACATCAGCCAAAGTGAGAGCGGCATTCAGATCTCTGGATGTTACTTTGGAGTTCTTCTCTATGATGTAGTTCTTGGGAGAGATTTGGGTAGGATACCCAGTTTTGAGTGCAGTAATGGTGGTCTTGAATCATCTCCATTTATAGACTGTCTGTCTGACAGTAGATTAATGGAGCCCCAAAGTCCCCAAATGGTTTTATAACTATTTGTAAAGCAATAAGCAGCAGTACTGTCTTTCCAATGTCTTCAGAGATGTCTTCTGACCATAGCATGAAGTATTTCCATACAACCATATGGTGAAAACCAAACCTGCAAAGTTTGTGATAGTATTTATAGAGTGGGCTCAACCTATTTACTTAAGTACCTGATTCTAATTATCTCCTTTAACTAAACTGACACAACTTGAGTTTTACTTACATTTGCACCTACCTTGATTCTGCTGTATTCATTGTTTCCCTAATTTACACACCATCTTATTTCACAATACACAGGATTGGTCAAGACTCCTTTTGATTCACAAAGACAAATCATGTTAAAACTAAAGTATTTCCATAATTATCACTGGGGTTCAGAGACTTTTTCTTGCCACTGTATATAGAAATGATGATAATATAGGAGTATGGGCATAAACAGTATATTACAGAATGTAAGATGAAATAGGGTCTAAGCCAGTGAAAACAGTAATGGGAGAAAAAATAGGTAACTGTTTTAGTTAAAGGTTTGCTTACAAGTTCTGTTGTAGTAATGCATGGAATCAAGGGAGTTGAGACAAATTTTCACTTGGGACAAAAATGACAAATTCTAAGGAATGGTAAGAAGGAAGAATTTGTGCAGTTATTTTTCTTTCCTGCACCCTACATTAATAGTCATGAAGAACATGACCAAAATGGTGAGAGGCCTGGAAGCCATGCCCTATGAGGATAGACTTAGAGAGCTGGGTATGTTTAGTCTGCAGAAGAGAAGGTTAAGAGGGGACATGATAGCCATGTTTAAATATTTGAAGGGATGCCATGTAGAGGAGGGAGAGGGCTTGTTTTCTGCTGCTCCAGAGACCAGGACAAGGAGCAATGGATTCAAGCTGCAGGAAAGGAGATTCCACCTGAACCTCAGGAAGAACTTCCTGACTGTCAGGGCTGTCCGGCAGTGGAATGTGCTGCCTTGGAGTGTAATGGAGGCTCCTTCCTTGGAGGTTTTTAAGCAGAGGCTTGATGGGAGTGCTTTGAGGGTGTTCCTGCATGGCGGGGGGTTGGACTGGATGGCCCCTGTGGTCTCTTCCAACTCTACATTTCTATGATTCTATGATTCTATGAACATCTATTAAAAATCAATATTGTGTGCTAGACCACATGTGTCAAATGTATGTACAGAAACACATCCCTTTATTTGAATACTACAGATGGTTTAGGAAGGTTTAACATAAACGGAATTGTTCTTAACTGTTATGAGTGGAGAATTGTGTTGTTTAGTGGATAGAATTTACCCAAGAGTACAAGCTGAAATCTACTTTTCATTAAACATTAATGCTCACAAAGTATTATTTTCAGAAGGGGTCACCTCTAGTTTTACTGCTGCATAGCTCCAGGTCTTTTCTCTTTCAGTAATTTGTATTTAACGCTTGACAGTACTTACTTGCCAATTAGATTATGTAGTCTAACTTTCCTAGTGGCTAGTAGCTTTGTGAAGAAATATAATATTCTTGTGAATTAGAATGCAATTCATTTCTTCACCTTTCAATCAGCATGAACAAATAACTTACTTAATCAAAAAGTGAAGTTGTGAACTTGTATAATTTCGGGGAATTGCACTCCATGTTTCCTACCACCCACCCACATATAAATTATATCTGCATTCTGTAAGCAATGAATACAGTAATACAATCCAAGCAAGTACTGGAAACCAACTGCCCCACTCAAATCCTGGTTCAGTCGTTGAACAGAACTTCAGGCCAACATTCTATCCTATATTAAAAGGTGCTAACCTCTCTATACTCCTATCTAATTTCAGGTAGACTTTTGTCCCAAGTTGGGGTGATTAGATGTAATAACCACTCATTCTTTTTCAATTATCACCTTGAGAGGTCACAGTCTGTGTCTTATTTTACTTTCTGGTTAATGCATAATTTAATTAACCATTCTGATAACTCTGGCAGTGAAATCAGTAAACCATAAGCATCTTTCTATAAAATTTGCCCCTCAGAGGAGAGCCTGAAACCCAGTCACAGAGGAAATACTTTGTATGCAAATGGTCTAAGAGCAGGGGAGATCCCTGTAAACCTGCTGTCATTCGGTGTAGAAAATAATTAGCTAGAGCTCCTAGGCAGACCAGTGATCAGACTTGTATATGGCAGCTTGCTATGTTCATTTGCCTAACGTAAGGGCCTCATAACTGATAGGAAGGGGTTTGAGGTATGCACGATCAACAACCACAAACAAGAATGTAAAATTTCCCCAAAACATTTTGGCATCTTGACAGTAGGTCAGTATGCCACCAGGATCTTTATATAATTTTGTTTTGTATTCCAAGCATTCAGAATTTGAGATAAATGTCATAGAAAGTATTGATATAAGAGCAGACAATTTAGAACTTCCTGTACTAAAACCAAAACCATATGTGACTAGACTCATTTATCTCAGAAAGAGAGAGACATGTAACTTGTCTTAAGATGGCTTCATTTGCGGTATTTGGCCCGGCAATAGAGTATGAAAACTGTGTGGTATGATGAAACTCACATCCCCGCCAGGAAAAAAAAGATCCAGCATTAGATAACAAATTACAGTAACCAAGTCTACACAGAAGAAACTGAGACATTATAGAAAGATGCAGAGGAAGATGAGATTAAAACTGTATGTGTTGCTAAACTGATAGAAAGGCTCAAAATAAAACATTATATTAAATGAGTATGGTAACTGACGAAAGATGGTAACTGAATTTGAATGAGTCAATTTAATATATTAGTTGGATTGTGCAAAAAAGGAGGAGGAATGTTGGATAGCAGAGGAACAGAGTGTGTGTTAAACAATTCTCGCAACTCCCTTTTAAACATTTTTTCCTTAAATTGGCGTAAGGAGTTATTTGGTGGGAAATAATGGCTGTGTTTGCTTACTGAGGGCTGTTTGCTTACAATTCAGAGCTGTTATTGGATTTACACTTTTTTTAATAATTCAAGCAATTTGCAAATCTGTCACAAGAAACAAGCAACAATACTCAATGGAAAAATTATAGTGGCCCCTACACTTTCACAAAAGTTCAGGGTGGAGAACCCTTGCGAAAGTGGAAAAACCTCAAATAACTCCCCCTCTGCAATCCCACTCCCTTGCCTTTTCCTTGGTGTGTGAGCCTTCCTTCTCTGCAAAAGGCAAGGGAATGGGAGGGGAGCTCTGGAGGGAGGAAGGGAGGCATGTGTGTGCCTTCCCTGGCTTCATTCCCTTGCCTTTTGCCTTAGTGTGCATTCTCTGTGCCGGGGCAAAAGGCAAGGGAATGAGAGAGCGGGAGGAGCTCTAGAGGGGAGAAGGAAGGCACGCAGAGAAAGGGCTAAGTCAAATGTTAAATCTTATTTAGAGTAGAGCCACTGAAATGAATGGAACTTGTTTGCCGCAACTAATTTAAAACCCGTTAATTATACTGATCTACTATACATGGGTCTTACACTTGATCTAGCCCATTGTAAAAATCAGGACAAGATCCAAAGGAATAGTAACTTCCACAAGTTGGGAGGACACAAGAAGAAAAAAGAATGAAAGCAAATGTGTAAGAACCTTGATGGTTTAGACCAAGGGACCACCTGTTCCAGAGGTGGGCAAGTTTAGCCCTGCATTTGTCACCTTTGGCTAAGCTGGGTAAAACTGATGAGAGCTGCAGTCCACCAACAGCTGGAGAACCACAGATGATCTGTTCCTGATCTAATTCAACAACAGAACATGTTCTCAAGAGTGGCAAGCCAATTAGCTTCACAAACCACAGAAGCATAAGGGGGAATAGTTCTCTTTCCTCATCTGGTATTTAGAAGTATACTGTCTCTGAACATTTAACTAGCATTACTAATTGCTATCTGTGCTCCATGGGACAGAAGGACAAGGTAGGAATTACAGTCAAAAAGAAGCTACACAATCAGCGTAAGAAGAAAAGGCAGACTTGCAGAGAGAAAGAGGGAAAAATCCAGGCCAAGAAGGAAGAATAATGTGGATAAAGATAGCTTTCTAAAGAAGCTTTCCAAAGACTGCTTTCTAAAGAAGAGCTGACTATAATATGAGAAGTTATAGTTCCTTAGAATTATTTCCTGTTTCCATATCACTGCAGTATATATTAGGATGGTAACTTATTGAATGATAACTCACAATGATGGATAACTCTTAGAACTTTTAATTACTCTTCTATAGATACAAGGACATAGCCTTCCTACACAATGGAAGAAGAATATGCTTTAGTTCAAGTGCTAGCTCATGTTGTGCTTACAGCCTGAATCATTTGTGCTGGGGTAGCCCCTGGGAGGTATGCAGGAGTAGAAAATGCCTCCACTTCTGCAGTTGCCAGTCCCTGAATGAAAACGAAAGGTAAATCAAAAGTGGAGAAAAAGTTAATGGGAAATGTTTTCAGAGCCACATAGGGGAAATTTTGGATTCTAAATATGTGGTTCTAAATTTTGGAGATGATGACTAATAAATTGATGCTCGATCTTATATAAGATGTCAAACTGAAAATATTTTGTGAGTAACAAATATAATCTGTATGTATAATGTATACATATCATCTGTATGTATAATTATTAGAAACAAAAATGTTTCCCATAAACCCTATAAAAGAGTTTCCTGTTAATTACTTCAGGGGTATATGAAAGTTTATCACACATTTCTACACATTCCAAAATTTGTTTATGGCTCTAAACTTTCTTCTACATAACTATTAAACTCATACGAGTAAGATTTCTTTTGCATTTTGTCTTCATCTAACAATTGGGGAAAAGAATGAAGACTTAGTTCCTTGTATTTTTGAGGAAACGTCTGAATAAGACTTATAGCTACAGTAGTTCTCCATATCCTCAGGGGAGGTACATTCCCGGACTTAACGTAGATGGTGAAAAATGTGGACAATACCAAATGCTTTTTTTCAATGAGATGAACAATGTAAGTATCAAGATGAGTATACAGCTTGGAGAGGAGACTCTGAAAGTTGACAGAGCTTGACAGAACTTTAGAATCTAAGAGAAAGAAGGCTTTGTAGCCATTATTTGCAGTCCAAAGCCAGTGCACAACTGTGGAAAAATGTAAAAACACTGTTGTGTGGTCTAAGATGGGAACAAAATGTTTTCATGTGCAGAAGGTCAATAGTAGCATAGCGCTGCATCTCATTCCTATAGTGTTAGGCTAATATTGACCTTCTTACAGTACCTCAGAAGGTGGATCATAATGAGAGGAAGGATCCTTGGTAGGGTATCTTGAGCTATAAAAGCCAGCACAATGTTGATGGTTGGATCTCTATCTTAAGAGCAATTATGTCAATGGCTGGGGAGCATCTGAAGGTTTGTTTTTTTTTAATGGAAACTTATGGAAAAACATTGTAATCCTAAATTGTGGTTTCTTTCTTTTTAAACCACCGAAGCATTACAATCCAGAGGTTGTAATCCTTTGGCGATCATAAGGGTGACTAATACTGCATTCCATCCAAATATTATATTTGATGATATTGTCCTTTAACATCTGTGAAATTTGAATCCCTTTGACAAATTTCTGTAATGTCTACATTGCTGGTTCTGCTGAGATTTCTTTCTTCCTCTTCTTCTTCAGATGTCAGTTTTATGAATGTAGGTTTTAGTGGGCATTTTTTCTTCCCCAGAAGAGTCCAGTTTCATTGCAATTGAACACTTGCTTTGGATGGTAATATTTTTTTTTGAACCAGCTGTTCTGGAACTGTGGCAGCAGGTGTTTCATTGGTAAAGGCAGGCTTGCCACTCAATTTTATATTTTTAAACCGAAATCTGTTCCTAAACCTGCACAACCATCCCCTAACTGCAGTAAAGGGCTTTGTGGCACACACTTGAGGAGATGGCCTGCTGAAGTCTTTGCATAGCCTCAATGGTTTGTGGTGCAAAACACTGATGTTAATGGGAATTCATATTTTGTCCATGTCTTCCAGACACAAATTTCATGCCTTCTCTATTTTTATTAAGCACTTATCACACAATGTGGAGGTAACTTTTGCACTTTGAAAGATAAAGCAAAACTGGCACGGATTTCTTTTTCCTTCTTCAGAATTTCACAGATGAAAGATTTGTTCTTACCATAGATTTTACCAACCTCCTTTCAAATGTTGTTTTTCTTTCCTTATTAAGTCAAGAATTTTCACTGTCTCACTTAAAGGAAGCACTTTACCAGTTTTCTTAGGCTTATCAGGGTTGCCAGCACCACTCTTGAATTTTGAGGCCATTACAAAAACACAAGCACTTAAGTAGAACTTTACTACAGTAGTGAATTAGGACAAGCACTTTACTGGCACAAGAGTTTTACAGAAGAACACTATCCTGTAATCAGATCACAGAACTGAGAGGTCTACTAAGAAACTGGGTAGTGTTACAACGTGTATATACAGCAAGGTACCACAAGACAGCATGAGAACAAAAGTGAATGGGACTTCATGTTCTGGAATTTTCCATTCCCTTCCATTTTCCATGGAATGCTGTATGTATATCCCTTTATTACTTCAATTTCTATTTAATTTCTATTAAATTCAAAGTATGAATTAGACTACATTGCATCGCAGGTAAGTGCAATCATGTATACTGGTCATACAGATATGGTGGAACTACTGTATTTCTTTCTTACCACAGGCTATCATCTGTGTGATTGTAGACTGTATTCATATTTAGATTATTACCTCAATAATCAGGTGCACTTTATTAAGTTACTAAGAGGTAGCTATGTTAATCTCCTGCAGAAGAAATAGCATTCTGTGTCACCTTAAATACTAAAAAATAAAAAAAAATGGGACAAGCTTTTATGACCCACTGTCTACTTTAACAGATGCATGAAGTGAACACTGTATTGAGTTACTGTTTTACAATCACCCCATAACTTACTGACAGTGTGGTAAAATTGCAGGATGAGTCATGCTGCTACTATGCAGGGAGACACCATCTGTTCAGGACACAGACCATCACTGGTATAATGACATACACAAATATCTGTCTTAAGGTGCTTTTAGGAGTTTGGGGGAGGGTTCACCCCCCCCATATTTGCTAATTTCAATTTTAACTTCATTTTATTATCTACGTGCATTTTACCCCACTTGTGTTTATTTTTACTATCTTCTCAGAAATCTTCATATATCTTAAAAAATAATTTGACACATTAAGAAGCACATATGGAGAAACCAGTTGATCTTTTAATGCCCTGCAGCCTTCTATGTAGATTACATAGTGACTGCATGACTAAACTTTTGTAGTAATTCTTAGCCTAACACCCCATCTGCTGGCCAGCAGTTATATTGCAGTGGGAATATGAGAGTTTTATGACCCTTTCCACCCTACACTATTATAGCGCTATTATTCCACTTTCAACGTCCTGTGGAATTCTGGGGCTTGTAGTTTTCTGAGGCTAAAGAGCCTTTATTTTACTAAGGATGTATCTAATCTGTCATCTCTAAATAGGGTTGTCACAATAACTAAGTATTTTTAAATGCCTATTCAACAATTGTATACCTCTGAATCCACAAGCCTATGAACTAAATGGTTATATTTTACCACTCTGCATCAATACTTATAGCCTATTAATAAGTGCATATTTGATAAATTACTTGTATTTGGCCTTTTGAATTTAAAGAAAATCCTCAAAGTCTTAGGAAAGAAAATGTACCCTAATTTTCCATTTTTTTAATCCCCATACTTTCCTGCTTGATGAAGCATTATGTAGAATTTATAATTTTGTTTGCTGTTTTATGGCACTTTCGTTGCTCTTAAAATAGATACTGTTCAACTGTTGCTTTTGGAATTTTTTATGAACGAATGTAAAAGCTTTGCATTTTACGAGCAGAATAGTGACTTTAAATAACAGCATTCCGTACGGTAGTGATAGGAATGGTTCCTAGGGACTTACAATTTAGGTCTATTATTTTCTACAGACACCCATGGATGAGACATTCTTGCAGGGCAAGACGTCACATGACTATCTTTGACTATGTTAAGAAGAGATCTTCAGTTCCTCGCAGCAGTTTCTTCCTTTCCCATCCCAGGTGACTAGACACAGCCACCCTGGATCTGTGGATGACAGGGCTCTGTGTCAGCAGGTCTGGAAGATATGGAAGAAACCATGGTCTCTTTGTCACTAGGAACGGAAATTGGATCTCAGAGAACCATGGCCACTGGCACTACAGTTATTTTCTCTGATCTTGAGAGATCAGGGCAATGGGAGAAAAAGAGAAAGGAACTGCCAGTGGCCATGGCACTGGTAGGGTAAAGTGAACCCCTGCCTTCTGGAACTGAAACCTTGCAAAGAAACTTTTTTTTTAACTTCTGAAGCAAAGATATCTTCCTGTGACTTGCCAAAATAAAGCTCTAATTAGGAACAGACCTCTGTACAGTTCTAACTAGTTAAAATGACCCCCATTTCCCTGGTTCCAGAGTCTGCTAAGAAAGTCAGCTTCTTGGTTCAGGATGCTCTGGATGCATCTCTCTGTTTGTTCACATGAGGAAGGAGGCTTCTTTGTGAAGTGACCAGCAGTGTCTGCAAACATCCTCCCTGCTTGTTCTTATAAGATTCTGTCATTTCATTGTCTTTCAAATCAACTCATGAAAAGTATTGAACAGTTACCTCAAATGAAGGAGAACCAGGTGTATTGCATGCAGCTGCAGCCAATTTACACTGCATCATTTCTATTGATGCCTAGACTCTTTGAGCTGAAAGGCTTTGAGACTAAACCACTAGCACAAGAGACTGGCATTGGTTATGACTAGAATTCTCAATCCTGTAGAAGAAAAATTTTCATCAGACTGTATCCGCTCAGCCACCAGACCAAAAAGCCTGTTTGCCATGATGAATCTAACTTCTATATGAGCCTTGGAAGAGTAGAAATAGCCACTGAAAGAGGCAGGGAGCAGAAGGTCACCTATAGTACTATTTGAATGCACAATATCAGGCCCAGAATACTGGCCGCAGATATCTGCTGAATTGGACTGGAAATAGTGAGCTGCTTTCTACCTCACCTTGAGTGTGTCTCTGGAAAAGGTGATATTATCATGATCATGGTAATTTCTTACTCTGGATCAAGGCAAGGAACAGCAACAGATTAACACACAACACAACTGCCCTGTGCCAGCAGCCACCCAGAGCTCAGAGATGTCTAATTAGAGCCTTTTCGCAGTCACAAGCAAAGCTTGTATTAGCACCAACTAGTCATCAGTTTTGCACTCTGAGTTCACCATAAATCCAGAGCAACAATCTAGTGGCAAAATCTGTACACAAGGTGAAGGTCAAAGTTTCTAGGAGTATGAGCAAGAAATCCAAAGGTAAGCCAGGTTGCTTCCACCAATAAGAACATTTGACTGTAACAGCTTCCTCCCATTCTTGTCCCTCTTTATATAGGCTTAGAATCTTCCACAGCTATCTGCCTGATTAATAAGTCCTTATTAAATAAACACTCCAAGACTCCTGGGCTTTCCCTTTTCCTCCTACACTGGCTACTGTAAGTATTGTCCCTCTTATGTCTCTGTGTTGGGGCTGCAGGTAAGGGTCCTGTCTGGGTCCTGGGACAGGGACATGACAACACTTAATACATTACAGAACATGCTTTGTAAAAATACTGAACTAATTGTTTAGAGGACACAGATGGCTCCTTTTGATGATTACTAGGAACCCATGTTTATCCAGGTAATGCATTTGACTTTGCAAATAGATATGTACTTTCACCAAGAGATTGACCAAGCAGGGAGTATGTGGCTTTAGAAATATTAATCGATTTGATGAAAATCCTAGGTGCCAAAGCCAACTTGAAAGGCACCAAAAATAGAGATACTTTCAAGATGATATATGAAGATATATGAATGCAGATGTAAAAGTTTCCCTTCATGAAGTCAACAGAGGCAAGGTAGTACCCTAGATGGAGGGCTTCTTGGGTTGTTTGCAATAGATTTGACTTAGGGTATTGACACAATTGCTCTAAGTTTCACTACTTCTTCATCTGTTCAAGCAACTCAGGGCGTACATTCCCTTGATAGAGGGAAGAAAAAGGTCACTTCAGTGTACTCATCACTCCAGTTCCCAAGAGTGGTGACAGGTATGTCTGTAAGAACTGGAGAATCCTACCTGTTGAGCCCCATTTCTGGCTCATCAGCTCAGTTAAAGACCAACCTACACACCACATCACCTTAGAATAATACATACAGCTTAAGCTGGAGACAGAACTGCCTGAATTTCCCTAGATTCTAACAGCTCTAATCATTCTGATGCTTTAGACTCACAAATTGTGAGAGAGTGAAGCATACCATTTAGATCAACTTTTTAAATACATTGCAGTGATGTCTTGCTTTCCAGATACACTGTAAATTATATTAAATAACAAAAGAAATCCATCTCAAAGAGTTTATTTGTGGAATTCTACTGATATAAAACTGAAGTTTACATAATTAAACTGTTTTCCAAATTCTTTGATTTAAAGTTGGTGACCAGTTTTAAAAAGATTAAGATCACAGAAAAGTACTTGTTCTTTCCACAATTTTTAAGATATGGGTATTAGCCAACTTTGTTCAGTATATTAAAAAAGTGCAGCTCACTGAGTATAGTTAATACTGTCAGTTTTGTCCCCGAGTACACTTTTAATTATCAGTTATCAAACTCACAAACTAAGCAGCACATGCAGCTAGTAAATGAAGTTTTCACTGATTAGATTTCTAAGACAATACTGTACTGAGTATGTATTTATGACACTGAGATGCAGCTGGATGTATATATATTCACCTGATTCAAATACAGTTTTAAAAATATCTTTAGCAAAACCAAACAAACAAAAAAACCACACTTCAGTTTTAAGTGTGCAGCAGTAGTAAATACAGAAGGTAAATGTTAAAATATTAGAAACATTTAAGAAACATGCAGTAAAATATAACTTTAAAGTTTGGAAACACAAATACTACTTCTAATTAACCAGAAGATATTAATGCAAAAGTTGTTCTCAGTTTTTAGAACACTAAAACATCTAGACAGATAAAACATACAAACACTTTCAGAAATGACTTAACATAGAATTCAAACATGTCTAGAAACAGGCAACACATAAATTTCAAACAAGTGCAAACCTCAAGAAATATTTGTCAAAAAGGCTGCATAATTGTCAAGTATTTGCCATCTATATTAACTGCAAGATAAAGATAGCAGATAAATAGAAGTACTTCAGGTCTTCTGAGTCACAGTTTCATTAAATCAAACAGTTTTAAGAACCGCTCTACTTCTTCTAAAATGATGTGCTCTCTTCTCCTATAAAAGAGGAGAGGAAAAAAAGAGAAGTGAAAACAAAACAGCGTGATTCAAATTCCTTTTTCAGAAAACAATCCAATTTAAGGTAGTTCTCAATGCAGAAAAAGCAGAAATGCTTGTACATCCTCTGCCTTATAGGAATTGTGCCACAAGTGAAAATTACATATTGCCCTGAACACACCCATCTACAAACAGAGGCAATCAACTTCTCTTCACAGAGTACCGTATCTAAAACATGGACAGTGGGTTTTGAATTCACTGGTGCACTTGCTACTGTGGCATCCTTGTGAGGCAAGACACTACTTGCCAGATATCCATCATCAGAACAGTTGCATACAGCACCAGCATTTGAATACCAAATTATATAAAGCTATATAAAGCACGTGACTGCTTGTTTGCAGCTGTCATTGTCAGTCAAGTTTGCAAACCAGAATACTTTGTTGCCTGTATGCTTGGAAGTGCTATTATATCAAACACAGCGTCAGCAAATTTGGTGGTTCCTAATATTTAAGAACTGCTGCACAAACTTAAAAGCTCTTAGATGCCTGCAGTCTTATTCATACCTTAAGATAGTCCTCTTGAGTTACAATATTGTTCCTCAATCGGTTGTCTGGATTACACAGACATGATACTACTGTCTGTATGCTCCGGTCCACAGATTTCTAAAATAAAGTTTTATTAGTTTATCGTCAATATTGCATGCAGTATGTACCCTAAAGACTGAGCATAAAGCTGTATGCACTAAGACCTCTGCTGCAAAGGTTCCTAATCTCCAGACCTGAATTACATTTACTGCTGAGGAAACTTTTGTAATAGTTATTTTGTAAGACATCATAGCAGCAACTCAAGAGGGAAATTACAATTCCTCTTCCAACAATATAGTCCTTTTCCCAATGAATATGAATTTCCTGATGCTTGGCAGAACAGTTTGATGACTACAAAACAAGCTTGCACAGGCTGCTGGAATTCCCGAATCTTCCTAAGTACTAACACAGTCACTTTATCTAATAGTAACATATTACCTGTTAAAAAATCTTGATACTAAATATACAAGTATTTGTCAAAAATAACTTTAGCTTGATGGTCAAGCAAGATTGAAATGGGGAGGGGGAACACATGTGGTTTACAATACCGAAAGGGCCTTACTCAAGATGCATGTGTTTGGACAGAACAAAATCAGAAGCAGTTCACTGCCCAATTAAAAGTTAACTTTAAAAAAAATAATGTGAAAGAAGAAAACACAGACAAAATTTCCAATTCACTATACTATATATGCAAAGATCACAGGCAGTAAATGGGTCCTAGAACTTTCTGCAAACACCAGTATATGCTGTTTCAAACATGAGTCTTCTTGTTGAAGTTTTCCTACATTTCTAGGAGAGACATGTGAAGTAAACATTCCCTAATCCTATGGGACTAAAACCTCCATTTAGAAGTTTGTTAGACATTTGATATGTAAGAATTCTGTAAGAACCTCAAATGGAAAAATAAGAGAAAACAAACTGCTCATGCCACAATCAAAATTTCCCAGCAATAAGCGATGATTCACAGAGAAACAATTCTGTGTCTCACTCGTATTCACTCTGCCTCCAACTCAAGAAATATAATTCCCACCCTAGTAACTGTGGCCACAGCAAAGTTAGAACATCAGTACCATGCTATCACTTCTGCCAACAATGACTATACAGTTCTCCTTCCACGTTTGTGGGGGTTTGATGCAAAAGAACAGGTTGCTTACCTGTAACTGTGGTTCTTCGAGTGGTCATCTGTGCCCTCACGCACTAGGAGGAGCTCTCACGTGTGCACGGTAGCATTCGGAAGATTCTAGAGCTTAGTAGATTGGCGGGAACCTCTCGCCCATGCCGGTACTGAGCATGCTCAGCCCGCCGAGCAACGGTCTCTCCTCAGTTCTGTAGTCCGCCAATAAGGGACCTGAGAAAGAGGGGACGGCTGTGTGTGTGTGTGTGTGAGGGCACAGATGACCACTTGATGAACCACAGTTACAGGTAAGCAACCTGTTCTTCTTCTTCGTGGTCTCTGTGCCTCACACACTAGGAGACTTTGTAGCTTACCAGTTGGATGGTGGGTCAGGTCCTAGAGAACGGAAGCCAGCACCGCACGTCCGAAACGGGCATCTCTACGAGACCAGCAGTCAAGTCTGGAGTGGCGCACAAAGCTCGATGGCTGGGACCAGGTCACCATATGGCACAGTTCCTGCAGGTCGACTCCTCGCAGGAGAGCTGCTGATGTCGCCACAGCTCTAGTTGAATGAGCCCGGAGCAAGGCTGGTGGAGGCTTCCTAGCCATCTTGTACACCAGCAGGATAGTCTGAGCCACCCATTTCGAGAAGTGTCGAGTGGATACCTTATGGCCTCTTTGACGCCTTCCATAGCACACAAAAAGGTGAGGAGTCTGTCGAAAGGAAGCAGTCCTGTCCGTGTTGAAGGCCAAGGCCCAACAAACATCCAGGGAGTGGAGGGATCACTCCAAGGGTGTAGTTGGGTCCAGATAAAAGGTTGGCAAGATGATGTCTCGGCTGAGATGGAAATTGGACGCCACCTTTGGCAAGAAGGACATGTCAGGCCGGAGAAACACCTTGTCTCTATGAAAGACGAGGTAGGGCTCGTCGGAACGTAAGGCTGTCAACTCACTTGCCCGCCTGGCTGAGGTGACAGCCACCAAGAAAGCTGTCTTCATGGTGAGAAGCCTGTCATGAGCGGTGGCCATGGGTTCGAAGGGCGGTCCCGTCAACTGCGATAGCATCAAGGAAAGCGACCACAGCTGTAGCGGTGGCGATACCAGTGGATAAAGGTGCTGCAGGCCCTTCAGAAACCGCTTCACGGTATCATCACAGAAGACAGCTGCCGATGGATACCGTGGAGGTTGGTAAGCCACGATAGCGGCAAGGTAGACCTTCAGGGAAGGAAATGCTAGGCCCTGCTGCCAAAGGTGTAGAAGGAAATGGAGCACACTAGGCAGGCTGACGGGCGATACCAGCTCCCGTCGTATCTCTGCAAAGGCCACGAATCATTGCCATTTGTATTGATAGTTGCGGCATGTCGACTCCTTCCTGACTGCAGTCAAGACGTTACCGATGATGGGATCGTCTAGGGCGATATCCGCCAGGCATGGAGGGCCAGGAGCAGCAGGTCTGGGTGGAGAACCAGGCCGTCGGAGTGGGACAGGAGGTCCGGTGTTGTTGGGAGCCTCAGGAGTCGACCGCAAGCAGCCTCAAACAGGGGCTCGAACCAGTGCTGCCTCGGCCAGTACGGGGCTACCAGGACGACGTTTGCTCGGTCTGCGAGGATCTTGGAGACCACTCGGCCCAGGAGGGGAAACAGAGGAAATGCATAGACGAGCCCCTCATTCCACACGAACTGGAAAGCGTCGCCGATGGAGTCGCGACCACGGCCGGCCCTCGAACAGTACCGGTGGCACTTCGCGTTCTGGTGCGAAGCGAAGAGGTCAATCGTTGGCTCGCCCCACCGATCTCAGATCATCCAGAATGCCTCGCCCAAGAGGGACCACTTGTGGTGGCAAGAGGTGTCTCTGCTGAGGGCGTCCGCTGTGGTGTTTTCCTGCCCGGCCAGGTACACCGCTACCGGATGGATCTGAAGCGAGACGCACCAGTTCCAGAGATCGAGGGCTATGTTGAGGAGGGTGGTTGAATGAGTTCCTCCCTGCCTGTTGACATAGCAAACCGCCGTCATGTTGTCCATCAAGATCAATACCGTACGACCCGCGACCAGGTGACGAAATGCCCTCAGAGCTTTCCAGCTGGCAAGCAGCTCAAGGGCGTTGATATGGAGGACAATCTTGTCGCTGATCCACTTGCCCTGGATCTTGAGGTCGCCGCAATGGACTCCCCAACTGAAAAGGGAAGCATTCGTCGTTACCGTGAGTCTTGGAGACGGTTCCCGAAAAGGCACCCCTGAGAGGAAATGGCCGTAGGACTGCCACCATAGCAGGGAGTGACGGACCTGCGGGGGTATCTGAAGCAAACATTTCTGGTCGTCCTGAAGCGGGTTGAATACTGGGACGAACCAGTGCTGGAGAGGTCGAGCACAGAGTCTGGACAGGTAGGTAACAGCGGTAGTTGAGGCCATGTACCCGAGGAGTTGCTGAATTCTCCTTGCTGATACCGTCAGGGTGTCGAAAACTGAGCACACGGCCCGACGAAGGGTCCGTGCGCGGTCCATCAGCAAGTAGGCCTTGGCTGATACTGAGTCCAGGGTTGCCCCGATGAAATCGAGAACCCTCACCAGTTCGAGATGGGACTTTTTTGGGTTGACCCGGAGACCAGGATGGGTCAGAAGGGTGAGTGTCTGGTGGATATCTCTGTAGAGTTTTTGTTTGCAGGACGCCACCAACAGCCAGCTGTCCAGGTATGGTTAGATCAAGACGCCCTTCGTCTGCAGGTATGATACCACTGGGGCCATGCATTTGGTGAAGACCCTGGGAGCGGTAGAGAGTCCGAACGGCAGCACCCTGTATTGGTAACAGGTGCCGTCGACCGCGAACCGTAGGTATTGTCTGTGCTGCGGGCAAATGACGATGTGGAAATAAGCATCCCGAAGATCGATGGAGGCGAACCAGTCCCCTCGTCGGAGGAAGGGGAGGATCAAGGCTAGGGTGACCATCTTGAACCTCTTGCAGCAGATGTAGTCGTTCACCCTTCTGAGGTCCAGGATAGGCCGTAGGGTTCCGTCCGACTTCGGTACCGTGAAGTACCAGGAGAAGAAGCCAGTGGTTCTGGCAGAGGATGGAAGTCTCTTTTTGAAGGAGGGACTGGATCTCTTTCAGCAGGACCGAGCTGGTCGGGGTGGAATAGTAGACACCTCATGGTGGAATATCTTGAAATTCTATGGCGTAGCCAAGACGGACAATGGAAAGAACCCAAGAGCCCGTGGTGACTTGGCACCACTCGGCAAGGTGTCTGGCCAGATTCAGTTGATCTTCGAAGGCTGCTAGCAGGCTGAAGGTTGGTTGTGGTGGAGACCTGCGAAGGCGGTCAAAACTGGGATTTTGTTGCAGATGAAGACTTCTTAGAAAAAGAAGACGGGCGTTTCCGAAGAGGCCTTCGTGCTGAGGACGCGGTGGACGGTCGGGATGTAGCCGAGCGAGGAGACTATTACTGGTACGTGGTGGACGAGAACCTATGCCACGATGGCTGAGAGCTGAAGCCACGACGAGGATGAGGTGACTGGTGTATGCCCATCTTCTTGGCGATTAGTCTCGCCTTGACAAGATGATTCATGGCCTCATCGGTAGTGGCATTAAATAGTCCTTGGCCGTTGAAGGGGAGGTCCTCGATCCTCCTCCTGCTGTCCTCCTGCAGCCCCGACAATCGAAGCCACGCGTACCGTCGAAGGGAGACGGAGCCGACCACTCTCGCTGCAACCTCCATGGAGTGCCTCGAAGAGATGATCTGCTGATTCGCAAATGCCACCGCCTCATTGAAGAATTGCATGGCATTTGTGCCGCTCTCTTCAGGAAAGTTGGTCACAAGTGGGCCGATCAAGTAAATTCCGCAGGTAAGCCACCAGGCAAGCCTGTGTGTTGGACACCCTTGCAATCAAGGAGGAAGCAATGTAGAACCTCCTTCCGAAGGTGTCTAGCCTGTGGCCCTAACGGTCTGGCGGGGTGGTGTGCACCCTGTTGCCACCCTTGATCTGTGCAGATTCCACGACAATCGAGTTCGGCACCAGGTGGTTGAAGAGGAACTCGGCGTCCTCCTTCTGCATGCGGTCAAATGCTCGAGCCGATGCGGAATTGGCTGAGCGGACACCGGCTTGGCCCAAGGATGTTTCAGGGCCTCCATGAGGGCCGGCAGAAACGGCAACGGTGCAGTGGAAGGCAGACATGTATCAATGTACTGGAAAACTGGGTCCTGTACCGTTGGAGCTGGGTCCGCGACCTTCAGTCCCAGCGCTGTAGCCATGCGAAAGAGGATAGTGGAGAACTGCTTCACATCCTCCAGTGCCAACTCGGGTCCTGGATCCCTGAAGACCATGGGTGGCGACTTGTGGGACATGGGCGTAGAGTCATCAGACTCAGTCTCGTACGACTGAGAAGAGTGTGACAACTCGTCGGCGGACCTCTCCCTTGATGACCTCTGGGGTGGTAACGTCAGGGTAACTGTTGGTGCCGTGGTGAATACTGGTGCCGTAGATGGCAAGATGGCCATGGTTGTTGGCTGAGGCATCAATTATGTTATCGGCACCACAGCAGGCCATGGATGCTGTATCGCCTGTGTAACCGTCGTGGCTGGGACCGTTGTCTGAATCACAGCAGACTCGGTAACCGGACGGGTGGCAGTTGAGGTTACTCTTGGGAGAGGAGACACCGCCCTATACCGGGGTGTGGGCTCCCTGGATCTCCGATGGCAAGGTGATCTGGAAACCGACCGGCTCGGTGACCTCCGATACCGGGAGTGGTATCTCTCCCTGGACGGCAAACGTGACCTCCGGTAGGGTGACCAATGCCTTGGGCCTCGGTGGTACTTATCCCTGTAAGATGGCAAATAGGAGAGGTACAAGGCCGGGTACTCTCACCACATATGCTCCTGACCATACCTCGCGATATGGGAAGTGGAGGTGAGCGGTGAGTCAGTGGAGGGGCAAGAGTGGGCCCTCTCGGTGTACGCTTTGCGGTAGCATGGTGACCAAGGTCTGACTCTGCGTTCTGGAGAGCGAGACGCACTCCTTCCAGACGCCGCCCAGTGACTAGGCATGGGCCGATGCTGGGCCACTATCTCCTCCCGGCAGTCCACCGTCTTGCGGCGACTCGGCAGGGGTACTGCAGCCGTCAAAACGGGCGGTTCTGAGGGCAAGACCTCCACGGCCTGCTCCTCATCCAACACCTCAAGGACCTCTTGTTGGTCCGACTGCTCGCCTGGATCTTCAGTGAGCTGAGTCAGTGGAGGTGTTGGGAGCCGTGTCTCCTTGGAAGGGGAACGCCTCTTCTCCTTCCTCTTCTTCTTCTTTTCTTTGGAGATTTCTTGAGGCCGGGCGTTTCCGCTGTTCAGCGGTCAGAGGCCTGGATGACTTTGTTGCCTGTGAGCCCGCAGGTGCCTCTGGAGTGGTCATTGCGGCTGAGGGCAACTTTGGGATCCTCGGCAGTGATATCAGCGGCATTGAGGGCGGTACCGAGCCCGATATCGTAGTCACAGACGGAGCAGCAGCCGCCAACACCGTCGATGGAGTGGTCATTGGTCGCCCCGATGTCGATGGCGTATACATGAGAGTGCAAACCTCAGGCTGCTCCTTTGCTTGTAGGGACTCCTCCCAGCAATAAGATTTCAAACGGGAGGAACGGTTTCTTAAAGTTTGGGCCATAAACTCCCGACAAATCGAGCAAGCCTTGACATTGTGGGTTTCGCCCAAACAAAAGAGGCACTCGTGGTGTCCGTCAGACAGGGTGACCTTACGACCACAGGTTATACAGTTCTTGAACAAGGCCGACATAGACAAAAAAGGTCAACGAAGGAGGAAAAACTCAGAAGGCAAAAGAGCGTAGAAGAAGTCGAAGAGTCACAAAGAGAAGCAGAGGGGGATAAAATGGGGTCCAAATACCAGAATTTAAGTCCAAGATCCAAAAACCGTAGTCAAATATATGAAAACCAAGAGTCAAGCCAAAAAATGCAATCGAAGAACAAGCCAATATGCCACTAAGCAAAGAACCTTCCATACGTGACGGCGGGCGAGAAAGAACTGAGGAGAGACCGTTGCTCGGGGGGCTGAGCATGCTTAGTACGGGCATGGGAGAGGAGCTCCCGCCAAGCTACTAAGCTCTAGAATCTTCCGAATGCTACCGCGCACGCGCGAAAGCTCCTTCTAGTGTGTGAGGCACAGAGACCATGAAGAAGAAGTGGAATAATCGTGAATAACTCCCTAGGGGCTATGGCATGGTCAAGATTGCTGGCGTCCCTCCAAGGCAGTCACGGCTGCCTGGAGCAACCCAGCCATGCCACCAACCATGGAGACGAAGGCCAGCAGCCCTCTCAATCATGTGGCTGGACCTGCTCTAGCCCCGTGTGCTTTCATGAGATATCTGGCGAACCTCCCAGGCAGTGATCGCAGGGTGGATTAGCTCCGTTCCTACAATCCACCTGGAATGGATGCTCCCAATCTCAGCAAAGCATGCAAGGCCAGAGAGAGCTGGGCTAGGCAACTGCCACCTGCTTCGGCCTTCCCCACTTTACTCAGATCGCGGGCGTCCCTCCTAGGCGGCAATCACAGGGTAGGTTAGGCGCCTTCCCATGATTGCCGCCTGGAAGGGAGGCTAGGCCTGAGCAGCGTCACCTGCTTTGCTTAGATCATGGACTTTCCCTCTGGGTGGCGATCACAGGGTAAGTTAGGCCAGTGATCTGAGCAAAGTGGATGAGACCGCCGCTCGCAGGGTAGGTTAGACATTTTCTTGCAATCGCTGCCTGGAAGGGAGGCTGGTGATCTGAGCAAAAAGGCCTTGTCTGTTCTGCTCAGATCACGTGCACCCATTCTAGACAGTGATCATGGAGTAGGTTAGGTGCTTTCCTGCAATCACCGCCTAGAAGGGAGGCTGGCTTTCTCAGCAAGGCTCAGCGAGGTTCAGATCGTGGGTGTCCCTTCCAGGTGGTGATCGCAGGAATGGAGTTTAATGTGCCCCAGGATTGCCCATCACAAAGCCAGAGCAGGTCCAGCCCACTGTCACCTAAGAGGGAGGACAGAGGCCCTCTACCTGGGCTATCCTGTGGCATGCTTGCTCCCGGCAGGGAAAGGGAGGAGGAGAATGGGGGTGCCTGCAGACTCATGAATAATCAAATTCATAAACATGAAACCCGCAAATGTGAAGGGAGAACTGTAGTATAAAAATGTAGCAAACATGGGACAAGATGCAGAATTAAACAATAAAGTCAATAGCTTGTTTCTAAATCAACTAAGTATTTTTATTCACTACTAACTATGATGGCCTGAGAATGAGGGAAAAAAGCAATATATCTTTATATATTCTGATCTTCCTCTTTTCTTGTGGCCCTTTATCTCACCACTAAACTATCATCATATCTAGTTCAGTATATATAAAAAAGGGGTCACAAAAGAGATTATGCACACCTTCTGTGGGCTGTTTGCACAAGACTGGGCAGCATCAGCCATAGAACACTCCACTTGGTCCGTTCCTACATCAATTTCTCCACTGTAATTCATGGTGGTATACGCCTGTGAAAAGTATGAAGTTTAAAATACTTGACATAATTGGAAATAATGATAAGAGAGCAGATTGAAAGAAAAGGATTACATGCAAGATAGCAATTGAAGGCAATTTAGAAGTACGTTAGAAAATATGGCAAGCTCTATTACTGTATTTTCCTACTCATTTGCAACCATCTATGCTCTGCATGAGATAAGAGGATGTCTGGATTAAGCTCCCATTGATCACAAGGACAAAACTGTCAGCCTTGTACAGCACAAAGACTCTTCTCAAGGTCTCCAGTACCTAATTTCCCTTTTTTCATTTTACAGCTATCATTCATGGACTCTTCCTACAGCTGAGGCACTTTTGGAACTTCCAACTATACTTCTAATGGGTTGTTGCAACATTTGGAATGGAGAACAGTTCTTTTTTGAGTTGCTGGACTACTTTATTTTCTACTTTTTAAACAATAAAATGGCTCTCACATTACCTAAAATAAGAAAAAACAGGTCTCCAACTGCTGTCAGAACTCATTACTGAAACAGAAACTTTTACCGCACTCAACAGTGACACACGAGCAACCACAAACCAACTGCAACCATACCAGCAGAAATAAATACAAGGAAAAAAACTCTGGATTTTTTAATACCAGTGATTATAAAGGACTAACACTCCCATTACCTTTGACTAGCAAATATGGCCAAACAAAAATTCAGGAGAACAGCAAGAACGCAAGCAGAACTACACACTTCTAGGTAGGACACCCTTCCAACCTATTACATGAATGAGGCTATCAATCTAAGAATAGTAGCATATTCAGCACCCCTGTCTTCCAGTGTAAAGTATCCAAGGGAACTAAGCTGAAAAATAGGATGACTTGTCCCCCTGTGTGACTGGAAAACATATATAGCACAATTTGCTGGGGAGCTCTTTTTACAAAAGCACTATCCAAAAAAGTACACACAACCCAATCTATATGCTTAAAAAGAGAAAGAAACTGAAGCCCAGCCTAAACAATGGTGAAAGATGATGGAAATTTATAGGTTATCAACATCTGCAGGGCAACATGTCCTATATCCCCATGCTGTGATAAACCACATCTGCTTTTTAAAAAATTAATCATAATTATATAAATTATTTGACTGCAGCACACACGGAGGAAGGCTTTATCCATTCTTTCCCACCAAAGTCCAAGTGAAAGTCCCTCCCAAGTTTCTGTGAACTAAGAAAGCTCCTCCTGATGCCCAAAGCTAATTCTCAAAATGGCAGCCATTTTCTTAATTTTTTTACTCAGCACAGTTAGAAATGTCTATCTTTAAAAACACATTTTCCAAACTTTAAGCAAGACTGTCAAAGCTGTATTCAACTCCTTGAAGCAGCACTTTCTTCCGGGATAAGGGCATCTAAAGGACTGTCTTGCCCCATATAAATACGCCTGATGGATTATTTCTTGAACACCTGAACAGAAACAATGCATTGTATGGTAAAAATTGCCTACTGGCTTAACAATCTAAAGACCTAAGAAAAGGAAGCTAAGATCTTCAGAGGTTATTTTCCAAGTGTAACCTCACATGCTCAACTAAGGTAAAATTAGATACGGTTGTTAGTCAAAATCACAGCAAAATCACAAAAGAGGCCTTGTAACAGAATACCGTCTTGATATTAAGATATCACCTGTGATATCTTAATTTCCTTTCAGGTACCACACAAAATCAGTAGTCTTCCCAGGCTGCCAGCAGTTTACTGATAGCATATTATACTGTATCATTCGCTTTATATTTTTAGTCATATGTTTCCAATGCTTGGTTTCTGGTAGATTAGTATTAAACCATTTTAGTTGTTTTCCAATGCTATTTACTTTGTTAATTTATTCCACTGATTTTTGGTGTATTCATAAAACATCTTGAAGACATTATGTAGTAGAAATTTGAGATATTTATTTAAGAAACAGTAACAACAAACTCATTTTGACATGAGTCAATGCACAAATTATCTCCAGCAGGTACTACAGAAAATTGGAGAGGAATACCCTCCAGTAGCCATGTTTATATATATTTATTCTATGTTTAAGGAGCCACTGTCAGAGTGCTACTTCAGCAAGACAATTTTTTTTTGTCTAGCTAGCTGTTTGAACTTTTTAAGTAAAATAAAAAGTGTAACCCTCTTACCGGAGGCACAATGTAATTTCTTGGCTCTCCAGGAGGCCATTGTGGTGGAACCTTTTTAAAAAAATTAAGACAATATTGATCAACAGTTTTCACCACTGAATATTTTAATTTTAAATACTACCATACACAGTGATGCATGTATAAAAACAGTTATCTTTGGGTGTCTAAATGTTTGTCTACTACAGTTAAAGAAACACGGAAAGGCAAGATTAGCAATAAATGCTGTTTACACAAGGTGGAACATTTTGAATGGACCACTAAGACTGCCTTTGGAGAGGGGGAAAGGAAGCAAGCAACTTCATATTTAATTTTTAGAACGTACACATTCAGGGTTTCCACCAATTTTTTTTATTTTCCATTTCTCAGCTTCCTATAATCAGCTTTTGTTGATTTCCCTTACTACTATTCAAAAATAACCAAGTTTAAAAATTTGTATGTTACTTTACAGTAAATAAGAGTTTAAATAGTTTAAAATTACATAAGCTGCAAATGCATTTTTTTAAAACCAAGACAGGAGTTTCTCTCAACATTGGCTGTTAACTCAAAGGAGAACAAGATGGAAACATCAATTCAAATAATTTCTAGACCATAGGTGGGTGAAGAGTTTTTTTACCCGGCCCCAGACACTTTCCAGACTCCCCCTTCTGCTGTCCCTTTTCTGGAACAAGGATGAACTGCCTCTCTTGAAAACTTCAAGAGCAGTTATTCACCCTCCAAGTAATTGTAACATTTAAAAAAAAATAAGTGGACTTCTACCCATTTCTAATTTTTCAGGATTTTTTAAAAGCATTTTGGCAGTCCATTTGGCTTCCACAGCATCACAAGGGCACAAAATTGGCCCTGGACTTGGCAAAGATCACACCCTTGCTGTAAACAATGATAAACGACAGAAGTATTTGTTCTTATTCTAAACTTACATCCTAGCATGCATATATACATACACAGACACACACACACAAACATTAGTATTAAAATAATAAATAAAAATATACATTTCACTGAGTATATTTTTAAAAAGCCATATTATGGTTATGGCTTCTTATGGACTATTCCCATAGCCATGTAGACATATTTCTGATTCAGTCTGAACCTGACATAAGCATCATCTGAATATGTTCATTTAAAATGTGAGATCAAGATTAACTACTAACTAGGTTTCTAAAATTTAAGAATATTCTCACAAACCTGATAATTGTAAGTTGGCTGGTATCCTACAGGAACTTGATGCTGAATTAATAGAGCTGGTGAACCATAAGGATATGTCTGTAAATTCAAATATAAAGTTACAATTGGATATATTTTTCTCTGTCAATAGGACAGGCAACAAATGCTAGATCTTGAGGATTTTGGAAAACGGTTCTTAAAATTTTCACACACATGGCCTAACAAGACTCACTTCATGAATAAGAAGCCAGATTTAACTAGCAAACGCATGTCACTCTCATAACTAGTTTACAGCCAAAAGCGGAAAACAGTTTTTGTTCCTTGGAGAAGCTAAAATAAGTCTTCTTTCTCTAGCATGAGGGTAGATTTAAGCTGCTGTTCCCAGTTAACAACAAACTGCACTTTGCTGCTGAATCTTAACTTGATAAATGATGATTTGTACCAATCATCTATTAAGAAACCAGAATATCAAATCAAGTTGCTTTAGACTGTCTTCCCTTGCACATGAAGGGTACAAGAGCATCAATCAGAGACTGACGCTGGCTCATTTACGTCTGAAATAGATACTTCAAAACAGTTCTAAAATAAGTTTACACCAATGAGATTCGGAATGACAGAAATCTCGAAAAATTCAATCATACAGTTTTAATACATATTATTGCTTAGAATGATTCTTCTCTTGCTCAGTATTCTCACAGTCATGTAACCACATATCAGAATCAATGTATCTTGCCAGTTACAAGTGAGCACTTTCCTTTTAAAAATGGTGATGAGGCCTGACTCCAAGCATGGCTTCCATGTACAGATACTAGAAGCTTGATATCAGTAAGTAAACTCAAGGAAGCTTGATATCAGTAAGTAAAAGTTTCTGTTCACATTCAACATCTGTGCATGATGGAGTAACATTTGCCCATTCATGCTGAAGACAAAGCAGCAAAACAGATCCAAGGCTACAGAACCCTAATTAAGGGGTGTACATGACTCAAATCTCAAAATCCAACTGTGAAATTTTGTTTAATCATCCAAACTAAAAAACTTCAAAATTAGTCACTAATTTTGTAACTAAGTGCTAATTAGACTAAATCACCCCAAAAAGCTTTACCTGAATATACTGTGTGACAGGACTCATCATGGCTGGAGGCTGCATATATGTTTCCTGGTTACTCCAAACACTGTGGAACTGAGGTGTGGATGAATTAATAAGCACAGGTCTGGGTGGCACATGATAGGCACCTTAGGAGATGAGAAAAATGTTGAGAATGTTCTTGTAAGTACATAAGCCAAAATATCACATTTTAACTTTAAAAACTTGTTGTATCATTAAAATACTTTTCTCTCTCAGGGTGGGCAACTATGGCCCTCTGTATATTGCCAGACTGCAACTTCCAGCAGGCCACACAGCTGGGTATGATGCGTTGGGGACAACAGGAAGTGCAGTTCAAAAGCATCAGGAGAGCTACAATTGCCTGGTCCTGTTCTAGTTCTACAGAAACTGGAATTAGCACTAATGCATATGTACCTGAACTACACCATTCACAAGACTTACTATGCAATGCCATACATGTTCACTAAGCAGCAAAGTTCCAGTGAGGATTGCACCTTAGTGTATCAGAGATCACATTCTTAAAATGTTCCTGAATCACATCCAGGGATTATACAGGCTGGTACAAAGTAGCAGGTGAAGGATCAGTACAATTATTACTGCTATTTAAACCATAGCAGGAATATTACATTTGCTATTTCAAAATGTTTCCCTTCACATAGACCTAGTAGGATTAAGTGGAGGTTCAGAGGGGCATCTATGCTTTCCCCTAACTTACAGCAAGGCATACCTACTTTTCCACCCAAAAAAGGGCACAAAAATACTGCCATCATTGATAACAATAACTGTTGCACTAGCAGCAACTCAAAGCTCTCCTTCTCCTGGTAGCCACAGAAGGGCAGACAGCTGCCAACTCTTCTCAGGAAGGGTGAGTAGTTCACCTCTCCCCCCAGTCTTTGCTCCCAAGACTCCTGAGAGCAAGCAAGGCATTCTGAAAAGAGCTGGCAGTTACCCATCTGCTCCTCCTTTCTGGTGATGAGCAAGGGATGTCAAAGCCCTTGCTGAGGACATCGCTGTCTCCTCTGTTCTCCTCATTTCTTCCTTCAACTAATGCCTAGAGAAGGAGAGTGACTGGGCAGGGAGAAGAGAAGGCAGCCAAGAAAGGGAAACCACAGGAAGAAGGTTGCCACTGTGGTGTGCTGCAGCAAACTGGCTTATTAAATTATCTTTTGGAAAGGAGGACACTAGGAAAGTAGAAGACGACTAAACAGAGCCTGGGGGCTACTTATAACACGCAAGTCACACAGTTATCTCTCCTCATATAGGCAATCAAGTGTAACAGAACTCACATAAGTTTGGGTGTTTCCTTATTGCAGGTCCTAGTTTTAGTTTTTTCCCATGGAAGTTGATTTGTGACTGAAAAAAAAGTCATACGTATAGACTTGTTACATGTTCTGAACGGTAAAAAATATTTAACACAAATTTACCATTTAATACAAATATACAGATCAAGCCATAGTGCATGTATATATACAGCCAAAAACATTTACAATTGTTTTTGAAACTGTCTGTATTATCCACTTCTATTAACATAGGATGTTATTCTAATCAACATTTTTCCACACTACATCACAAAACAACCTCCTGATCTGAAAGCCACAGGCCAGGAGAAATTCCATGTATGTAAGAGCTGTAGCCATGAAGAAAGAAAAACCTCACTAGATGACAGATGAAACTCTTCAAGCAATTAAGAATGTATGAGAAGCAAGGACAGAAATAGGGTCAAAACCCTGAATACAACTTTCAACAACTTGTGTGCAAGAAGAAAGAGAACTACTGTAATAATCAATGCAGAGAAACAGATGATAACAAAAAGGTAGAACAAGAAATCCTTTCACAATGACCAATAAATCAAAGGGAAATTTAAACCAAGAGTGGGGATGCTCTACAACCATCAGAACAACACACGCATGTTCAAGAAGAAATAAAAAGCCAATGGAATCAATACACTGAAAAGCTATGTAAAAGAGATGAAAGAAGAACAAGTTGCTTACCTGTAACTGTAGTTCTTCGAGTGGTCATCTGTGCCCTCACACACTGGGAGCTTTCGCGTGTGCGCGGTAACATTCGGAAGATTCTAGAGCTTAGTAGCTTGGCGGGAACCCCTCGCCCATGCCAGTACTGCGCACACTCATTCCGCTGAGCAGCGGTCACTCCTCAGTTCTGTAGTCCGCCAATAAGGGACCTGAGAAAGAGGGGACAGCTGGGCAGGTGTGTGTGAGGGCACAGATGCCCACTCGAAGAACCACAGTTACAGGTAAGCAACCTGTTCTTCTTCTTCGTGGTCTCTGTGCCTCACACACTAGGAGACTATGTAGCCTACCGGTTGGATGGTGGGTCGGGTCCTACAGTACAGAAGCCAGCACAGCACGTCCAAACCGGGCATCTCTGCAGGATCGGCAGTCAAGTCTGTAATGGCTCACGAAGGTCGATGGTTGAGACCAGGTCGCCACACGGCAGAGTTCCTGCAGGTCGACTCCTCGCAGGAGGGCTGCAGATGTCGCAACAGCTCTGGTGGAATGAGCTCTGAGGAATGCTGGCGGAGGCTTCTTGGCAAGCTCTTAAGCCAGCAGGATTATCCCGGCCACCCATTTCGAAAAACGTTGGGTGGACACCTTGTGGCCTCTTTGACGCCTGCCATAGCACAAAAACAGGTGCGGGGTTTGTCGGAAAGAGGCAGCCCTGTCCTTGTAGAAGGCCAAGGCCCAACGAACATCCAAAGAATGAAGGGATCGTTCCAAAGGTGTAGTCGGGTCCAGATAGAAGGTTGGCAAGATGATGTCCTGACTGAGATGGAAGTTGGACACCACCTTCGGTAAGAATGAGATGTCAGGCTGGAGGACCACTTTGTTCCTGTGGAACACAAGGAAGGGCTCGTCAGGCCTTAGGGCTGTCAGCTCTCCCGCTCGCCTGGCCGAGGTGATAGCCACAAGGAAGGCAGTCTTCATGGTGAGCAGCCTGTCATCAGCAGTCGCCATCGGTTCAAAAGGCGGTCTCGTTAGCTGAAATAGCACCAGAGATAGGGACCACGGCGGTAGAGGCGGCGATACTGGCGGGTACAGGTGCTGCAGGCCCTTCATGAACTGCTTCACAGTACCATCTCAAAAGAGAGCTGCAGAGGAGGATCGTGGAGGCTGGTATGCCACGATGGCAGTGAGGTAAACCTTCAAGGAAGGGAAGGTGAGGCCCTGCTGTTGAAGGTGCAAGAGAAAGTGGAGTACGGTAGGCAGGTTGACAGGCGATACCGGCTCCCGTCTTGCTTCAGCAAAGGCAATGAAGCACCGCCACTTGTAATGATAGTTGCGGCGTATCGACTCCTTCCTGGCCACGGTCAAGACGTTATCGATGACGGGATCATCTACGGTGATAACCTCCAGGCATGGAGGGCCAAGAGCGGCAGGTCTGGGTGGAGTACGAGGCCGTCGGAGTACAACAGTAGGTCCGACGTCAGTGGAAGCCTGAGAAGTCGGTCGCAGGCGGCCTCGAGCAGGGGTCCGAACCAGTGCTGCCTCGGCCAGTACAGGGCTACGAGGATGACGTCGGCGAGGATCTTTGATATCACCCGGCCCAATAGGGGGAACGGAGGAAACGTGTACAGAAGTCCCTCGCTCCACCTGAACTGGAAGGCATCGCCGATGGAACCGCAATCATGACCGGCCCTCGAGCTGTACCGACGGCACTTTGCGTTCTTGCTGATGGTGAAGAGATCGATCATCAGATCGCCCCAGCGGTCTCGAATCGTCTGGAACGCCTTGACAGAGAGGAACCACTCGTGGTGGCAAGAGGTGTCCCTGCTGAGAGCGTCTGCTGTGGTGTTCTCCTGCCCGGCCAGGTGAACTGCCACGGGATTCAAAGCGAGACGCACCAGTTCCAGAGATCAAGGGCTATGTTGAGGAGGATGGTCGAATGAGTCCCTCCTTGCCTGTTGATGTAGCAGACTGCCATCGTGTTGTCTGTTAGAATCAACACCGTGTGGCCGGTAACGAGGTGGCGAAAGGCCTTCAGCGCTTTCCAAATCATGAGCAGCTCGAGAGCGCTGATGTGGAGGACGGTCTCGTCATCGATCCACCGGCCTCAGACTTTGAGCTCGCCACAGTGGGCTCCCCATCTGAAGAGGGAGGCGTCGGTTGTTACCGTAACCTGCAGAGTCGACTCCCAGAATGGCATGCCTGACATGAGGTGGTTGTAGGACTGCCACCATAACAGGGAGGAGCACAGCTACGGGGGTAGTTGAAGTAGACATCTCTGGTTGTCCAGTAGCGGGTCGAAAACTCGGACGAACCAGTGTCGAAGGGGCCGTGCATGGAGCCTGGAGAGATAGGTCACGGCGGTGGTGGATGCCATATACCCGAGGAGCTGTTGTATTCTCCTCACTGTCACAGTCGGGACAGCGAAGACTGTGGATGTGGCCCAACAAAGCGTCCATGCCCAGTCCATCAGCAGGTAGGCCCTCGCCGATACCGAGTCCAGTGTGGCACCAATGAAGTCCAGCACCCTCGCGGGCTCGAAGTGGGACTTCGTTGGGTTGACACGGAGACCGAGACGGGCCAGAAGCGTCAATGTTCGGTGGATGTCATTGCAGAGTTTTTATCTGCAGGATGCCACCAACAGCCAATCGTCCAGGTAGGGATATATGGAGACGCCCTTCGTCCACAGGTATACCACTGGGGCCATGCATTTGGTAAAGACCTTGGGCGCGGTAGAGAGTCCGAACGGTAGCACCCTGTACTGGTAACAGGTGCCGTCGACCGCGAACCGTAGGTACCGCCTGTGCTGCGGGTGAATGGCGATGTGGAAATAAGCATCCCGAAGATCGATGGAGGCGAACCAGTCCCCTCGACGAAAGAAAGGCAGGATCGAGGATAGCGTAACCATCTTGAACCTTTTGAGGCGGATGTAGTCGTTCACCCCTCTGAGGTCTAGGATGGGCCGCAGGGTTCCGTCTGCCTTTGGTACCGTGAAGTACCGGGAGAAGAAGCCGGTGTTTTTGGCTGAAGTTGCTCGATCGCCCCTTTTTCAAGTAGGGACTGGATCTCTTCCATCAGGGCCGAGCTAGCTGGGGTGGAATAGTAGACACCTCGCGGTGGAATATCTTGAAATTCTATGGTGTAGCCAAGACGGATGATGGAAAGAACCCAAGAGTCCATCGTGACTTGACACCACTCAGCGAGGTGTCTGGCCAGGCTCGGCCGATATTGGAAGGCTGCCGGCAGGCTGAAGTTTGGATGTGGAGGCGACCTGCGGGAATGGTCAAAAACGGGAGTTCACCTCGGATGAAGATTTCTTGGACGACGAGGCCAGGCGTCGTCGGAACGATCTTTGGGCCGAGGAGACAGTCGATGGTCGGGACTGGGTGGAATGAGAAGACCGCTGTTGGAAGGTGGAGGACGAAGGCCTGCGCCAAGATGGTCGTGAGCCGGAAGACCGATGGGAATGGGATGGCTGGTTTATCCCCATCTTCTTGGCGGTCAGGCGCGCCTTAACGATGTTGTCCATAGCCTCATCAGTCGTGGCATGGAAAAGGCCTTGGCCGACAAGGCTATGGACAACATCGTTAAGGTGCACCTGACCACCAAGAAGATGGGGATAGACCAGCCATCCCATTCCCGTCGGTCTTCTGGCTCACGACCATCTTGGCGCAGGCCTTCGTCACCCACCTTCCAACAGCGGTCTTCTCATTCCACCCAGTCCCGACCATCAATCATAGCCAGGCATGTCGACGGAGAGCGACGGAGCCTACCATCACCCTCGAAGCAACCTCCACGGTGTGTTTCGAGGAGATGATCTGCTGATTCGCTATCACCACGGCCTTGTTGAAAAGCTGTACCACGGGCGGGCAGTTCTCCTCTGAAAGGCTGGCCAGAAGAGGAGCGAAGCGGTACAACAGGTTCTGGAGGTAGGCCGCAAGGCACGCCTGCGTGTTGGACACCCTGGCGATTAGCAATGAGGCGGTGTAAAACCTCCCGCCAAAGGTGTCCAACTTACAGCCCTCACGGTCCGGCGGGGTGGTATGTGCCCTGTTGCCACCTCTGGTTTAGGCAGACTGGCACCGGATGGCTGAAGAGGAACTCCACTCTCTCCTTTTGCGTCCTGTAGAAGTGCTCCAGCCGGTGTGGTATAGGCTGGGCAGAAGCCGGCTTGGCCCACAGGTGTTTCAGGGCCTGCATGAGCTTCGGCAGAAAGAGCAGCGGAGCACTGGCCGGCTGACGAGCTTCCACATAGTGGAAGACCGGATCTCCCTCCTCTGGAGCCGGTTCCGAGACCTTCAAACCGAGTGCCATAGCCATCTGGAGCAGAATCGCCGAGAATTGTTGGATGTCCTCAGGCGCGGACTCCGGTACCTGGTCCCCAAAAGCCAAGGGAGGTGACTCGTGGGATGCTGGCGTCGAGTCCTCCGATTCCGTGTCTGCGTCATAGGATTGGGAGGACGGAGTCGGAGACTTATCGGTAGACTTATCCCTGGGTGGTCTACTGGGAGACCGCTCTAGGGTCACTGTCGGAGTCGTCGACGCTACCAGTACCGCAGATGACGTTGCGGTCAGAGCTGTCGTACGCAGCATCGCCGACAAGGTAATGGGCAATACCGTGGACCGCACCCGTCTGGTCGCTTGGGTGACTGTCACTGCTGGCTCCACCGCCTGTGTCAAGGTGGTCTCTGACATCGGGCAGGTTGCAGTGGACGTGACCCTCGGTGGAGGCGACACAGCCCTGTAGTGGGGTGTGGGCTCCCTGGATCTCCGGTGGGGAGGAAGGGGCGAACGGCTCCGCGATCGCTGATATTGGGAGTGATGGTCCATCCTGACGAGCGAGCGGGACCGTCGGTATGGAATCCAGTTTCTCACATCTGGGTGGTACCAATTCCTGTATGATGGAGAGTGGGATTGGTACGAGGCTGGATACTCGCACCACTGATATTCCTGCCCATATCTGCCAAGGTGGGAGGCAGAGGTGTAGGGCGAGTCGGTCGAGGGACGGAAGTGTGTTCTCTCCTCATACATCTCCCAGTGGCACGGTGATGGCGGCCTAACTCTCCGCTCCGGAAAGCGGGACTCACTCCTGCCCGAGGCTGCCTGATGCCTGGGCGAAGGCCGGTGTAGAGCCATCACTTCCTCCCGGAGGTCCACCGATCTGCGGTGACTCAGCGGGGGTACTGCAGCCATCAAGACGGGCGGTTCCAAGGAAGGCAGGACCTCCACAGCCTGCTCCTTGTCCGACACCTCAAGGACCTCTTCCAGGTCTGACTGCTCTCCTGGGTCCCCAGGGAGCTGGGTTGGAGGAGGTGTGGGGAGGCGGACCTCCTTAGGTGGGGAGCGCCTCTTCTCCTTCCTCTTCTTCTACTTACTCCCATCCTGAGTGGCAGGACATTTCTTCTGGGCCACAGCTGGAGACCTGGTTGACAAGGAGGCCTGCGAGCCCGCAGGCGTCTCCTTACTTGTCTTGGCAGCCGCCGACAACTTCGGGATCCTCAGGAGCGAGGAGGTGGACGGCCTCGATGTCGGTACTTAGCCCAATACCAACGAGGTGGACAGTGCGGCAGCCTCCAACGCTGTCGATGGTGAAGTCGTTCATTGTGATTTCTCGGACATCTCAGCGTGGGCCTTGGGCTGATCTCTTGCTCACAAAGACTGTTCCCAGCAATGGGATTTCAACCTCGACAAGCAGTTGCGGAGAGTCTGGGTGGTGAACTCTCTACAAATAGGGCAAGCCCAGGTGTTGTGGGTTTCACCCAAACAGAAAAGGCACTCGCGATGCTTGTCCGAGAGAGCGACTTTCCGTCCACAAGAGACACACTTTTTGAAAGACACAGACATAGGCCGATAGTCCGAAGCGAGAAGAAGAAGAGACTGAGGTGAGAGAAAGTCCGAAGAGAAGGAGAAAAGGGAGGGGGTTTCAAATACCAGTCCAATCCGTAATCCAAAAAACCGTAGGCAAAATCCAAATCCGAAGTCAAGCCAAGAAAAAACGCCAAGAAAAGCAAGCCACTAAGCAGAACCTTCTGTACACGACGGCGGACGAGAAAGAACTGAGGAGTGACCGTTGCTCGGCGGGATGAGCGTGCGCAGTACCAGCTTGGGGGAGGGGTTCCCACCAAGCTACTAAGCTCTAGAATCTTCCGAACATTACCGCGCAAAAGCTCCTAGTGTGTGAGGCACAGAGATCACAAAAAGAATGACAATTTCATTCAAGGAAGAAGCATTTTAAGATGAACCTACAATTTTAGAAAATGAAATGAAGATGAAAAAAAATGAAAAGAAAATGAAATCAAAGAGCTTCGAAGAAATAAATCACCAATAACAGATGGTATACTAACAGAATTGCTGCTTCAATCAACAGAATCCACACAAATTCTTAATAAAACCCACAGCAAAAATTGAAAACAAAAGAAAGGCCTACAGATTGGATACACTCAATGTACAATCCAATACCCAAGGAAAGGGAACACTAGGGTTTGCAGTAAGCATCAGGTCACTGCATTAATCTCTCACACAAGCAAAGTGATGCTCCAAATTCTACAACAAAGACTTTTATTACATATGAAATGAGAAATATCAGCTATCCAGGTTGGGTTCGGAAGAGGAAGAGGCAGCAGGGATTATAATGCAAACATACCATATACAGTGGCAAGGGTTCAGGGTGCAGAAACTTCATGGAAGTGGGAAAACTGCACGTAACTTCTGTTGTGCTCCCCTTCCTATTCCCTTGCCTTTTGCATCCTGGGGCCAGACGCAAGGGAATGGGAGGAGGGAGCTCTGGAGGGGAGAAGGAAGGTTCTTGCGGTTGCTCCTTCTCCTGATGACAGATATCAATGAACAAATTTCGATCAGATTCTTAGTTAAAAAAGAAAAACACTGTTCTGTTCCGGCAACTGGTCGTGTCAATTGTGGACGCAATCTCAATTGTGGACGCAAACTCTGCTAGCTTGCAGTTCCCAGAATTGTCGTGCCTGACATGAGGGGCTCCTCATCAAGCTAGTGGACTCCCGATCCACAGGGAGTCCAAAACTCCAACAAGCCAGGATCAAGACCAACAACATGTCCACTCAGGAATAGAGCAGCCAGAACAAGTCTTGAGGCTCTAAGAGAATCGCGCACTTTGGTGGAGCTGAAGCCTTTGACCCCCGTATGGACATTACATTCTCTGCATCCAGGCCTCTTGTGAAATATGCTATTTGACTTGTTCTGTTCTACATATAGAAGACAAGAAACCCTTTGTGTGCTTCAATGTGAATTTGCCTGCTTACAGTTTAAAGCCTTCTTGTACAGCATTTAAAGGGATAGTACTGTTTTTTTCAATTGCTATTGGAACCATGCATTACTTAAGTTTAAATACTCAATCTCTTCTCTTTTCTCGCTGCTTTAGTTGTTATTGTTGTTCTGGGACATAATTATTTCTTTTTTTTATAAGGTCAGATGTGGATGTGGATTTTGAATTTTTTCTTCTTTGGATTTTTAAAGGACTGATAACTTACTTTTGATCCTGGACTGTTTGTGCTGCTTGCTTGGCTATTAAATGACTTTGCTTCTGCAATCATACTCACGCCTGATTAACATCATTAATAGAATAAGATTGTTTTTACTAATAAGACAATCATGTTGGATAATATGAAGTTAGAGCTTGTAAAATTACTTGCCCAGTTGTTTTTTTGCATAATACTCTAATTTTAACATCTATAGGAAAGTTTACAGTGAGATCCTCTGTTCTCTAAAAGTTTTTGGAACATGGCCTAATTGTTTAAGAAATACTGAATAGAAACTATTCTGGCTTTAATTGTTGGTTGTGACATTCAAACAAAAAAGGACCTAGAAAAGTCTGGAGATATACCTGAATACTTTTTGTATTTCTTTGATAATTTAGACAAGCTAAGTCTGAAATGCTTACAGAACAATTATCACAATTGTCACAAGAGTTAAAAGATAAGACCTGATGAAGATGAGGATTTTAAATTACAACAAATGGCTTAAATGACATGTTGGTAACCTGAGCAAAATGGAGATGCAACACAACTGCTACAAGAGATGACCTTGACTCTGGAATCATGCTTCAAGGTAAGATAAATACACAGAGAGCAAAATGAAGATGCAACACAATTGCTACAAGAGATGACCTTGACTCTGGAATCACGCTTCAATGTGAGATAAATACACAGAAAGTGATAGAGAGTCAATACAACTGATTCTGGAAAGATAAAAAACGTAAGGAATGTCACAACCCAACCAGCAATGGAGAAGCTGAATGCTCAAAACTATGGTAAACTGACATTATTTTGGAGAATTTACAAGAGGCTTGTAAGTTTACAAGAAATTTTCTCTGGAAAAAAGGAGAACAACAATTCACTGATGGACTTACTGGTGGAGAGATTTCCCAGGAAAATATTTTTTTCCCCCAGCCAGGACAGATTCAAAGAATTAATCTTCATGTATAAGGACGAAAGACATAGCTAACACATGGTTATCTTGATAAAGTCTTGTAAGATTGTAAAGTTGAAGGCTTTCATGGCCGGAATCCATGGATTGTTGTTGTGGGTTTTTTGGGCTTTGAGGCCGCGTTCTAGTAGTAGTTGCTCCTGACGTTTTGCCTGTATCTGTGGCTGGCATCTTCAGAAGATCCAGTGACACGGAAGTGAAATGGAGTGTATATACTTGGGTAATCCCCAGGTGAGAGGATTGTTCTGCTACTGCTGACACGAATCAAAGAACATGGAAGACACTGCAGACTGAGCCAGCCAGAAAAATCAGCAGTAGCAGAAGTTATAAACCATGTTATAAACCATCCTGGACACAGAATGCTATTTGAAAGCACAGAAATCCTGGACCATACCGACTACTATGTCAGACTACACAGAAAGGCCACTGAAATCCATAAACACCTGGACAATCTTAACAGGAAAGAAGAAACTCTGAAAGTAAACAAAATTTGGCTACCAGTATAAAGAACACTAAAATCAAGACTCAAATATATACCAATGAACACCACCCAGATTCAGGTGGTCTCTCTACAGGTAACAATCCAATGGACTGCTCCTGCTAATTAGTAATTAAATGCACAAAAACTGCTATGTATATCCCCTAACTAACGTGACCCTGGGGGCTATTCCATTTAACAATAAGCTAGCACACAGGCTAGTTTCACCATTAACAAATGCAAATTGCTTCCTCCCACCCCGGGAAATACACAAGTATATATAATCCATTTCACTTCCATGTTACTGGATCCTCTGAAGATGACAACCACAGATGCAGGCAAAATGTCAGGAGCAAATACTACTAGAACATGGCCTTGTAGCCTGAAAACCCCAAAACAATCACACATCTTTTAAGATCATTTATACATGATTCTGTCCTTGGGAAAAACCAAAACAGAAATTAGTAAAAGAGGAATAAAGTGTCTCATAATGAAAATGGTTTATGATCTATGGTTTATGATTATTAGGTACTAGAAGTAAAAGTTACAAAGGGACTAAGGATATTTGGTGACAAAGATAGCTCTCTGCTTTTCTTTAAATTGTTAATTTTAAAAGTAGTTGGAAAATAGTTTTATTTTCTTTGCTGGTTTCTTAAATAAATATTTACTATGCAGAAAATTATTATTTAAAGAATTACTAATTTTTAATAGAATAAGTTAGTAATGATTAACTGTTAAGCAACCATTGAATATTTAAATATGATTTTTAATAATTCAATATTATTAATAATGTACTTAGATTTACTATTAATTCATATTGTAAGTTTAGATTTGTTATGAAGATAAATAATAAGCAACAAGCATTATACTTCAAGTTTAGTTTATGACATAATGTTCAGTTGTTATTGTTGGATTACTATTCACTGCTATTCACTTTTTGCAACAGGAGCGGGAACCAATTTCTAGTTATACACAGTTTTTGTAGTTGTCTTGTACTTTAGTATTTGTAGTTCTGTTTTCTTTCTGTTTTCTTTTTTGATAGTCTATTGTTGTGCAGCTTATTTTATAGTCTGGTTTTTTTTTTGTATTACTTTGTCTTATGTAGTGTTATTGTGGTATTTTTTTGTTTGCTGATCTTTTGTCATTTTTTTATTATTCAATAAAAATTATTCAATAAAAAAATACTGTTCCTAGAAAGAATAACATAATTCTTGGTGTGATCTTGGATGAACAAGCTAACTTTAAGTGGACAGTCAAAACATGGTTGGGAAAAAAACAGGCAGGTGGCAACTATTCCTGCCAGATATTTAAGTGGAGCCTGAAATGCAAAAACAGAGTTACGATAACCTATCTCCAAGTGAGATACTTTGCTCAGCAATATCCAAGGTTTAATATCCAAGATTTAAGTGTGCATCAGAGTGCGTTTAGTGTACTACCCAGTTATCTTCCTGTTGGTGCAGGTCATCTGGAACGTGGTGACTGCACCAGACTGACTGTGCTGAATTAATGTTCATACAAAGTCTCTACCCCATGCCCAACAAACTAAGAGCAGCTCAAAATTTCATAACATCCACAGCAATCAAGGACCAGGCTCAATGAAGCAAGTCACACTCTTGATCTGATTTTTGTCAGCCATGGTAAAGCTGATCTGCAAAGAAGTGGCAAGAAGACAGAAGAACTTTGTTGTCATGAAGTTATTTCCCTAAAGCACTGCAACCCTGCACCACTGATCAAACTGTGAAACAAAGAGATGATCCAGACAGTTGACTTCACTGCTTATAAATATCTACCTCTTGGGCAATGATCAGAGGTTCCTTAGTTTTCTGAGCTCACAAAAATGAAGTGCTCATATAGACTATCAAAACAATAGTGGAGAAAGACTCAGGATGCATCCAATCAAACATGGGTCAGAATCCAGGTCAGGGCCTACTCAACAGTGGTAAATGGCAATGGAACTGTTCTTCTCTGCCTACTGTATTAGCATAGGATCACCCAGCACTGTTCTGGTAGTTGAAAGATCATCACATAATAGACACCAGATTAATGATGAGAACACTGGGAAACACACAATGTTGGATCTGAAAAGTACTTTACTGACACAATCCAGTCAGACTAGGGGCTAGGGGAAATTCCAGTAAGATAAGAAGCAACTAGTGGTCCAATTTTAGTTTATTCAGTGTGAGCGTGTGGAAATGACTGAGGATGCAGCCACTTCCTGGCTATATGCATATGCATTCTAGCTGCTTAAGAGCTGCTAGACAAGGACCGGACAACTGGTTGTCAGAGACTGCAAATCCTTCTTTGAAAAGAATTCCAGTGCTCCAAAATGAACAGTTGTGAGGTCTTGCACCTTATCTAGTAGCCAGTTTACAACCCTCTCATTTGAAAAACAAGGACTAGCATCCTGTTAGTGAATTACAATGATATTAATCAGACTTGTATCATTTCAACTCACTTTTTTGAACACTGTGGAAGCTGGAATTCTGTTCTGACCAAGCAACCAAAATCCCTCCAACTGACCCGAGTAAACAGGACTGCTCCACTAAGCACAGCCATTTTTGTGTCATCAGAACAGGGGAGGATTAGCAGGGAAGGGTCCAGCTATTTTCCTGGACATGGTGCAAATGATGTCATCTACCGGGACCTTCCAATGACTTTGGAGATTCCTGCAGACACCTATCACAGCATGGTCAGCTATAGAAGAATACCCAGATGCTTTCCTGCTGATCCTTCCCACTCTCTGACAAGAAAGAAATGGCTAGATTTTTTTGGGGTGGGTGGGTTGTGCTGGTTACAAGGTTGGCTCAGGAGTTAGCATCAGGAGATATACCTACATAGTATGTGTATGCCTCCTGAGGCAGGTTCTCAGCCAAAATCTTAGGATCAAGGGATGGCAGTGCAAGTTTTTTCTCAATTAGGTCTACTATTAAGATCAGTTATCATCTGGGTTCAGACCAGGGTTAGGAAAGAAACTATTTAAAGTGTTGGCATGGTATCTCATCACTGCAACATCCACCCATCTCTCTCTTTCTCTCTCTCAAACAATGGCAAGGCGCCTGCCTATGTCCTCAATAATGAGACTGCATGTGACCAAAAAAACCCTTAAGCTTAATTCAGACAAGATGGAGGCTCTATTAGTCAGCAAACAAATCAAGGTGATGATTAGAATATAGTCTATTTTGGATGAGGTTGCACCCCTTGAAAGACCAGGTTTATAGGTGGGAGTTTTCTGGAATTTAGCATTGCTCAAGGAAGCTGGACAAAGAGTGGCTCTGTCTAGCTTCAGCTAGTGCCACCTTTACCCATTTCTTAGGAAAGCAGATCTGGGTAAAACAATGCACATTTTAATTATTGTACATTTAGACTCCCCTGGCAAAGTATAGTCAGTATATATAGATAGTATAAAATGCAGCAGCAAAGCTGCTATCTTGTGTGTCCTTTAAATATATTTTACCTGACTTGAACCCACTTTACTAGCTTAAACAATTTGTTTCCAGTCCAAGTTGTTGGCTTGAACATATAATGCAATTATCTGAAAAACTTCATCATCTTGTCTAAGCTTGTTCATAGTCTAGATTTGGATTAAAGGCCTTACTGTATGTCTCATCAGTTTAGACTCTTTCAAACACCAGAGGTCCTAGATGGGACCACAGATGAAGAAAGGGTATTTTCTGAAGGAAGAACCAACCCTGAAACACATTCCCACCGGAAATGACATTAGTTCTATCCCTTTTTGAACAGGCAGTAAAAACCGTTATGCCAGTTCTTGGAAGTTTATAGCCTTGACTTATTTTAGAGATTTCCTAGTTTTGCTTAAATTCTCTTTGAAATATTACTGTATTTCATATTGATTATTGCTTTGAGAACACTCATAATCAAAAAAAATATAAACCATGAACTCAAATACACACACACACACACACACATATATATATAATAATAAGCAAAAAAGTAGGGGCAGCATCAGTGACAAAAAAGGGAAGACAAGGCTGCATACTAATACGTAATATAATGATTTATTCATACATTACTGTATGCATTTCCTTTTTTAAAAAAATCATCTTTGGAGCAAATAGCTTTACAGTGTCCTGATATAGTAAACCAATTAAAAATATTGCTTCAAATTTAAATATATCAATAAATCATTTTTTCTGCATAAGATGAAAATTTTCTTGCTATTGTTTGATCATAGTCATTTTTGTGCAGTTTGGGAAGCCAAACACCATGTGATTTTTCAAGAAATACAGCAGACTCAGAAAACAGGAAAACAGGAATATGTTCAGATAGGTAACAAATTTTTTCCTACTTCTTTGGAAATGAAAATTATTAAGCCCTTTTTACCAGAGAAGATACCAAGCAAACTGTTAACCTGAGTCGTCAACTGATGAGTCGCAAACTGCCAACAGACTCTAAACATCACCTACTTTAATATGATCCTATTTAAATTAGAAATTTTTTCCTTACAGCTCCCAGAGCAAACAAGAACCAAATTTGTATCTAGTTCATACTAGCATACTACAGGACCCCAAACTAAGAACTTACTTCGACGATTTTTTGTACGTCTACATTGTCCAAAAATGATACAAATCCGTACCTACAAAGACAAGACAAAATTAAGTGTAGCAATGTCAACATTTCACCTAGAAGCACTAACATTAAGCCAGTTTTATATACTAGAACAACTGATGGCCCTCCAGATATTGCTAGACTGCAATTCTTCATTATCACAATGTTGGCTACACTGGGTATGACTATTGGGAGTTACAGTCAACAGTATGTAAAAGGTCTCAAGTTTCCCACCCCATACTAGCAAAACAATATGCTTAGCATGTTAGGATTACAAGCTAAAGAGATTACAGAGATGAAGATTTGACGTGGACAATGACAGTTACATTCCTAACGGTATGCAAACAGGATGAAATATCTCAGCAAAATCAAGGATAAAGGAAACTGATGCTACTCATGTCACTTTTTTCTTCATTTAGAAAGTTTATATCCCACTTTTCACCTTCAAGGTGCCCGTATAGTTTTCAATATAGATTCAAACCCTTTTGGTAAATTCACAACATCATAGAAACATACAAAACAATTAATTATTTAAAAAGCAGACTTTTTAACACTACCAGACTTACCTTACATTACTATGTTATGCTATAATGAGTATCACCATAATGGGTATAATTTCACCAATGAAGCTGAACTGATCTATATTCTACTCACCCTTTGGACACACCGGTTCGATCAGTGATTATTTTCACTTCTTTAACCGTGCCATATCGTGCAAAGAAGTTCCGAATTTCATTCTCATCCATCTAGAGATATGTTATATTATACAAAGGTCAACGCTGTCAGAATTCTCACAAATACTGTTTAGAAAGTTCCCAAAGCAAAACAATGAACTCTCTGAGGTTCGTATTCCCCACTACAAATGAATTACTACTGTTGAATGAAGTGAGAGAAATAAAACTGAACCAGTAAGTTTATATTAAGAGGATAAACAATGGGTGAAATTAAGAAAGCTAGAGAAAATTGAAGAAAAAAAGAAGTGCAAAATAAATTAACAGTAATATTGTGACATGAGTGCAAGGTTGATGGATTTAACAGTACCAACAAACCCAGAATAAGAAGAAAATCAAATCAAGAAAAAGTAACTGATTCTTAATACATATAATTTATTAAACAAATTTATCTTAACTTATTTTGAACCAAAAAGGTATTTGAATATTTTAGGGTTGGGGAGAGAAATTATTTCAATAAACTGTACAGTTTTGGGGACAGAAAGACTAAATGAGATAGAGCCACGTTGAAGAAAATCTTAGATAATGTTCTAAGTTCCTAGTGATTTCAAGTTAAACAGGTATAAAACATTCTGAGCAATGTTCCAAAACATCTTGCTATGTTGTGCTGTAACAGCTAGAACACCAGAATAAAATGCAAAAGACAAGTGTGATATACAGTTTGGAAATAGTGCTTGTTCCTTATTGATGAGTTTGCACATATGTCACAGAATTGTGTTGCTCAACTGCTGCCACTGAATGCTTTGGTAACAATTTTATAGAAAGCTTACTTAGTTGTCTTTTCGGTGAAGAACCCAGGCTACCAAGCCAGTGATGCATCATTAAACTGCTGAGTCCTCAGGAGGGAGCAAGACATAAATTTAATTCAATCCAATATTAAATAGGTACATTCATATACAAAGAGGCAGCATGGTGTAGTGGTTTGAGGACTAGGAGTCTGTGAGACTTGGGTCGAACTCCTTGTTTTGATGATGGAAACCCACTGCATGGCCTTGAGCATGTCACACTCTCTCAGACTCAAATGAAGGCAATGGCAAACCACTTCTGAACAAATCTTGCCAAGAAAGTCAGAAACAACTTGAAGGCACACAGCAAACATACCCTTATATCAATTCCTCCCACAAAAATTGTGTTTGGCATGATTTTTCCTTCAGGTAGAACATATCCTTGGTTTGTTGCAGGCAACTGAGTGCTTTCTTCCCGAGGAATGCTTGAATCTTGGTTTCCACCAGACTGGAAAGGAATGTTAAAACAGTTTCACAAGAGTCTCCCTTTAACTTAAAAAGACATTTTCACACTTTAGTCTAGGAAGCACATTTGAATGTCTCATGGGTGTAAGTGCAGTATGCGGCACAAATGACAGAATATGAAGAGAAATTTCAAGCACTTTAAGTTTTAGTTTGTCTATAATATCAGCATAAAAACCTGTATTGGCCAACTTTACTGGTCTTGCAGGTTCCACTGAAGTCACATCTACATACATTTTTTCATAGGCTATGTTTCTTTTATCATATTTGCTCACATCTTTGTATCAGGATTCTATGTAACTCTATGCCTATCTATCAACATTAATGCTATGAACAGTTCTGAAACATTAAGATTTTTCTATCTATGAAATTAAACAGAGAACTTCAGTGGTTCTGTGACTAACCCCAGACTGTTTGCAGTTGGTATCACTCTTAGCCTGCCATCAGACTTCTGTAACTTGACAAATCTCACTAAAGATCTGACTTGGAAAAAACCCTGCCACATGAACATCACTCCCCCTAGTGATCATGTTAAGAATCTTGTCTTAGCTCTTAACCTCTGGTCATATTAAAAACTGGCAATTTTCCTAGACTCAAGTTTCAGGAACATAGGCATACCTCAGCTAACGAAGTAGATATGGCCCAGCACAATACTTCTTTAACAAAAACTTTCATACTAGATGCAGAAATAACATGGAAAGAATTAGCACAGGCTCCTACATCACAAAAAAAGAGCAGTTCGCCATGATTCAGAAAAGTTTTTGTCCAGAACTAAAAGCATGCACATGTGAAGTGAAATAATTAGGTAGGCAAAAATATATGGAATCTCCTGACACCTAAAGCCTTTTTCTCCAGACCTCCCTCATCATCATCCCAATGCTGAGGCTGCTAAAAAACTTTCATCAAGACAGAAGACAAGAAGGAAGAAGGTTAGAGTCATCAAAAGACTTCGTAAAAAGGAGCTTCATTGTCAGAGGCTTTGTTATAACTGAGATATGGCCATATTTGCCCAATCCAAATACCCTAACCTCAGCCTCCTTCTCAGATGCAAGGTGGATAGACACAGCCACCATGGATGTGCTGATAACAGGGTCTTGTGTCAGAAACAGAAGAAACCACAGTCCCTCTGTGGCTAGGAACATGATCTTGAAGAACCCTGGCCTCCCTGGTCAGTACAGTGTCACTGGCTGTTTTTCTCAGGTACTGAGAGATCAGGGCAATAGAAGAAAAGTAGTAAGGTAGTCTCAGTTGCCATGGTACTGGTAGGGTAAAGTGAGCCCCCTCCTGAGACTGAAAGCTTGCAAAGAAACTGACTAGTCTTTTGTTGACCAGTGAAGTGAAATGACCTTCCTTCAGATTGCTAACAAAGGTCTAATTGCAAAAAGAGCTCCATAAAGTTCCAAATGGTGAAAATGGCATCCACTTCCCTGGTTCCAGAGTCTGCTAAGAAAGTCAGCTTCCCGGTTCAGGATGCTTTGGATATGTGGAGGCTTCTTGGTGAAGCGATCAGGAGTGTCTGCAAACAATTACTGTACTGTTTGTAGCAGACACACTGCTGCAACCCTTCCCTCAATCTTGTGTTCCTCCAGTCTTTCTTCACCTAATGCCAATGCTACTAAAAAACTTCCAGGCTCACAGTGGACAAGGAAGAACAGCAGAAAGTCTGGATGGGCATAAAAAGGCTTTGTAAGGATATTCTTTGTCAGAGACTATCACTGTTTCCACACTACAGTGTTATATTGCTATCATTCCACTTTCAACATGCTGTGTAATTTTGGGTTTGCAGTTTAGGGAGGCCAAAGAGCTTTCTGGGTGAGAATTCTAAATGCCCTTCCCTAAACTGCAAATCCCAGGATTCCACAGAATGCTTAAAGTGGCATTATAGCACGTTAATAAAGTAGGGTGGAAATGGCCCATGTTAAGTGAAGTATGCCTGTATGTACAACGTACATATGCCTAACGTATTACTGCAACTTTGGAGCTGATTCACTGGAAATGGGCTTCAGCTCTAAAAGGATTTATATATAAACAGGGCTTACTTCCAACCACACATGCTAAAAAAGTGCTATTATTCCACTTTCAACATCCTATAGAATCCTGGGGCTTGCAGTTTAGGGAGGGACAGGATTCCATAGGATGTTGAAAGTGGAATAATAGCACTACAACAGTGTAGTGCGGAAATGGCCGAAGAAAGAACCAGGGCCATCAGTCCGTTAAGAAACTTTTTCAAAAAAAATCCACCGTAAGCCACTACTACAACGGAAAGCGAAACCAGATTTTCACTCTCCTCAACCTGCGGCCGAAACCGCCTGAAGCCATCCAGGGGCATCCTTCGCTACGTGTTACTCGCACTTTCCGTTACCTTGTCTGGGAGACAAAATGGAGCCGCCCTGGCCTCGCCACACCCTCCCTCAGCGGGTTTACTCCTCCGCCCCGTCTCCCACCGTCTCTTCACAGCCCGCGCGAAAAGCAAGTCGAGGCGGCCAGGCGTGGCAAAGACTTCCCGCCTTTTCCACGCCGCTCCTTCGCGTCATCCGAATTCGACGTAAGACCACCACACTCCACTTCTCCCCCACGCCCTCGAGCACCACCCAATTTGCCCAACAACCCTTTTTGCCCCCTCAAGAAATATCCCCCTGCGGACAAGACGCGCGGGCCCGTTAAATCTTTAGACTCGTCTCTAGCCATTAACTTCCAAGTTACCCCTCCTGCCAGGTTTGACTTCCCCACCTTCTTCTTCCTCCTCAAATTTGCCCCAACAGCTCTTGCCTCGTCGTACAACCTCCCATGGAAAAGCGAAGTTACTCGTTACCTGTGAGTTCCTTAAGGAAGAACTAACTTACCATCTTCCAGTCTTCCCTTGTGGTGGTTGTTGTTTTTTTAAATGGCTTTAAACGTATTCTCACCTCAAGTTAAAAAATAAAACCCTAAAAATTCCCTCCCACCCCCACACACGCAACCCTGGAACCCGCCGCCTCAACTAGAAGGCTGGAAAGACCCCGCCCAGCGCTGGCCAACCGAGGTTTTGCCCCACCCAGATCTCCTTGCGTGGAAAAGGATCCAGCCGGGACTTGTTCTTCTTCTTGGAAGGGGGGGGGTTGGTAGGCTAGTGGATGGGAAGGGTCTTTGTTTTACAGGTTTCATTAACTGATTTAAACATTTCTTGGAATTTCGGCCCGGTTTTTTTTTTCCCTTCTCACCTGTCTGCTTGTATCTAAAACTAGCAGCGGTCATCAGTATCGTTCAGTGGCCTTTTTTATTTTTTTAATTTCAACTGGCACATATTCAAGGGCGCTTTGTGTAACGTGGGATGGCAGCTTGAATCATCCTAACGAAGATTAAAAACTGAAGGGCCTGTGGTGGATGTTAAACAATCTTAGGCTACCTGTGTTGGGTAATTTTAACTTAGTAGAAATAGTATGGAATAAAAGTGATATATCCTTCACAGCTTCTGAGTACATATCAGCTACAGGAGAATTAAAATGGGCCCTCTTGAATTTGATTTTGACATGGAGTTTCTCCAAAACTGCCATCAGAGCACATCTGTTTTCACAAACTGAACGATAAAAACGTCAGAGCTGCTGCTTTCTCGTGTGGAAGAACTTGGATTAAAAAGAAACATCCTCAATATTGTTATAATTGATGTTCTGAAACAGCTGTAATGAGTCCTGTGGATTTTTACAGAGAGTGTTGCCCACAACAGTTATCAGCCCATAACATGTTTGAGTCTATAAGGTGTTATAAATGCTATGCTTTTAGGAAGATCTCTGATCATTATGAGGGTCTGTGACTTCAGACCAAACATTTGCACCATGAGGAAACTTGTAAGGTCTACAGCCAGGTTTTTTTATAACTAAGTCTGTGGACAGGATATAAACAGTGATTTTATGAGCATTTTGGTGGCATTTATAGCAAAAATCACTAGCCTTTTACAGTACAGATCATGTTTTTTTTCTGTACAGATGAAATTAAGCCCTAAATCCATGGTTTTTATTGTTTACTTGGTATTTTATTATTGTAGTTTTTGACATTTCTCTTCTGAACCACCTCAAAAAGTCTTTGAACCAAAAGGAAGGGTAAAAATATTTTAAATAAATCGTATTTTGTGTCAATTCCTTTGGTCCTGTGATGTAAACACTAAGATTTCAACTGATTCATACAGCATGAGTATAGTGCTTTATTTCACTTTCAATGGCCAGGACCACATCCTGTGGAATCCTGGGATTTGCAGTTTAGGGGGATATATTTAGAATTCTCAGCCAGAGAGCTCTAGTGCATAAACAGACTGCAAGCCACAGGATTCCACAGGCAGTTAAATGGAAAATATCACTATAAATGTGGTTACCTCCGGGCAAAGGGGTTTCCTTGTTAGTAAGAGATAAGACCAAGTAGAAGCAGGCTGTCTTAGTTATTACAGATGCTTTGGATCTTACTAGACCCTAAGTGGACAGTGAGTCAAGACATGATATGGCACAAAAAACCCAGTGCAATTATAGGCTGTATCATATTTTACTGTTTAGTTCAAGGGAAATAATGGCATAATTCTATTCTGCTAAGGGTCAGAGCCTACCTAGAATACTCTGTCCAGTTCTGGGCACAACCATTTCAGAAGGAATTTGACAAGCTGGAACTCCCAGAGAAGAGTGACCAAGATGATAACATGTCTGTAAACCAAGCCCTATGAGTAATGGTTGAGGGAACTGAGTATGTTTAGTTTGAAGAAGAGAAGAATTAGAAGTTATATGATAGCTGTCTCTAAATATCTGAAGAGCTATAATCTAGAAAAGTCAGAGGGTGGTTGTTCTGGTGCTCCAGAGGACAGAACCCAACCAGTGGACTGAAATTACAAGAAGGAAGAGTCCAATAAATAACAGATAAAACCTCTTGTTGCTAAAATCTGTCTGATAGCAGAAGAGAAAGACTGTGGATTTTTTCTTCAATTAAAATTTTTAAATAGAGGCCATGTCTCACATATTCCTTAGGCAGTGGATTCTGCATTTGCAGTGGGTTGGACTGCATGGCTCTTGGGGTACCTTCCAGCTCTGTGATTTTATCAGTCTGATTTCTTTTAACCATGCTGTTTTGAATTTAAAGTTTTTAAGTTGATGGAAATTTTTAGAGGGCATATGTGTTAATTGGGGTACTTCCTGATGGCAGCACAGTTTACACTGAAATTGCAGCCTGTTCATACTGAAGCCTATACCTAGCAGAAGAGTGGAATATCACTATTTAGATTACTAGATAATTTGTGAATTAGAACAGTGTGATTTATAGTTGTTGTGTTAACATGGATTCATTACTCTCATCCACACACATGCATTGTAATTATATTATACTCATAGGCGGGGTCCCTTCGGTTGATTCTAGAAAACTTTGCTGAGTCTTCTTTCATTAAAATAAAAACAAAGGCAGAGCTTATCTACCTGGAGCAATAAAAGGATGGCAAATTCTATGTCCCCTTTTGTGAAAATGAAAAAAAAAGTGCAAAAGTATTGAGATGACAAACACTGAGCATTTTGTTTTTATGTCTGGCATTTTATTAGCATTTGGTAAATTCTGTAACTTGCATCATATGATGCTATCTGTTATTTAGGTCTTGATTAGTCTACACTGATTTCCTTCTCAGTTTTGTATATCCTAAAGCTGTATCTGAAGAGCTAGCATGATGTAGTGATTTAAGCGTCTGCCTACAACCCTAGAGACTAGGGTTCAATTCCCTGCTCAGACATGGAAACTCATTGGGTGACATACTCTCAGTCCCAGAAAACCCTGTGGTAAGTTTGCCTTATGATTGCCTTAAGTTGGAAATGACTTGGAGGCACACAACAACAAAGCTGTATAATCCAACATTTCAGCCCAAATTATAGGTAAATGTTCAGATTCAGGTGTTATTGCTAGGAGACCCTTTTTGCTACATAGATGCCCTCACATATTCATTTTCAAATAGTTGGACTGTATCAGACTTTGGTCAGTTGATTTTTCAAATATTTAAATTATTTTGAAATACACTTAGCCATTGTAATAAAGCCAGCAGCAAATTCTGTGCAGACAGTAGGCATCCAAAAACCAATTGAAATCAGTGGATTTTGCATAGGAGTAGCCTGCACATTTCAGTATCAATTTGACCCCCCCCCAAAAAAATCTGTGCAGTTGGAAGGCTTTCAACACATAGTATTATATATGAATTTTTTATAACTGCTAGGGACAACTCCATTTTCACTTCATTATATGCAGGGTTGAATTCAGACTTAATCATAATTAGAGCAGACCCAGTAAACATAGTGGGACTTACATTTGTCATGATTAACTATACAAAGTTAGGCAAAAATACAGTTCACGTATTAGTTGGTATTAAGACTGTGTTGTTGTTTTAAAACACCAATGGTAGCCACTTTATTTAATTCATGTACATTTTCATATCTAGAAAACATGACATATTCTTTTTAGAAACATCATAACCCATCCAAGAAAAGGAAACTGGTAAGCACTACACAGAAACTGTTAGTTTCTTGTTAAAGAATTTAGATACCGTAATACTGATTTAAATGAAAATATTTGGAGAAATTAATCCAATAAACATCTGTAGTTTCTGTTTCTTGATTCACAAAGTTAAAGATTGTTAGGTTATGTCAAATCTCACATGCTAAAAGCATTTTGAATTCATAAGTATAGGATGTTGATTTTTTTAATCTGACCTTCTCAAAATGTTTATAATGCCCATTTTGAATTTAAACGTGTATTAGAAATTAAGAGGCTCCTGGTGCAATCATCCTTTTTGCTTTTTATGTGTTCTTGATATTCCTTCTATGTTCTTTTAATGCAAGTGTAGGCAAAAGAAAATTATAATTTTGAACATGATTTTTTTTAGGATTGTCCAAGCAATGCTTTGTTCAACATCAGTCAGTCAGAAGTGTGGCTGCGTTAGTCTGTTGCAGCAAAAACAACAAAAAATACTGTAGTACCTTGAAAGTTAACAAAATGGTATAAGTTTTATGGACCAGAATCCACTCTTATCATATGCTTGAAATCAAGCTTTTCCAATTTGAAAGTCATATACACATTTGGTTTTATATTGTGGCAGCCGGGGGGGGGGAATAGAGAGTTAAATAGCAATGGGTCGCAAAAAGTTCAGTATTACAATTCAGTTAAAACTTAAAAGTACACAAAAGGAGCACAGAAAGTAGAAATTACAGTAGTGACAAGATGAACAGAATAGTATTGCTAAATAAATTAATACCTGTAGTGGCACAGGACTGTTGCCTCTACTTATTCCAAATGCATATAATCAGTTGTTTCACAGTGGAGTTTCCCTTGGAAATTCTTTGGTTCTAATGGTCTCAGTTACTGTATTCTGACGCTGGACCAACATTGCCCACATTGGCTGCTTTTTCTCTACCTTTTTCAGTCAGCTAAAAAAGATCAAATACACAGCAATCTGACATAGACATACTATGATTGGTCATTGCTTTGGAACAGGGAATAAAACAGTACCTTGTGGATTTTTTAAAATTCCCATTGGGATCTTATTCATGGTGTTTTTCCTATTTGTTTAATCAGAATGTCCCAAGCTTGCTATGGCAGTGGTACTGTGTCAATATGTCCCATTGAATCTAATGCATTTCTGATTAAAGAGAATTAGCAGGATCCAAAGTCTAGTACAAGATATTTGAGCCAGTCAATTGAAACTTTGTTTGTAGATATTTTCTTTGAATCTCTGAAGTGATAAAAATGTCTTTTGAAACTTCTGTGTGTTTCAAAAGCAGCTTGCCAGAATCCATTAGGTATACTAATTAAAAGAAGTATTCTAAGACTGCACAGTGATACCCACTTACTTGGGGGTAAGCACCAATGAATGTACTGGGGCTTACTTCTGAGCAGCTGTTTATAGGACAGCAGTACAGGGCATACTTAGACATATTACACTAGATTCACCATTCTTTAGATCCTGGCAATTATTTGGAATTCACACTATTAGTAGAAATGATAAAGCTCTGTAAGGGGCAGTGGATGACAAAAGGGTGAAAGATAGTTGCAGCAATAAAAAAGAAATTGCATATCTTCTAACAGTCTTGATTTGACAGGGATAGTGCTGTTCCACTTTTTCAGCTGCTTTTCAAATGCCCCAGTTTTTGGCTCCTGTCTTTTTCCCTCCTTGTCCTCCTGTTACTTTACTTGCTGCAAACTGAGTTCAAAGAGCAAAAGTAGTTAGCAATCAATTAACTCAGCAGAGAGGAGAGGCAGAATCTTGTCCTTCCAAGTATTCATAGGCAAAAAGCAAACAGCTGTAGCCTATTCTTAACATCTGTTCTTCCTTGTTAAGAACTGCTACCATCTTGACCACCCTCTGATGTTGTTTGGCCACACATGTTGCAGTTTGCATTGGAAAAATGTTGGAGGATACAAGTCTGCATTGACAAGGGAATTAGACTCTGAGATATCTTCCAACTAAATGTCAAGAACAGATAGCAATATGTTAGACATAGGAAGGAGTTGGGTGATGGAAACTGTTTTAAAATACCATTAAATTAGAGATTTGGAAATTTAACAGCAGAGTCTACAATTTCTGGAGTATATTGTCTTGTATTGATGGATAGAATAATCATAGCAGTATAGAATAAAAAGAAACATCCAGTAAAACTGTGAGTGAAGAAAAGACAACCTCCATTGCAAGCTAGGAGGTAGTCACATACACAGGAATTCTAGCCCATCCCGTCTACGGACTCATGATTCTACCTCACCTGAAGCATCTCTCCCTGGACATTGCCTTATTTGGAAGGTAGTTTGTGATTGGAGGAAACCTCATATTACCTGCCCCTCTGGACATTTCCTTATATGGATGGAAGTTTCTGGACATTACCTAATATGGGGCGGGTGGTCTATGACTGGTGGGAAAATGCTGCAGTGGGCGTGTATGCGGTTTACCTGGATAAAAAGACCTTGCCAAGCCTCTGGCTTTTGTCCAGAACCTCTGGCACCCTGATGCAGCAGACTTTTATATTTTTGTACTTAATAAATCTGGCCTCTAGCCTTTGAACCAAGAAACATCTGGTCATTTGCCTGTTTCTCAGAAAAAGCTGTCCTTCTTAAGGGCGTAGAAGGTGACAATACCATTACAAAATGTCAGTGTTTTTCAAAATCCCAGATATTTTGGGTTATTATAGGGCTCTGTTAATCCTTTTAAAAGATTATCTTTTATTTCTTATTTCTGACCAAAAAGAAACCTCAAGAAGTTTGATAACACTTTAAGTCTGCACGCTTTTGTCCTAAAACTGCCCTGAATTTCTGGCATTCTGGCATTCGAGTCCATCAAAATCCCATATTATTTTCAGCTTCTCAGACCCTCTACTGACACAGTGTTCTGAGAATGCAGACAGACGTTTAACTTCTCCTCCAAATGGAAATGTTAACAGCAATACGAGTTGTACTTGGCCCACGCGCTGCATATGGCCCTTGAGCCCTTTTTTATAGCTTTCATAACATCCTTCCTTGGGTGGCCAGTGACAGCCAAGCCACAGTGGCTTTTCCCTTCCAACTGCTTCTGGAAGGAAAAACATTGCCTTGTAATCATGCTCCTGCAAGAGGACACTGTAGTCCTCTCTTACATTTGTGTGGTAGGGCAAAGAAATGGAATATGGACTGCAGCCTGAAAGACAAAGTGATTCTAAGAATGCAACTTTAGCCACCAGTACCCTAGACACTGATACACTTGCCCCTTAATTTTAGCAGCAAACTGACTCTGCCAGTTTTGGTATGGATTCCAGATGGTCTAAGATGGTCTGCCACTTCTGAGAAATTGATTGTTCCTGTGTTATATAAAGAGAGATCTGTTTCCTGGATATATCTAGGATCTGGATTGTAATTTTTTGTGTGTGTATGTGGAGATCTAGTCATGTGTATGGACTAGAATGTCAGAATGCAAGAAATTCAGGGCAGTTTTATGACAAAACCTTACATACTTAAAATGTTAGCAAAGTTCCTGAGTTTTTGGGGGGAGGGGTTGTCAGAAATAGGATATAAAGAATAATATTTTACACACACACACACAATTTTTGAATCCTTGCATAATTAATATTTCCTATGTTCTGGTACTCATGTAACAGGATAGATAAGGAATTACTCTTAAAATGTGCATGTTTATGTATGTGTATATTTCAAGTCGCATGCCAACTTATGGCAACCTTATGAAGTTCATAATGGTTTTCTCAGGCAAAGAACATTCAGAGGTGGTTTTGCCACTTCCTTCCTCTGCAATACTACCTGCAACACCTAGTACTTGTTGGCCATCTTCCATCCAAGTGTTAACCAGGGCTGACCCTGCTTAGCTTCCAACATCAGACAGGATCTGGTCTCTTTAAGGTATTTAGGCCTTCTACTTTTAAAATACTTAACAGTTGCATTCTAGATTTTTTTTCAAGTAACACAGTTAAAACATAAGAAGCTGTCATGCCTTGAGTCAGACCATTGATTCATCTAGTTCAGTATCATCTGATTGGTAGCACTTTTCCAGTTACAGGAATTGACCCTGAGACTCTAGGTATGCAGGCCATGTATTCTGACACATTGTAATACATGCTATTTGTAATGTATAATGTATTTCATGTTGTTCGCCGCCTCGATCCATGTGGAGAGGCGGGATACAAATAAATAAATAAATAAATATAAATAAAAATAAGAACAATTTACATTCTCTTGACTCATAGCCCCACTTCCTGTGAGCAGTGTTAGATGGAAACCACAGCTTTCATATTACTATCATGATACTTAGGAAGCTAATAGGTCAATATATGGGGAAATACTAATTTAATATCTCTATATATGTATATATCAAACACAATTCAAGCTTGCTTTTCTCTTTGATAAAGATGTGAGGAAAAATACATCATTTCTGTAGTTAAACGTTATGACACAATAAGTCATATACTGTGTTTATCATTATGGGATTGTTACCAATCCAAAGTTATTCTGTTTCTCGAGAAGATCACCCACTAATCTTATCCACTAACCTCAAAGAAATGATCCTGAACTCTTTATATCATCTCAGCTACATTTTTTATTATTCTATGAACCTGTCAAACAAAGATGGGCATTTAGCTTCCATTTTATAAAGAAACATTATTTATTTATTCCATCCTTGAATCCATTTTTATTACATATTCTTAGGAAAGCACAACATGAACATTCAACACATGTAGGCTAAAACACTACATCCTTGGCACTAAGTATTTATGCTTTCATACTCTTCATCTGGCCTGATTTGGCAGGAACTATCCCAGTTAATCCTCTGATCTCATTTTTTCAGTTGCTTTTAAAATGCCCCAGTTTTTCTCTACTCTTCCCACTTTCCCCCTTCATCTTCCTCCTATTTCAGTTGATGCAAACTGAGACAACTATGCAAAAGTAGTTGAGTTAGTGCAGTAATGTATTCAATTAATTCACAGAGGAGACATCAGGAGAGGGCAGAATCTTGTCCTTCCCTGTAGTCTCAGGCAAGAACAAAGTGCTGTGGCCTCTCCTAGTTTGTCTACTTCCCTGTTAATAACTTCTGCCATCTTGACTGCACTCTGAGGTTGTTTTGCTACATATGTCCCAGTTTTCATCCGTGAAATGTAGGAGGGTATAAGCTTTCACCATATTAGTTGTTGTTATCAAAGCAAGGAGCATCAACAATTTAGATATGCAGGTAACACATATGCAGGAAACAGCAAAGATTTGGAACAATTGATGAAGAAAGTCAAGGCAGAAAGTGCAAAAGCAGGTTTACAATTGAACATTAGGAAAACAAAAATAATGACCACAGATTATTTACATCATCTTAAAGCAGACAATGAAGACATTGAAATAGTTCAGGATTTTCTCTACCTTGGCTCGATCATTAATCAGAATGGAGACTGCAGTCAAGAAATCAGAAGCAGCATATTTGTATACTATCTATAATATTACTTTTTTCACAAATTATTCATAAATTTGAATTCAGTCTTAACTACTTATAAATCCCAATGAAATTAAAACCTGAAAAGAGATAGTATGTCTGTCAGACAGGATAAAATAACTTCTGGATTATGTCTTTGAGAAAACAACTCTCTACTCTAAATTTACCACTTAAACTCAGGTATATAAATATATTTTTGATAGCTATGTATCAGATTGTTGTTGCTTATACTAGTAGAATGCTTATTGCCATTATCAATAAGAAACAGATAGCCAACATTCCAAATAAACCTTGGACCTTGATTATTAAAATAACATTGTATGGCCTACTCTATTCAAATAACCTTTGATATTACTGATTTTCCTTCCAATAGCCCTTGACCTTGAGTGGGTGGGCACTACCTCAACATAGTTTCTTAAATGTTGCCCACACCACTTTGCCCATTGGTTGTTAATGTTATTTTGAATTAATTGTGCAACTGCTTGATTCTTTGTGTCCTATCCTTTTAATATAATTGAAACTTTTACTTATTTGTTATTTATAATCTGTGTTTTAGTAAGCATTTCAGTTGCTCTTTGCTTGTTGTCACTTCTACTCACATTGAGCATGCCACTGCAGCTCAAAAAAAAAAAAAATCCCTTTCCCCAGCAAAAAAAAAAAAAATCCTTCTCCCCTTCTGTATTTCCCACCCCCAGGCTAAGCCAATTTTTAGAGCAGCTGTTTTGTCAGTGATCTTTACTATCATTATAGAGTTTCTTGTTCTCTGGTTTCCAGTCTGTATGTATTGGCTAATTCATACACGGTCTTAACATACTTTATTGGCATTCTAGTCACATGTATCCACAACTTATGCTCCTAAAGTAATGTGGCTAGAGGGTGTGAAAAAACTTGTGGCTATTTTGCATTCACTTGTATATTTTATTTGCTTTGTATAACTTAATATTGAATGTATTGATCAATGTTGTAATATTTATTTTCTGCCATTGCCTTTTATATTACCTGAGAGAAATAACATACCGGTATATTTTAGCTTCTGCACTGGGTATACAGTATTAATAACATGTATTAGAAGCATATATATTAGCTTATTTGTGTAACATGTGTTTTAGATATATTTACACATATATTTCAGTATATTTTATATTTTAGCTTCTGCAATACACTAAGTCTAAGAAAACTGTTTTCTAAAATTGGTAACAGAACAAAAGAGGGCCTCTTAGCCTTGGATCTTCAGAGTGAAAACCAGACTGATAAAGCAGTCTGAGAGACAACAAGGCTGTCTGTAAGGAGTAAACTGGTTGATAAGGGGTACAAGAAAGAAGACTGGGGTTGTTCAGGGGTAGGAGCGGTTAGAAATTGTTAGGATGATTACATCAACGGGCATTTTGAAACCACTAATGAGACACCTTGAAGGTAACATGAGAATTAAGGATACACCAGGGAAATGCATGCTCAGTGCATGGTCACTTATACTGTAAATATGGGGAAGGGGAAATGTAACTTCTTAGGCAATCCTAATAGGCTGTAAACCCTGGGGTCCTATCCAATGGGATCCCAGGGGAGGGAAAACCTGCAGCAGCGATAGGGGATAAAACATGAGGTATTCAATACTGGGGTGTCCTTCTCTCTGGGGAACGCCCACTTCTGCAGAAATGTATTTTTAATAAACATTAATGCTTCAGCCGATCCTGTGCTAAATTGTTTTATGAATCTTTTCAGCTTTTTCTCATATTACCCACATTATAATTTGTATTTTTATTTGCTTTATATAACTTAATATTTAATGTATTGATCAATTTTGTAATGTTTATTTTCTGCCATTGCCTTTTTTGTTACCCACATTACAACTCCCTAAGTTGTTACCCTTTAATCATTGTTTTATTATTATTATTTAATGGCATTAGTGCTATGCATTGTTTTTGATATATTATGAATATCTATGACTTTCATAGTTACCTGTTATTTCATCTCTTTTTTATTATTTTCATTGTAATTTGCAAATTCATTAACCATAATCATAATAAAATGAAGCAAACAACATAACAGGTGAGATGGAATTACTTATAATAGTTCATCAATTAAAAAAATGAGCAAAGGATAACATATTTGAAGGGATGTCATGCTGAAGATGGAGCAAGCTTGTTTTCTGCTGCTCCAGAGACTAGGACATAGTGTGATGGATTCAAACTACAGTAAAAGAGATGTCACCTAAACATCAGGAAGAACTTTCTGATGGTGAGAGCCATTTGACAGTGTAATATGCTGCTTTGGAGTTTGGTAGAGGCACCCTCTTTGGAAGTTTTTAAACAGAGCCTGGATGACCATTTGTTGGAGGTGCTTTGAGTATGTGTATTCCTGCACAGAAGAGGGTTGGACTCAATGGCCATCGTGGTCTCTTCCAACTCTATGATTCTATGATTCTGGTATTAAACAGAGAGTAGTAAAAGTACCTCTGAGTATTCCTTGCCTAAGAAAATCCTATGAAATTAATTAGGGCACCATAAATGGATAGGTGGCTTGAAGGCACACACAGATACAAAAGTCCTTCCGAAAGACCAGTTGATGAGGACATGGCTGTGCAAAAGAGTTGTTGACATAAGTTAGGGGGAAAGAGTCCTGAATAATTTTTTCTCTGGGAACAAGTCCTTTAGCTGCTCTCATATTATGTGAAAGTTTCTCCATGAGAAGTGAGTCCTGTTTTTTTCCTACCAATCAGCCATAGATAAATTATCTCTCTTCCCTTATATGGGTATTCACCAAGCAAAATGTGATAACTTTGTTCTGCTTTATAGATTTATTATTGTCAATAAACAGAGTAACAAAACACTCCTACAATAATTAACTTTTTGCTTTATGGTGGTAGAAATTTGATCTAGTACTTGAGACTAGAAGCTATGAATAATTGGACATTGTAGCCACATGGCTAATAGGTACCTAAATGAACGGTAACCTTGCCAACATGTTGAGATGACATTTTTAACCAATTTATCAAACCTAATGGGTGAGATCCCATTTGTAGTTAAGTTTAAGAAAATTTTCCTAGTGAGGGCAGATCTAGATTGTGAAAGTGGGGGAAACCAGATGTAAAAGCAGTCACGATCTGATTTTTTAATCATGAAATTTGCTTTCCATCCCCTTTTAATTCCAAGACAATCACCATATACTGTATTTATCAACCAACTATAAATTTTCACTGAATATTTTAAAATGAATTAGAGGCTTTGACATAGAATGTTTCAATGAGCAGCAGAGAACAAAAAGAATTGTCTTCATCTGTGAGGTTTTTAGGGAAAGTACTAACTTGGTCCATTAAAAGCCAATTAATGCTGATCCTTTCAAGTTGCCTGGGCAAACCAGCTATTTTTAAGTCTGCCCCTTGAGACTAAATCTCTTATTCTAAATATATCTCTTCTTCTCATTCCACATATTGATTTGCTTTGTCAGGGAAACAGAAATTAAGCTGAGATAGAAAAGGGCAATGGGTGATGGACAAGGTGTTACCTTGTTCTCTGGGGGTCCCAGGAGGGGCGCCCAAATAACCAAAACACAAACACAAAGGTGGGGAAATTAGCTGGAGCACTCACTAAAGCTAGCGAGAGGCAGGGTAACTTAGCAGGGATCTTGCAACCCGGTGTCTGTGGGTTCAGGTCAGTCAAGCAGTCAGACAGTTTTAAAATAGTAAAATTGATGTTTTTATTAAAAGACAAACAAACAGTAAAGACACCACAATCACACAGCTAACAAAAGAATTGGAAATAAGGATTTTCGGGGGAAATGGGTGATACGACACCTTTCTCGTATTCCTGAAGAAGCTTGAAGATGATAGGGAAGAAAGCTCAGCGCGATTCGCTGAGAGGAGCTCGCCAGACAAAGCGGCAGCAAGGCAGGATGGAAGTCCGAAGTGATCTGAGAGGTGCTGGCAGTTAGAGCGATCCGAGGTGGTCTCGGAATTGGGGGGGTTATATAGGGTGAATTGTGACTGCAGGCCATGCCTTACTCGGTGAGAACAATGCGAGTTTGGAGTGGGACAAAGCTTTGGAAAAGGTCAAAGTTTAACATGATCAGCTTAGCGCTGAATCAACAATAGTGTAACCAGTATGCAAATGCAAGGTGCTTAGCTTGGCTTTGTAAGACTATCGACTCGGGGCTGGGCGTCTTTGTTTAGAGTCGCGCCTAAGCAAAAGGGTGTTTGCAGAAGAGGTCCCTGAAGCAACGGAGTGGCTCTGTTCTGCCTGCCTAGGTGGAGAATGGAATGTCCAACAATTACCGGCCGCGCCTGTGTATGTGCTTGTCCGGAAGCCTCGCAAACATGTGGAGCAGGGTAGCAGAGGAAGGCCAAATGGTTTTGATATCAAATGAGATATCTAGTGCTATCACCGGGTAGGCCTGGGCCGAAGTAACAAAGGAACCAGTATAGGCACCCATTGTTTCCAAACATGAAAGATTACTCAAAAAGGGATTTGAAATTCTGTCTGTTTTTCTTTCTTTCTTTCTCTCTCTCTTTCATTTTTAGAAATACCATTAAAATGTATTCCCCTTTCCAAGAAGGAGTTTTGCTGGACTTTCATAGAAATCAATTTATTTGTAGAGTCATATCTGATGATTTGAATAAGCTGATTCAACTGGAAGACAGGGTAATATAATCAGCTCTCGAGAACTGTCTGATCTCATTTTTCTGAACATATGTGCTGAATAATTTAACAAATCTAGGTTCCTTTCTTTCAAATACAAACTTATTTATAATATTTTGCCTCTTCAGAATCATGTTTCGAATGACATGGTGGGATTGTTTGGAACATATAGAATAGTTGTGGCAGTAGAAACATTTTCGCCAATGCAATTTGCCCAAAAAGGAAAAGTTTTAGACCAGACCCAGATATAGTTTTTAAACACAACCATTTTGTAACAGTGCTATAATTATTATGATGAACAGCTTTATTTAAATCCTGAGAAATTATGATACAAAGGTATTTGAAGCCTGGGGAGTCTAGATGTAGCCCAGTTATTGCCTACCAAAGTAACAGTTGCTTTAAGAGTGTATTGAGGCATAACATACTTATTTAAATTTATCCAGGTACCAGTGTATAAAGCAAACAAATGTTTTTTTTTATTATATTACTTGCCAGTGTCCATTAAAAACAGCAGAACATCATTTGCATAAAATGAGGCTTTATGCTGATGTCCATTAATTATCAGGCCCACTATTAGAGGATTATCCCCAATTTGATTCATGAGTGATTTAATGGCTTAGTGCAAAAGGTAGTGGGGAAAGAGGGCATCACTGCTATATGCCTCAAGTCAGACCAATAGGCATGGAATCTAGCTTTGGAGTCCTTATAAAGATTACTTATAGCCTGAAGAAAATTGCTTCCAAAATCCATAGTGCATAGAGCCTTAGATAGATACCCTCATTTCACCCTATTGAGTGCCTTCAACGCATTGAGGGAAATTAAAGAAACAAAGATATGAGATAGGGTGGAATGATGCACTCTGCAGATGAAGTCAGTTGCCTTGCCTAGCATAAAGGCAACCTGATCAGTATCAATATAATTTTTAACGAAGCTATTTATATAAGCAGCAAAAACAGAAGTTAATAACTTTATTCTCATTGATTAAGGCAATGTTGGGTGATACTCTGAAGTTTCTTTTCCTTATAGTTATTTTTATTAGTTTCCATTAAAATCACATGAAACAGATAAATAACATAATGTTTGAGAAAAACAACAACATAAAAACAACGTGGAACAACAATTAGAAAAACAGTGTATAATTAATACCAATGTGTTTCAATTACAGAATGTTATACTCTGAAGCTTCTTGTATGTCACCACCAGGTTTGAAAATAGCTACAGTCTGAGATGTAGAGTTTTGCTTTCCAACATTTCACTGTAAAGATTAATGAGGTGTGATGATAGTTTATCAAATAGAAGTTTATAAAATTCCCCTCAGAAACCATCAGGCCCAGGAGATTTGCCTGATTTCAGTTTCTTTATTGTTCACTGAAGTTCATAGGAGGAAATGGGTTCATTAAGCAGAGTCCTATGAGAATCTGTTAAGAGATTTCATAAAATTTTTAATGTCAACAAATGGTAGGGTATCTGATGCATACAAGTGGGAATGAAAATCTTTAAAACCCCTAATAATTTCATAAAGGGAATGTTTTAAAGTGACATCTGTTGATCTGATTGATGTTATAATTTTGTTCTCTGCTTTCTTTTTCACCAGTTTCACTAAGAGTTTTGAGTTTTTTATTATTAAATTCATAGAATTGAGTTTGAATGTATTGGAGGGAAGTATGAATTTGCCTTAGATTTTATACATCCAATTCAGACATTTTCCCCTCTAATTACAGCAAGTTCAACACTGGGGTTATCTGTGGCTGTCAGTTAAGGTGGCTATATCAAGCAATAAGGGCATTCTAGTGGTGTTCTTGCTTTTCTTACACCTAGATTCTTCTTGAATAAAGAGTCGTGTAAAGACAGATTTTAGCATGTCCCAGAATTATGCCTTACTAACATCATGAGATTCATTGTTTAAGTAAAAGTGATCAATTTTTCTTTTTGGATCTTGCTGTAAAGTTCTCATTAAGTAGAACACTAGAGTTAAAGCATCAAATTTTAGTTCTACTAATAGATGGCCCTAATTTCTAAATCAAAATAAGGGCACAGTATTCAGAATAAATTATGGGTTCTATAAGGACATCGGTCTTATCTTGAATACGGGATTTGGAAATAAAAAGTGGATCTATATGAGAGTATGTTTGATGCATGTTAAAAAAGAAAGTATAATCTCTACTGTTGTGTAGAGGACTGTCATGGATCAATAAACCCAGCTTTATTAATAATGTCTAGAATTGGGAGCCTTTGGAGTTCATTCTTTGGGAGCGGATTTGACCGTTGATCAAGCTTATAATTTAATATAGTATTAGAATCTCCCCCCACATGATTTCCCCACTCACTATGTCTTGTAAAGTTTCCATTAATTCATTCGTAAATGACATGTGATCTACATTTAGTATGTGGAAAGTACCTGCTGTGAGTGGTGGATTAGAAATCTTTCCCTGTACAGTATTGACATGTATCTTTTAAGCAGGTCTTTTAATTTTTTTTTTCTGTTGTAGAAGGACAAGATTTACTCGAATATCACAACTCCTTTCACCCTTGAGGTGCCTTGTGCTGCAAACTGATCCTCAAGCAGCAAAGGAGGAAATGAAGACATGAACCCCTTCTATGTGTTTCTTGCAAAAATAATATGAGCGGTCAGAGGTGTTTGATGCATTTCAGTATCCTAGAACACTTTGGGGCAGACTCCAGTTCCTGGACGTACATACATCCAAGTGATACAAATCGAACAGCATCCAGGTATTAGCAATACCCTATTTCCCCCCAACTCCAGCTGGTTCAGCCTGGGGCACAACATGAGGCTGCATAGATAGATGGCCAGCCTGAGATTGCACTTGCTGTTCAGGCATAGGAAGAGCAGTGGGAAGAGCGGAAGGAGGCCATTAGTCATCTTCATCAGGGTATAACTGCTTTTTCTTTTTCTCACAACATTGCTCATCATCAGACAAAGCAATTATCCCACACTCTTTTTGCATAAGCATATTTCCCCACAATGAAACAAAACATTCAACCTATGGGATCTCAAGCCATTTCACCTCAAGCTGATAGAAAAAACCCAGTTGGAAAATTATATAATAATCAAGTGTGCCATTCTCAGGCCAGCCGCCTTCCAGCTTTAGAGAAAACTGGGGCCATATAACGTTATGCTACCCTGCTTGCTGGGGGCCCCTTAGGGGTATTCCCAACGCCTGTCAAAATTATCACTTGTGGGGAAAATTAGCTATGAACACCATTTTAGCAATGCAAAGAGGGCAGGGTAATTAAAGATCTTTTACCCAGTGTTTACGGGGTCAGGCTCAGTCAGAAATCACACAAAAAGGTCCAATGAATGACTTTATTGAATAGTAATAGTATGCACTAACACAAACACGCACACACACATCCAAGGGCTAAAAGAAATAAAGAGTGGAAATAAGATAGAGGGATTGTTGGGGGATTTGCAGCTTGGGTGATACTGCACCTCTTTCTGAAGTCCTTGGTCTGGGAAACGGCGATCGAACAGCAGCTCAGCAAAGAGACGCTGAGGAGATCGTGCAGCTGTCGGGAGGGGAGAACCGGTCAGTTGGCATGACCGGGAGGCATCATACTCCTTCTCCTTGGCTCACCTCTTGCCTAACTAGCCCAAAAAATGGGGGCTATTTGTAGAAGAAATTTACTTTGAAGGCAAATCCTCTCCTGGGAAAAACAGAGACAGAAAAGAAAAACAACTCCACACCTGGCATTGCTCGAAAGATAGTAAGTTGTCATCTCAGTAAAAGGATCTTCCTCCTTTTGGGGCTGCAGTGTGAGTTTCTGGAGATCAATTTGATAAGGTTTTACTGCTTCCAGCGCCCAACTTTCCAGGAACACTTTTACTCCCTTCAAGTGGACTCCTTAAAGGTTAAGGACCTTTTGTCCACCATGGGTTATCACAACATGAGGTCTCCTGTGGCTACGCGACTGGGGATTTTACTGGCCTGACCTAGTTTGTTCGATCGTACGACCGTTATTGCGTACATGCGCATCCGGGTGACCTCTCTGGTGGGTTAGAATAATTTTATATCAAAGTTGTAGACCCTGGGACAGGGTTTACCAAGGGGGCAAGAGTTACACAGATGTAGCATTTGCTTCTTTGTCAGAGAAGAACACTAAACCTTTCCCAATTTGTCAGAATGCACCCTAAGGGACTGGTGCACCCTATGGGACAAAATGATGGTGCTACATGCTAGTGAGTTCAAAAGAATCAGTTGTGGAGTTCTTCATGTCTATGAGGAAGTTTAAGAAGGATATAATTTATGATGCAGGGAAATTTCCCCGTGCCTTTTAAAATCCAAAGTGAGGATTGATAGAGAAGCCTGAGAATGATGGAACTTAAAGTAGCATTGAATAGCATAAAGGAATCAATTAACCAGGCCTCTGCAGTGTTTTCTCCCAAGTGCCCTTTGGGTTCCTTGCCTGCCCTAGCCTGCTTCTGTGATTAATAGCTATTTATAAAATAGGCTGTCAAGTGTTGATAGCTGGGATCTGGGAACTGGGATGCCAGCCTTGAGAAGTAGCAACTTGACCAGACATATAGACACAGAGAATAGAATGTATAGTACAGATAACAAAGGAGACCATAGTGTCAAGCTCCCAAAGTACTGAATGCAAGCAGTCTCCACTTTGGATAAATAACAGATAGGTGCCAAATGATTGATGCATGGGTGGCTACTATATTCCAGGGCCAAAGCACATACCCCGATACCTGAAGCCCACCAGATTTTACATAGAATTGATGTAATTTATGCTAATTCATTATCATATGGACATATATAGATGTATGCCTTCTTTGTTCTGGGCATCTAATTTGTGGAAATCTCTCCAGATGTCTCTCTATCCTTTTTTTTTTTTTTTTGGCTGGAGCTGAATAAAGAATACCTTTCTTTGAATCTCCCATTGATGTTTAACGTATTGGCTTTGTTGTGCTCCAGGGAAAATCTGCCCATGGTTGCGATCATAGGGACAAAATACTGAGTAATAAACAATCTAACTCAGAGCTTTCCAAACTTTTCATGTTGGTGATGCACTTTTTAGACTTGCATCATTTTGCAACACAGTAAATTCAGTTTTACTAGCAAACTGGAGCTTAAACTAACCCCTTATAAGAGATACAGACACATACATAAATTGTAATAACAAAATGCATGGAGACACAGCATATCTCATGAAAACCTTTCACATATTTTGAAAAATATACGATTTATAAATAATAACATACAATTCCAAGATTGTAGGTGACGCACTTACACACTTCAGGCGACACACTAATATGTCATGGCACACCATTTGGAAAGCCCTGATAACTCTTTCTAAATCTTGTTAGGAACAAGAGAGGCTGCTCTTCAGTACAACTAAGTACACAAAATAAAATAAATTGCATCCCCAAAATCTAAATAATGATAGAAAAACAAACCAAACAATTAAACAACATAACCCAGGCCTGTTACAGGGAAGAAGGAGTAAGCTTTTTTTCCGCTGCCTGCTATAACCAAAATAACTAACCTCCCCATCATAAAAAAAGAGGGAAAGGGACAATAATTAGCCTTGACTGTGATAACATTAAATTCAGCACTGGCATTCCTGATGTTCTATGTTTCATATAGCTAATTTATCTTAAAACTATTACCATTAATATCAAGTTACTCAGGTCTAATCTACATACATACACAATAATGGTAATATTATACATCCCTAATCATGCAGAAAACTCCGACAGATGAGGGATTTTATTTTTCTCCATCCTCCCAACACAAAAATATCCAGGGAATACCAACATATCACAACTAATAATAATAATAATAGTAGCCACAGTCTGGCCCCTTGGATGTTTGGGACCAGATGTCCCACAGAACCTTATTAATGGCCATGTTGGCTGGGACCACAGTAACCTAAAGTCAAAAACCTTTAGAAAAAGAGGGTTCCCTAGATGTGATCCAATTCCGCACAGACATTAACTAAACAACTGTTTTTGCTCTTGGAAATATATACGGATACTTCCTTTCACCACAAGATGGTGTGCAATATCACAATTGTTGGGATATGATTTTTTAAAAATTGCTAATCTAGCTGATTTAGTGACAGTACCAATCTTAAAACTCTTTCACACACTCCCCCTTTTTTTAATATGCCAACAAGCAGGATGCTGTTCTAAAATATTCCAGTAAACTTTAACATTCCTTTACTCAATCTATTTGCAAAGAGATTGGATGGAGTATAAAAAGTATTTTGAAACTGTTTTCTTCCTTTGTGGTACTTCACATAATTGCAGTCAAGACTAATCAGGAAGACATACACACGTGCGCACGTGCACGCACGCACACATAATAGGAAATGCCTATAGGGCAGCTCTTCATATCTGGTTGAAGTATCTTCCCAATCATATGGAGAATTTTCATGATAGCGCTTGCTACTTACAGAATCAGATAGCAAAAGCTTGGACAAAGAAGCTCCTTTTTACAAAGTCTTTTATACCCATTATCCCCCACATCCTCATCTTCTTTCTAGCTAGAAGTTTTTTTGTTTTTGTTTTTTTTTTGCAGAATGAACACTGGGAGAATAGTGAAGGAGGGCTGATGAAATGGACTTTCATTGTCAGACTGCAGGCTATCTGTGATAGCGCAGTAAACAAAGTTTGAGGTGGGGAAAAGTGGGATTCTACTTTGGCCCATCCTACTATATCCATGTCTGCCTGTCTACAACAGGCAAGGTAAAGAGCAGCTAAATCCAGATCTCTTACTGAGCATGGACAGCAAAACAGAGAGAAAAGGAGAGACTAGATAAGCATGCTTCACCAACTCCCCCCAGCATGTTGAAAAGACATAGATCTACAAGTCTGGCCATCCAAATGGAAATCATAAGAAAACTGGAGGCTTGTTAAAAAAAATCATGCAGAAATGCTCCTGTGACCTGACACTGAAAGTGTGTCTTTCTGCAGCCCTCCTTCACCATTTTCCTGAGGCTGAAAAAAAAGTTGAGTTGGACAGAAGACAAAGACAAAGAAGAAAAGATTGGCTGGGGGTGTAAAAAAAAACGTTGTAAGAAAGAGCTTCTTTTTCAAAGGCTGTATCAACTGAGGTATGCCTCTGCTCAGGAGTGATTCCCAACTGAATTCAAAGCTACAGTACTTATTTCTCAGCAGTCAAGTAGAGAATTACATGCTGAACTCACTGTTTAAAAAGAATGTAGCTTTTCTTACTTTCCTTATCAGGAAGACAGCAAGCAAGCTTCCCATACATTTTTAGAGACTATGAGAGAAGACAGTAAGGTCCCTACTTAGGATCACATTTTATTTCAGTCTGCAATCTATTCACTTATCCAAGAGTAAGCACAATAATTTTTTTTCCAGGAAAATGTGTATAATATAATTTACATATTTGTTGATAAAGTGAAATGTATGTTAGGCTCCATGTTTAAGACTGGATAACAGAAGTAGAGGGGTGGACACATTCTCTTCGGGAAAAAAAAAGATTTTTAAATAGGAAGCTGTATTAGAAAGTTTGCTTTTGAATATTTGTTTTGGATACAAAATGCTCCTGAAGAATGGGTAAAGTAGATAGCCCCTAAAAACAGCAAAGCATACAAAAAGGAATATCTTTCTTGCATTTAGAAAGCCTGGGCTGAAGCCTTTTCTCAAATTAGAAATTACAGGCATTATAGTTTTCTGTGCACACGCATATTTTTAGTTAAGGGAAACATTTAAGCAGCGTAGTGGAGGAAAATATATACCACTTGCAAGTGTAATCCTATTCATGTCTGCTCACAAGTAAGTACTGCTCCCTTCAGTACTTTTCCAGTTGAGTAAGTCATGTATACAATTGCTAACCTAGTATTTACTAAAGTCTGAAGTAGGTGTAAAGTTCAGCTTGAAGGCACAGTTTGTCTAAGTTGGCTTCCTTTAAAAAGTAACAAATGAATGTAAATTGTTCTAATTAGCATAACTAATTAACATTTTACCAGCTAATGCCACAATAACAAACTGAAACATTTCTGAACTAATTATTAACAATTTTTTTTAATTAACTTTGAAGACGTTCAAAGCTTTGCAAAATTATTTAATGTTTGTATGAGTATGGATCGTTTTGGACCATAAGATTGCAAGATGTATTGGTTTTGGAATCAATTAATTCATGCTGCCAAACTCCTGACCCCCAAAATTTACTTTCTTGCTTTAACTGCACTTTTGTCAGTTCAAACAGAAGCATGATATTGGTGCTAATAGTAACAATGATAAAAATGATATATAAAGCATCTAAAATGTGTAGGTGCTGACACTGAACCTAAAGTTTTACTATCTAAAAGACTTAGAATCATAGAATCTTAGCGTTGGGAACGGGGTCACAAGGGCCATCTAGTCCAAACACTTGCCATGCAAGAATATACAGCTAAAGCACTCCTGAAAGATGCTCACCCACCCTCTGTTTAAAGATATCCAAGGGAAAGACACCAAGGCTGTCTGTTCCACTGTCAGACAGCTCTTACTGTCAGGAAGTTCTTCCCAATATTTACTTGGAATCTCTTTTCTTGTTATTTCAATCCATTGGTTCGTGTTCTAGTCTCTCGAGCAGCAGAAAACAAGCTTGCTCCATCTTCTGCATGACATCCCTTAAGGCATTTTTAAAAAATTATCATATCAGTTCTCAATCTTCTATTCTTCAGGCTGAACACACCCAGCTCTCTCGGTCATTCGTCACAGGGCTTGATTTCCAGATTTTTTATGACCTTGGTCACCCTTCTCTGGGCATGTTACAGTTTGTCAATATTATTCTTGAATTGTGGTACCAGAATTGGACATAATTTTCCAGGAAAAGTCTGACGAAAGAAAAAGATAGTGGTATTCTTAGTTCCCTCAATCTCGTGGATGAAGATTAGAATTGCACTGACTTTTTGGACCACTACATTACACTATTGATGTAACAAATAGCAAAGGCCAGCCTGCTTTTCATTCATTCCATTCCAGTTCCTTTCTTCAAGAACATCTAGAGCTGATGAAACCAGACTGACCATATGGTTCCCAATGCGCTCCACATCCTTGGGTCTTTCAAAAAGAGAGCTATTTATTTATTTATTATTCCACCTTGCTGTTTATGCAGAATCCAAGGTGGCTTACAAACATATAAAAAGACAGGTACGATAAAAAAAAATATTCGTACAGAAGTTTAAAAACAATTACTGTAAATGACAATTCTTTAAATAAAAATACAAGGTTAGAACAATATAATACACAATTTAAACATCGCAAAAATAAATAAATAAACGATTTTAAACAGTATAAAAAGACTACCCCATTAATAGTTCTTTTTGCCACATAAATTATAAGCCAAAGATCTACTTGAATAAAAAGGTATTTTCCCACCAGTGAAAGGAAGAGAAAGAAGGAGTTAACCAAACCTCTCTTTGGCAGGGAAGGGAGTTCCACAGTATGGGAGCAGCTACTGAGAAGGCTCTCTCTTGTGTCCTCACCAGACATGCCTGTGTTAGTGGTAAGACCAAGGCCCTTTTCACACGGGGTAATTAAAACGGGGCAGGGCGACCTCTAACGGGGGTCTTCTACACCTTGGAGAGCGCTGGGTCGTATATAATTTTTTTGTTCCACACCTCAATCCGCGCAGAGACTTGCAGTTGCGCGTGCTTTTCAAAAACCAGAAAAATGTGGGTTTTTTCCTCCAAACTGCGCTACCGAGTTCCTGCTCGGTGGTGTAGAAGCGAAGATATGCGCTGATTCGCCCATGAGATCAACGGAAGGCGGGCTGTGGGCATGGCCAGCTTTAGCAGTTGGTCCCACCCCACAAAGAACAAGACGGCGCCATTTTTTAATCCTCAGGAAGCGGTTAAGAGCTACAGCAGGAAAAAAGGAAGAAGATTGCAGGTACGTAGTTTGGATTAAAATGAATATTTTTTTATCTTTATCAGTTTAAAATGAGTTTTGCATGTGGGCATGGAGCTGTTGGCAGTTCTGGAGGCTGGGGATATGCGGTTGGTGGGCTTTTATTTAGGGGGGTTCTACTGAATGCCTTCTCCTTCCTCTTATCTGAACAAAAGACTGCCTGTTCTCTCCCCTGATCTGATGGCACACACGTATCCCCCTTGATTATTTTAAAAATAGCCTCCATGTGTTGGCTGGCATGCTGAATGGGACCCACAATATTTTCCCTTCCCTTACCCCTCCTGAAAAATCAACTCCTTCCTCATATAATGGGCATATTGCTCCTTCAAAAACAACTTCAACATGACCTTCTGCAGGGAAAAATGGGACATGCAGTCTTTCCTGTGGGGTAGGCACTCTAAAATCCATCTCTCTGCCCTGTGAGAGATGGAAAAAGTGGTCTTTTGGGTGGCAATTATAAAACACTTTTTACTAATCAGTTTTTCATTGCAGTTTTATTTTTTGGGGGGGCTTGGGTTTCAAAGTTTATTTAATTTTTTTTATTTATTATATTTTTAGGCTGCCTTTCTCCCCGAATTGGAACTCAAGGTCTGGAGAGCCACTCAGTGTCCGCCTCTGCTGCTTATATACCTCCGACGAAATAGATTTCAACTTGTTTTGAAACTGGAGATTTTTTGGAGGGGGAGGGAAGAGCTCAAGGACCTAAATGCCAATAAAATAAGATTTAAAAAAAAATTATTTTGAAATCGGAGTGTGTTTATTGGTGGGGGGAATCCCAAGCTGAAATGCCTCCCCCATAAAAGAAAGAATAAGCTAGAGATGGGGAATATAGACCCCTACAGTTGTCTTTGGACTGCAGCTCCCATCATCCCACATAGGAGTTGCTGGGAATTGTAGTCCCGAGACTGACAAGCTCTCCCCTTCATCTGACTTCAGACGGCACCTTGGGAGTCAGGGAGGGGGGATTCATATCCTTTCTAACACCTCTATTTTGTCGGATGAAAATCCCCAGCATTCCCCTGCTGGTTGGGAGCACTGGGTGTTGCAGTACAGCCCCAATCTGGAGGGCTGTGGGTACCCCCGCCCTTACAGGGTTCCCCCTTTCTCCTCCCCGGGCTTCTCTCGCCGTGCTCTGCTGCCGTGGCTGCCTCCACTGCCCCCGGGCGCTCCCTATTGGATGAGCTGCGCCCAGCACTCCATTGGTTACCACGCCACTCCGTCTTTGGAAGACCTGGGAGATGTCACCGCCCTCTTCCCAAAGGATGCTGGGAAGTGTAGTTCTGGGCGGGGCAGGCTTTGAGAGCGCCACGGAGGCATCCAGAGCAGCGGGGGAAGGATGCATGCCCCTCTGCGGGTGCAGGCACCCCTCTGGTGGACTGCAGCTCCCAGTAGCCCCAAACCAACTGCATAGGCCATGGAGAAGAATGCTGGGAGCTGCAGTCCAGCATCTGGAGACAGTGGCATTTGGTCACCCCTGGACTGAATCCCAGCGGGGAGAGTGGGTGGGTAGGTGGAACGGCCTCTGTTGCAAGTGACCCAACCGCTTCCCTCCCCAGCTAAAATGAAAGTGTACGTCTCCAGCACTCAAACCCCTGTATTCACAGTATCTTTCGGAGCAATGGAACCCTGGCAACATTGGTCATCCCCTCTTCTTCCATTGCAAAACCAGCACAAAACAGCAGAAAGAGGAGCCGAGAAAAAACACTCAAGCACAAAAGTAATCTCTCCACAGAGGCTTCAAAGGAAGGGGGGGCGGAGGGACCTGGGTGGGAGGACCTAGGTGGCTGTGTGTGCGTAATGACGCACGGAACCATTTTTTTTTAAAAAAAAAACAGCCAATCATAGGCGAAGGGGGGAGGTAAGGAGACTAACGGGCGTGGCCATGAGAAGATAGTGTGGATTTCTGGACAAACGCTTGCCCAGTTCACGCTAGCAGCATGTGGAACTTCATAATTTAAAATACGCGGTAGCGCTGATACAGAAAAAAACGGCCAGAAACATCGCAGTGTGATTTCCTCGCCTCGTGTGAAAAGGGCCCAAGAGAAAGCCTTCCCCTGAAGATCTTAAAATGCGGGCAGACTCACAAACAAGCAGAAATTCAGCGGCTTCTGTTGATATTCCTCTGTGGAGCTCTTACATCTAGTCACCCATCTGGCACAACTACTAGTAGCATGCTACAGAATAATTTTCATGGCATAATGTAGAACTAGTACCCTATGCTCCATCTTAGGGTCCCATCACACTACACTGTGGTAATGCTACTATTCAACTTTAATTGCTATGGCAATATTGCATGGAATCCTGGGGTTTGCAGTTTAGGGAGAGGCATTTAGAATTCTCACCCAGAAAGCTCTTGGGCCTCACTAAAGTACAAACCCCAGAATTCCACAGAATGTTGCCATGGCAATTCAAGTGGAATAATAGCCCTATAACAATGTAGGATGACAAGGCCCTTAGATTGCTGTGATGTAGGGATGTTATAATGTAGGACTATTTCATCTTCACAAGAAAGTATAAATCCACAGTTTTCTCTCTACTGTGGAGAAAATGAATATTTTTGTGCACTTCTCACCAAATAAGGAGCAAGATATGTGAGAGGAAAAGGAAAATAAAGAAATTTAAATACCTCAAATTTCAAGTAACATATTTGGTGTACTGCTCTATACAGCTTTTATTGTGTGGAGCAGAAAAGTGGGGCCATGCCCTCACTCTCACATCTTCTGCTGATCCTATCTTCAACTGCTCCTGCACTGGGGCATGCTCTGAAGAAGATTTTTTTTTCTACAGCAGGAATGGAGAGCCTTTGTCTGTCTCTCCAGGTAATTTGGCCCACATCTTCCACTGTCCTTTACCATTGGCCATATAGGGTGGGGCAAATGTAAGACAAAACAACTATAAGGCAAAACAACTGGAGGGCCAAAGGTTTGCAGTCCTAGCTGTTGCAGTCGTAGGTTCCTTCCATGACGGATAGCTCCCCCTGTGTCCTGCTCTTCTACTCTATACTATCAGGCTCATGTAGGTGAGGCTACTCAAATAGGGATAAAGACTAGGGAGCTTATCACATGAGGCAAATAAATCACAAGAACAGCAGGATAATGGCGTCTTTGGCTGGGACTTCCCACATGATGTTGTTCTCATGTTGCTCTCCTGGTGGGAGCCTGTTTGGAAAGCGTTTCTTTTACAAACACAAGACATCCAGTTATTGACCTCCATTGTAAAAGAAATGCTTTCCAACTGGTTTCCTACTGGGAGAACAACAGAAGAGGAATGACCTCATGTGATCAGCTCCAGCCAAAGATGCTATTATCCTGATGTACTTGTGATGTACTTGTCTCATGTGATATAGCTCTATGGATTATTTATTTTATTTAAAGTATTTCCATATCAGCTCCCAGCCCACAAGGGCTCCCAAGGCGATGAACCAAATAAAAGAATAGAAAGATACAAATAATCTTTAAAAACTCCTTAAAGCAATCTAGAGACAATCCTAGAATAGTTAAAGCAACAATTTCAAACACTGAATGCCGTGTAGAACAGCACAGTCTTGGCTGCCTGCTGGAAGCTTAAAAGCAATAGGGCCAGACTAACTTTCTTGTTTAGGGAGTTCCATTGAATGGCAACTTAAGCAAACAATTCTGGGATAGGAGGAACCAAATGGCAGTTGGTTCAGTCACAGCTGGCTGTTGTCTTTCACCTCTCTCTCTCCTGGAGCCAAGTGAAGTATGTGCAAGATTTTCTTCTCCAATCCACCTGCATGAACTGAGATGTTTAACAGCTAACATCTCAATTACTGCTTGTTTAGGTGGGGTTTCCTTCCCTGGAGGCATGCGCTAGATTGAGTCCCTTTCCTGTTTTCTTTTTCCCAGATATTTGGAGAGATTTTAGAAGAAGGGACATTACAAAAAGCCCTGACTATTGTGTGCACATTCCCTTCGGCCAGGCCAAAAGAGTGAGTAAAATCTTTGGTTTTCATAGGTTGGCTAATACTTATACATTCTTACTCTATTTGCAAGGTATTACCCCTTTTTAAAAAAATGCTGTAAAAAGGAACACAGGAGGTCTCAAAAGGGAAGCACAGGCTGATGCAGGCAAAGAAAGATAGAGCACATTTTGATTAGCTTTCCAGATACAAATGAGACAAATATTTCAAGGCTTAGTTTTCCTGACAGGAAAGCAGGGTGACAGAAGGTCAAGCATTATTAGTAGGAGCATCTTCAGTCCCAAATATATCTTTCTGCTGAGGAAGAGCAGAAAGGAGCTTTCATAAGTAATAAGTATGCTCTCTGAGAACTAAAAATTGAGAGGCTATAACTGATGCCTCCCTAGCGGCACTAGTGGTTCTGATGTCAGTGGTGTGGTAAATGTGCTCTAAGGTTTAGTCTGAATCTGAAAAGACCAATCCAAGTCTCAGAACCATTTCTGGAGACACAGGCCCTTTCCACACACGGAAAAAAAAAAAGCCCAAAAACACGCTAGGACGGACCTTACCTTCCAGCGGGTAAGTCCGTCGCCACGTGGAGCAGCGCGAGTTCACTGCTCCACACTCGTCGGCGTCCTGCGGGGTCCTGCAGTGTCTAAAATGGCGGCTGCCGGCTGGTGGAGGCTCTCCACCAACCGGAGAAGCTCGCCAGCCGGAAAGCCCACCCCCGGCAGATCTGCAGGCGCGCCCTTGTGCGTGCCTGCAAATCCACACTGGGCACTGCGATGGGTCTGCACGGTCGTCCTTTTTAAAGACCACATGAAAAGTGATTTTCAAAAAGCACGCAGCGTCGCCACTTCCGGGCACCCTAGCATGGATTGGGGTGTGGAACTATGCAAAAATAGTCCACCCCAATCCACTTTACGGTGTAACGACCTCCGTCAGAGGTCGCTCTACACCATTTTTAAACCCCCGTGTGGAAAGGGCCTCTAGAGTCTGCCACTTTGGACAACTCTTTTTTAGAGTTCAGATTGAAACCTGGAGTCGATTCCCTATCCCACTCATACTGGAACTTCCAGCCTCCATTGACAGGATGACCATTTATGTTTGTGTTTTTGACACAATGCTTTCAGTACATTGAGGGAAAAACTGTTATGGAGCAATTCTCACACCCAACAGAAGATTTACGCTCTTGCTTCTCTCTCATGTCTCAGTTTAGATTTCCCAACCCAGCACATGTGCTGCACTAGCTAAACTAACCAAAGTTCTCTGGATGGTGTACAATCTATGGGAAGTATAAACCACATTAAAGTACAGTACTGCCATAAACCAATAAAGCAATGATGGAAGAATCAAAATATAAAACCAAGAGAAAGCTGGCATCAGAGAACAAAACAATATAGAATATAAAACCACAGTTCCCAGCATAGGTTAGATTTGTAGTCAAACACTTCTGAAGGGCACCAGACTGGGGTTGTTTAGATTAATGAAATCCACATGCCCTCATCTCTGACTCAAATAAAGCTAGTGAGAGAAATAAAATATATTTTAGTTTCTGCAGTATTATTCACATGTATTACTAACGTATATGTATTAGCTTATAAGTATAACACATATTAGACATATTTATACATATATTTCAATATATTTAGTATTTGAGCTTCAGTAATCCAATAAGTCTAAGAAGGAAGATTTTTAGAGATGAGAGTTGAACAAGAGGGCCTCTCAAAGACCTTGAAGGGCAACTGTATTTCAGATAACACAGGAGACAAGACAAGGCCGCTGTCTGTAAAAGAGTAGACTGATTTATGGGGACATGGCTGAACACAAAGGAGTACTTTGAAAATACTGATGAGACACCTGGGATGTAACATGATGCATGAGGGAAATGCATGATCACTCATACTGTAAATATGGGGAAGGGGGAATGTAACTTCTTAGGTGATCCTGATAGGCTGTAACTTTTGGGGTCCTGTCCAATGGGATCCAAGGGGGAAGGAAACCTGCATCGGGCAGAGGGATAAAATATGAGGTATTCCATAGTGGGGGGGTCCTTCTCTCTCGACAGCACCTGGCTCTGCAGAGACGTATTTTTTTAAATAAACGTTTAATGCTTCAGCCGATCCTGTGTTAAATTGTTTTATGAGTCTTATCAGCTATTTCTAACACTAGTCTCTAAGAGAGGGGGCAGCACTATAAAAAAGAGGAGTGAGCCCTGTGTCCCTGTAATTCGAATACCGATATAGCAGTAAGTTGCTCATTTGGGCAGGCGTATCTGTTCCTTTCTTTATCTCAGGAAAACTCGGGTTCCTGGCTCTGAGACTCCACTTTGAACGAAGCTCCTAGTTCCCAATTGTCCCATTGTTCTACAGTCTGAAGTTGAGACACAAAGAGATCTCATTAAACTGATATATGTGTGTATATGCCTTCAAGTCATCTGTTGGCTTATGGCAATCTCATGAATTTCATGAGATTTGCTTAGGCAACAGATGCTTAGATGTGGTTTTCCGTTGCCTTCCTCTGAAATAAAGCCTACAGCACCTGTGAATCTTTGGCAGTTCCCCACTCCAATACTAACTAGGCCTGACCCTGCTTAGCTTTCAAAATCATATAGGATCTGTTACCTTTAGGGCTGTCTTCTTATCATGACCTTTCCTCAACACAGGGAATATAATACTTTCCTACTCATTATGAGTGGAAGTAATGATGTCTGCATGACCACTTATTTCCTTTTATTTTTTTAAATTGAGGCCCGTTCCACAGGATGTTGTTGTTCTGCAATGAAGACTGGAGAAGGACAGGACTGCAACAGCAGTTACACATGACATCATTGAGGTCCTATCCTTCTCCCATCCCCAGGCCGTGCAATCACAGATTAAATCATTGACAGGTTTTCTTGGTCAATGACCCACGATCATGCCACCATCCCACACTTACCTGGTGTATGGAGGATCTGGAAGTGCAATGGCTATGCTTCCTGCCCCAGCGCAGCATTCCACAACTGTGCTGCAGAAGGAAGAGATGGTGCCCTCATGCTTCCTGGATCACAGAGGCAGCTGGTGGAGAGGGGAGTGCTCCTGTCATGCTCTCTTCCCAGCAGAGCTGCTGCCAGGATCCCCACAGGATGCTGCTGGGATAAGGTAGGACATGAAATGGCAGTATATGTTCAGATCACCATGTAAACTACATCTTTCCTATTTTCTGTATAGAACAATCATCTGCTTAAATAAATATAAATCTAAACTAAATCTTAATTATGTAGTTTTGCAAAACTAGAGCCCTTAGGAGATACTACTGAAGGTTGCAAGATTAGATTTTTCTTGATAGCCTCTTTCCACATGTACAAGGAGCACACATAGCCTCCTTCTTGCTTGGAAAGCCACTTCTTCAAGGAATTGCTGCTCGTGGAGTTGTCCCTGATAAGAAACAACTGAAAACACAATAGACAGCATGCTATGTAGTCAGACATGTTCTAATGGCTGTTTGCAAACCTTCTATGCCTTGAATAATTGATAAAAGATTGTGACTGTTGCTGAGCTCCTAAGTCCTTGGTGACCTCTTAGCCTGATGTATAACAACAGCTTAAAGGATTTGCCTGGGAAGGAAATTCATTGCTACAGATTCATGACTACAAAGGAGAACAGGTTGCATTGGTTTCTTAACACGCTGTCGCACTCTACATCTGTCTGTGTTGCTTTCTGCTGTGATTGAAATGCAGAATTTTTGTAGTTAAACCACCATCTAAACCAGAGGCAGGGAAAATGAAGCCCTCCAGATGTTGCTGGAGTGCAATTCCCATCACTCTTTGCTAGCAGAGCCGATAGTGCAGGTTCATAGAAGTTCCTCTCCAACAGCATCCAAAGGCTCACAGTTGGGTTCCCCATCACAGTTGTTCTTTATTGATCATGGCTTTAACAACCACAACAACAACAACAACAACAACAACATTTTATTTGTTATCCTTCTTGCCCCAAGAATTAAAATAAAGTACATAGTAAGTTAAAATATATGAAAAATAGATATAACTATTTAAAATACAAATATATCATAATTAAAACACATAATTATTAAAATACATCATAGTCAAAAATAGACTGGATAGGCCTGCTGCAAGAGATAGGTCTTGAGCATTTTTTTAAAATTCAGACAGCAGATTTTGCTGTCAAATCTCTTCCAGCAGGTTGTTCCACAGTCTAGGCGTGGCCAATGAGAAGGTCCTCTGGATGACTGTTGCCAGTCTAGTTCTGGCTGGATTAAGTAAATAGCCCCCAGAAGACCTGAGAGTACAGGGCAGATTGTATAGGAGAAAGCAATCCTGCAGGTAACTTGGACCCAAAACATGTAGGGCTTTTAAGGTAATAACCAACACTTTGTACTTTTCATAGAAACTAACTGGCAGCTATTTTCTTTATTTTAATTTTTTTTTTTTTTTGCCTAGTTTAAATTACATACTGTACCTGTCAAAGGTTGCACAATGTTTCTTATCAGCCACAGTGTGCCTCTCCTAAATGCTCAATGCCTGTCACTGGTAATCTTTACCACAGTTCTGTTGTATAGATTAGTTATTATCCCTCTAAAGTGTGGCCATTGCATCTGCCCCACTGTGTCTCCTGATACCTGAGAAAACATGAGAACCTTTTTAAGTTAAACAAACAAACAAGGGAGGGTTCTCATGTAGCCCACAAGCTTGTGAGTCTGACCACAGGTTAAACCATAGCTGTTGAAAGTCATGGAGCAAGAGGTGGAGGACAGAGTCATGTTCAAAAACTGTATAATACCAACTATGCAATAAAAACATGTCATTTTATGTTAATAAAAAAATTGCATTTGGAGAGCAAAGGGCAACCTGACTCACTCCTGAAAATGCACATGTTAGAAACTTTGGTTCCCAGGGTTTCAGTCAATTTTGATTTACATCTGGGGGAATTACCCCTTTCCCCCCTTGTGTTCTTCCAGTAGCTGTTAGTTCCTGACAGTACCAGTTCAACAGTTTGCTGTCATTGTATCTTTTTAGAAATATATTTTTATATGCGAGATTTTTCCCCCTCTCTCCTTAGCCATAGAAAAATCCAGAATGGGGAAAGGGTATGCCAGCAGCACGTTTGGAATGATATTAGAATAGAAGCATGGGAAATAGTCTAAAGAGAGCTAGAAATTAGAAACCAAAGCAGCAGCTAGTATATCCAAACTTCACACAGATAATTGTGCTGGTGCAGCTGGACCTAATCTCAGAAATATCATTTGAGCTCCAGTTCCGGCAGATCAGTGTCCAAATTCCAGAACTCTTCAAGCAACTTCTGAATCTGCCTGGGAAGAGGTTCTCAGTCACCATTGCATGTGCAAAAGGTGCATATTTCTTCAGGAAGGTTCAGGTTGGAAGGGCCTCTACTGAGACTCTGGGAATCCGCCACCTTTCCCAGTAGAATACATACTGTTTTCACTTGTGTGCTTCTCTAAACAATCTTTTTTTTTTCTCTTCTGTGCCTCTCCAAACAATCTTTATAGTATTTTGTCCCTGTTACAGCCAAGGCTGTCCTTGAAAATTAGGGACCTTCTGAATGTCTGACAGGCAGTACTGGGTTCCTTTTGCTCTAATCCATTGCTAAATTTTCAAGAATAATCTGTATGACAGATGGCGGTAAGCTTTTTCTAAAAAAATGTAATGTTTTAAAGGGCAAAAGATGAATAAACACAAGGCCCTGTGCCAGACTATTATGAAAGATTGAGAACAAGAAAGAAATAAAGAAAGGGAAGGAAAACCATTGTTTACTATGAAACGACTGAAGCCTATGTATATTTTATTCTCTGCACTGCAACTCCAGCTGAAGATTGGTGGTATAATTCCAACACAGCCAACAAATTGTTATAATTTTTATTTATAATGCATCATTTATACATGAATTACTCAACTTCTATGCCCTAATTAGCAGAGCATTAGAGAACTTGTGTCCTCAATTGTCCTTGCTGATCTTGAAGCCTGAACTCTACCATTAATAAAGATATCTGTTCCTCAGTGGGTAATTAAAGACATATGCATTAAATTATAGTGGATAGTATAACAGCCAGTGCAGAATACTCATTTCCTAGTCAACTTGAATTCTTGAATGTAAATACATGCATGGTTTTTAAATAGTATTTGTTGGGTTGTTTTGAGAGAAAACTGGAATGCACTGAGGTATGTGTGTGAGCAAATTTCCTTTCTACTTTCCATTTTCTTTATGTTGAAAGACATTTTTAAAAAACCATTCATTTTTCTTGTGTTATGATTCTTGCATAACAGTGGTGTCTCCATTTTGCCATTGAAATATAATCTTAAGAGCTGACCCTGCAATTAGGCAGAGTAAGGCAACTGTCTCAAGGCAGTAACAGATCATACTCAGCAATGTTTTGGACTGCATCTCCCATCATCTCCAGTCATTGCATGGTGAGAATATGTACATATGTGTGAATAAGCTATTGTTATTGTGTGCCTTCATGTTGTTTCCACCTATGGTGACTCTAAGATGAGCCTATCATTGGGTTTTCTTGACAAGATTTGTTCGGAGGGAGTTTGCCACTGCATTCCTTTGAGGCAAAGAGAGTGTCACTTGCCCCTTGAGTAAGCCAGTGGATTTCCATGGCCAAGTGAGGATTTGAAACCTAGTCTCCAGAGCCCTAGCCCAACACTAAATAAACTACAGAGACACTGAAACATGAAGATTCCCTACAAATAAATGTATCATGTGAAAAATCAAATCTAAGATTCAGTGCCTGGCAACAGTCTAGGAAACTATATTAATTATATTCATATTACCATAGTTTACCATGCATAAACAATAAAATGCTACAATGTTGATCTGGTGAAAAATCCAAGAAGAAAAGGATTCCCATGTTGTTTGTCAAACTATATGTCATGTGTGCTAAATGCTGACAAATCCAAGAGAAATACTTCAAAGCATACTGACAATGCTCCTTGATATTTAAGTAGTATAGCTGTATATGAGTGTCGATGATAAATATGCACTTGGATTTTTAGATCAAAGTGAACTTGTAAAACATGAGAGCTGGAGCCAGTTGCTGTCACTATACTATTAGGTATATCTGTGTTATGTTTTAGAGCATCTGGAAGGAAACTGCCGAAGTTGTTTAGCTCAGTGAAATCTAGATCCAGGCCACCACTGATTGGAGACCTCAATATATCCAAGTTATCTTTAATAAGATTTTCTAGTTTAAGAATCAATGAGCAGAATCTTAAACTACAAATTGCTTAAGTGTGATCTGGGAGTAGCTTTAGTATTAAATTATAAAGATCTCATGTTTCTGAGAATGAATCTGATCCCATGTCAGAGTACTGTTGATGGATAATTTAAAAATACATTTTTAAATACTTTGTGGCTTTTATAGTTTGTTCATGAGATCAAAAACTCCCTTGTCTCTCAAAATGAAAAAATATATATTTTAACCTATGCTAATTATTTTATAGGGCTTTAAAATAACATGTTGGCTAAAATATAAAAGATATGTTTACAAATGATACAACCTTCTTCTTACTTATATAAAACACATGTCTTTTCCAGATGCATGTGGGGTGTTTAATTGCCACAGTGCATGAGTAACACGCAGAAATGAGTTGTGTATAATTACAAAAGCAGTGAAACTGTGCTAGAACTTCTGAAAACATTAGTGTTTGCTAGGTGCATGTTCACAGCATTGACAGCTATTGTCTGGAGAGGAGAAATGTACGCATAGGAAAAATGCAATTCAGCATAATGTACAGATTCATCTTTTTTTGAAATTAGGATAAGAAACAATAACAGCAAATAAGCACATGGGAGGGAGAAAAGAAAGGTGGGGGGATCAAAATAACAAACAGCAGAATTGCTGACCAAACAATACAAACATTGTTTTTAAGTTTACACAGTTCCCTCAATTGCTTACATTGTGTTAAAAAGCTGAAGCCCAAAATGTTTGCCAGTGTGATGTACTGATGGGAAAAAGGTAACCAAACTGTAGCAAACCTGGCTTTTTTGAGTTCCCCTCTAGCTATTTGGATCTAAAAACTAAGCTTTACCACAAGAGCAGTTCCCCACATATAGTTCAACCAGGGTTGAAATGAATAATTTGTTCAGGGTTTTTCATGTGTTCCTGATCTGTAACCATGCAGACCCTATGGGCAATATGTCCTTTATGAAAAACATTTTAATGTTCCCTTTCAAAAATAGTTGATAATTGTCCAGCTGTTCTGCGATATAGTGCTTGATAAATAATTTTCTTTTTAAAAAAACCTGTTTCTTCATTCCAAAACACAATACCTTACAGACAATAGCAACTACATATGGTCTATTGTTCCAAATACACCACAACTCTGCCAAGAATATAAACTATTGCTACTTATTTTGTGATGTTTAATGAGTATTAAATATCATCTATGAATAGTCTTTGGTATACATTCCTTGGATAAAGCTGATATTGATTTATAAGTGGCACAGTCCATATTTTGACAATGCCATGCTTCTGAAATAGAAATATTGATATCTAGGTCCCACAATATTCCTGAACCTTGTAGCTTTATATAAATTAAATATGGCCTGAGTATTCCTTATCAGAAATGCTTGGGACCAGAAGTTATTTTTATTTAATTTCCCCCCCAGATTTTGGAATATTTGCATATAAATAATGAGAAAGCTTGGAGACAGGACCCAAGTCAACTTAACTTCCAGGCAGGACAGTGGGTGGATGCTCCTTGCTGCAGTTCTGCATCAAGGAGAACTTTCATGGTAAAAGTGCCAGCCAACACAATCTCTAGCAGGAGAAACTCACCCTGGATCAAAGGAGGAGCAGAGATCACATATGACGGTTGGGAATGTGCATTACTGGCATTTAATAATGAGTAAACATGGAATGAATGGGAAAGACTAAAGGATTTACATCTTTTGCCCTTGCTGTGAATTATAGCTGCTTTGATCTGAGGATTTCATGACCCCAAGCCAGCAACCTACTTTTTAAAAATTCTTAAACAAAATTTTGGAGTCACACAAGCAAATAATTCTTCTGATTAAAATGGATGAACAGATGCTTTGACTTGAGTAAGTGAATTTACTCCATAAGGAGTCAAAGAAAACAATTGGTGGTTGATATGTTTAAAGAGAACAAATTAAGGATTTGAGTGCATATATGTTAATATATGTAGTCTGAATTTCATCTTATTTACAAAACTGAATTGGACTTTAGTAATTGGACTTTCTCACCATGAGAAAGTGCAGCTGTTATCTCTTTGATATTGATAAGACAGACTTGCTGGCTGAATCGTTACAGTAAGAGAATAATTGAACTGTTAACTCTGTAAGCTGGATTGGACAAGAGATGGAATCTTCCCAGGGACTTTTCCAGGACTTTGTACAATTGATACTGAAGGAATTACATTTGCTGAGGGAAGAGGAACTTTCAGATTTGAAAAAGAGATGGCAAGAGGATTTGAAAGAGAACCTGAGGAATGAGATCAAGGTGGAAGTGTTGGGGGATATAGGACAAAGGGGTGGGAGAGAATTTTGGGCTAATATGAAAATGAGGGAGGCTGAAAATCCTATGGAGAGCAATGGAGCTTGGAGTGCGTGTAGGGGAGACGGGAGGAGGTGGGGCTATGGTGTGGGGGCATGGCCATGGCATGTGGGGGTGTGGTCACAGCATGTGGGAGTGTGGCTACAAGCCGGGACGGCCAAAAAACATTGCTGCTGGGGGCAAACCACTTCCATCGCCACCTCCATCCCTACGTGACTGCCTATGTACAAACAAATTCAGGTTGAGTTACTGGAGGGATTAGCCACTGAAATAGAGGAGAAGAGGTGCCAAGAAGTTCTGGGATGTGAAAGTGTGTCATGCCCTGCTTCCAGAGCATGGACTCTGACTCAGTCTGAAACAGAGGGCATTCCAGAGGCTGAAAATGCCAGGGCTGCTATACAGAGAGAGGTTACAGTGCTGGTAACAGAACAGGGGATGGTGCCAATTTCAACAGAGAGTCCTGCCTCTTCAGATATAGAGGAACACTTACCTTGACCCAGCTTCACAGTGCACAGACAGCAAAGAGAGGGCCAGTGTCACTCTCTGAGGATTTATAACCGGCAACAATCAATCAAGTCTCAGCTGTACTAGGCTTAGGACCTATTTAAGCTGGCGTCCTTCCCCTCCAGGAGTTGTCAGAGCTTATCTGACCTGCTGCCTTGCTGGATGCCTTGACAAATGCTTGGATTGACCTTGGACATTCTGTTGTTGTGAAACCCTGCTGGACTTTTGTTGATGTTGGACTTTATTTAATACTCCTTGCTTACTGCCTGGAAGTAAGTAACAAGCTGTGAGATATTCAGTTTCTCTTGTTTGATTTATCAGCTGGGCCAGGACTGAAATAGAACAAATTGAGACCTTAGCCCAGGAGAGAAGGGGGAACCTAATCTAAAATTGATGTGTGGGGTTATACTGATGGCCAAGTAAAACCAAGTTGATTCTATTTCAAGAACACAGAGTGTGCTATTAAGATGAAAAAGACAAGTATTCTGTCTCAGGACAAGTCTTTTAAATCAGTAAGTGGGAAAGACATGGAAATATTAACAAGGAGCAAGAAGGGAATATGAGAAGATGAAGGGAGTTCATGGATAGGACAGATGAAAATGAAAGAAGAGAGCTAAATTTGAAACAAACATTAAAATGAAGGAGTTGGTTGAAACTAGGTTACGAAATGGTTACAGAGACAAGAGAAAGAGAACTGCATTTGTTAATAATTGTGAAAAATATTTTACCATATAAAATGTGGCAGAAATATTTAGACTTAGTGATGTTATACAGCATTCAAGGATTTATAGTTTTAAGTAGTGAAGATTAACATTGTGTAATTAAGTCAGTAAGTAGCTTTTAGTATCAAGATTAGAAAATGGAATACCGCCTATCATGATGTAATATGATGTAATGGTTCTTATGTTGGATAAGAATATAGAGAAATATGATTGATATATAATACTCAATATGTTAACCTTTAGAAGAAGATTTATTCTTTTCTTTTCTTTTTCTTTTTCACCTTTTTCCTTATTCTCTTTATTTCTTTAATCTGTTTTGTCTTCATTCCTTTCTTTCTTCTCTCTTTTCATATATTGGTAGAATTTTAGTGTTCCAGAGAATAATTAATAAAGATATAATACGAAGAGGGATGGGATACAAAGCTAAACATGAAATTAATTTATGTTTATATATACCGTATACACCTAGCCTGAAAGTAATTTTATACAATGTTTTAAATAATTTTGTGCATGAAACGAAGTTTGTGTACACTGAACCCTCAGAAAGCAAAGGTGTCACTATCTCAGCCTCCATCTCAGATTTTGTATTTTTGGATTAGGGATGCTCAACCTGTACTAGGCACTGAGCTGTTGAAGAGGGACAGATACATGCATATTCAAATGTTTATATATAAGATGAATAAAAGAACAAAATTTAGCATTTTCAGACCACCTCACTTGGATATCATACAGCTTTTGTCAATATCTCTTCCAATGATAACAGTTTATTCATTAAAAACAAGTCTCTAATCCTATATATTTTTCTCTTTCCATCTTTCATATTGATTATGGTTATCTATTTGACATAATAAAAAAGGGCACAGAGGTGATAGCAAAGGTGTTAAGTCTTCCATATCCTTATCATTTCCAAAAGAAAGGCACAGAAATACTAATGAATTTCTATATAAAAGAGAATTTCCACTCTCCATTTGAATCCATGCTGCAGTATATCTTCTCCTGTTGATTACAGACATTTAGTTTAATTGAAATTGTCATGTAACATATAATCAAATTAAGAACAGCCAACCCCCCATTGGATAACATATTTTTATTCAATTTTGTTAACAAGGCTAGCCAGTTTATCTTTTGGTATACATTAATACACTGAACAAATATCTTCACCCATAAGAACCTTTCTGTGTTTTAAGGTCAGTTTTAAAGGCTAATCTGTAAGAGGATCTTACAGTATCTGATGGGGGAAAAGGGCATTCTCTGTCCACTATTGTGGATTCAGATATAAGTTTCTAAAAAAACATCTCTTTTGTGTTGTTTTTTCTCTGGAATCTAGTGTGACTAGTTTAATTTTTTTTTCTTGCTACATTACTGTCTTGCAGCCATTATTTAACTGGTTTGCATTTTAAAATAATTACCTGCTGCCAAATAATTTGCACTTTTAATTAAATTTGTTCTGTTGTTTGTTTGTGGTATTCTGTGTTTCTATGTTGTGTGTTACCTTTTAATTTTTTGCTAAGTGAGCTGCCTTGAGAGAATCCTGTCCTAAAAGGCAGATTAATAATGAGCATGTGTAAAGTATGTTTTATTGAACTGCAATTAGTAATGGAGATATTTGTCACTACCTTAGAAACCTGAGGGTTGAGCAGAAGTATTTACTATCATTGCTTTTTTAAAACTCTGATTTGGGCAGTAGAAAGAGAAGGACAAATAGAGGGAGAATTAATGAGAGTGCAGAGAGTATGTTGAGACATGGCAGCAGGAGAGGTTTAAAAATGGGTTGCAGCCAGGCCTGTGTGACTAAATAAAGGGAATAGCTGAGCCATAGTAGTGTAGAAAGATCTCTGGCAGTGGTGGACTTGTAAAAAAAACTACCTTAGACTACAACACTGAGAACCCCAATACATGTGGCCACGATGGCTGCAGAGTTTTGGGAGCTGGAGTCCAAAATCTGTTCCAAGATCTGGGTAGAGATGGGCAGACAGCAGGTTTAGTTTCAGTTTTACTAGAATTCTGAAGTCTAACATCTGGTGATAGCTGTAAAACAGTGGCTTAAAAGGGGTTGACTTTGCTAAAAAATAGGTTTCCCCCTAAGCCAGAACTTGGAAAAGTTACCAATGGCCATGCTTGACTGGGAGATTCTGGAAGCTGTGTTCAAAAAAAGTAACCTTTCCAAGCTTTGTTCTGAACATATGCTCAAAACAGAGGATAAAAGTCCGATAAATAGACTCATAAGTCCTTTCATGCAGAAATCCACTCCTGGTTTTCTCCAATGCATTCTTTTTCGGTTACCTAATACAAAGGCAAAAGGTCGGTGGTGTTGGACCATTAAGTGTCAATTGCTAATCTACTAAATTAATTGCTGATCTTTTGCCCAGGAATCATCTAATAGCTCCTGAGAGGCCTTCTACTTGTGGAGAATAGGGAAACAAAGAATGTAGCAAGGCCTGTGCAAGCAGATGGAGAGGAAAATAAAAAGGATGTTATTCTACCTAGAGAACAAGTGGAGTGACTTAAGGCCTTTCCGCCCTAAACTGTTATATATATATTCCAACATCCTATGGAATCCCGGGGTTTGCAGTTTAGGGAGGGGCCTTTAGAATTCTCAGCCAGAGAGCTCTTTGGTCTCAGTAGACTACAAATCCCAGAATTCCACAGGATGTTGAAAGTAGAGTAATAGCACTATAACAGTCTAGTGTGGAAATGGCCCTCCTCCAGCTCTCAAACTATTACACCACACTAGCCCTCAATGCAGATGTAACTCATGGAAAAGATTACAAAAGTAAAATGGACAGAAGCTGATAAAGTGGAGGGGGAGAGAGAAACTGGGATTTTTTTTAAGCAGCTGAAAAAATAGGATGACAGCAGGTTTAATCTGGACTTTCCCCAGTTGCATAGGCAAAGGATGTGTACACTGGATAGAAGCAGTTCACCCCGGGCGGCAATATTTTTGGGGTGTCCTGGCTCGTAGCCACGCCCCTGCACGCTGTGGCTTTCCCCCATGCACGCACCCCCACCTCCACATACCATGGCCCCGCCCCTTCCCATCCCCCCTCCCCACACTCCAAGCTCTGCTGACTTTCCCTGACAAACTGGGACATCTGGAGGGTATGACATTGTTCTAAGTCTGAATCCAACACAGTTAAAGTACTGTGTACTGTAAGCTAAACAGAACAAGTTACAGCAGTATGGTTAAGTCTCCCATTTGACACTCAGATTAAATTTATTTTATTGTATATGTCTCTAAACTTGGACTGCAACTTTCACAAGCAGTGTAAGAGTGTATTTTTGGCTTTTGCTGAACTTCCTTATGAAATGGTTACTAGCAGTTCAGATGAAGATCAGCTTGGGTTTTTAACCACATTTCCTGTTTCTGCTGTTATAAGCGAAAGTAACCTTACCAATAAACCAAAACACAATAGATAGCAAAATTTACAAGCAGATAGATACCTTTCCAGTAAACAGGCAGTGCATCTTCACCTTCCTGTACAACCATGTGTTATGATAACCCACACACAGATCATTGCCAGCCCAAATATTGAGAGGTGGTTGTTGCTGCTGTGTGCCTTCAAGTTGTTTCTGACTTACGGTGACCTTAAAGTGAACCTATCTCACAGTTTTCTTGGTAAGATTTGTTCAGTGGGTAGTTGTCTTTGCCTTCCCCTGAGGCTGAGAGACTGTGATATGCCCAAGGTCACCCAGTGGGCTTCCATGGCTGAGAAGGGATTAGAATCCTAGTCACCAGAGTCATAGGCCATTTCCACAAGAATCTGTTATAATGTGATGATTCCACTTTCAACCTCCTATGGAATCCTGGGGTTTGCAGTTTAGGGAGGGGCTGAGGGGCCCCTCCTGAAACTGCAAACCCCAGGATTCCATAGGAGGTTGAAAGTGGAATCATCGTGCTATAACAGACTCGTGCGGAAATGGCCATAGTCCGACATTCTGACCACTACACCACACTAGGTCCACTAAGGGATTACTAGTCATCATTCTCCTCCACTCCTGCTACCACTGCCCATGCTAAAAATAACATGATTTGATACATTTCTCTTCACTGATAGTATGAATTTTCCATAGACCTCTGGAAATAAAATGAATACGTTTAAAGGTTGAGGGTTATTCCACTGAGCAGTCATTAAAGCCTTATCTTTTAGAAAAACAAATAGCAAAAATGCTTCTAAGAAGGACTGTAAACAGTTCGTGCAAATTTAACACCCACAAGAATCTCTATTGTTTTTCTATTATGCTGAGATTCTGTGGGTGAGTAAAGAAGAACATCCTTCCTTGTGCACAAACACTTATGCCTGAGCACGGAAGTGAATCTAGGACTAAAAACCTATTTCATATATGAATTATTTATGCCATATGTGAATGTGGTAGAAAGTGCATTGAATGTATGTCTGAATAAAGGCTTTTACATTTGCACTGAATCAATTTAAGGAGAAGAAAACATTTTAAGAGTAACATGTGAAAATGGCAAAATCATTCTACCTACCACATAGTTAGAATAAATACATTATTTTAAGAGTTTATGTAACACTTTTCGAAAAGTATTGCCAAGGTGGCATTGCACAACAGAATAATAAGATAGCAAAATGTATGGATTAAAAATACATTTGCCAAATCTAAAAGGCAAATGTGAGAACAGCATTTCTTGGCTCATTGCTACCATTGGTCCTGCTCCACAGATCTTCTCAATAACAGAAATGCCCTAAAGGTACCACTGATCTTAGAAGCTAAAAGGGGTTAACCCTGGTTAGAACTTGAATGGGAGACCACCCATGAATACCAGGTGCTATTGGCTACATTTCAGAGAAAGTAACTGGCAAAATCACTTCCGAGTGTTCTTGCCTAAGAAAATCCTAGGAAATTCATGAGGTTGCCAAAATAAGCAAGAAAGGACATACATGCACAACATCCTTTAAAAAAAAATTGTAAGCACCAGTAAATCTGGGAAAATTTGGCAACTGCCTGGTTCATATGTTCTTGCAGGCTGACATTATTCATTAATTGAATTTTTGTTTGTTTACTAAGCATGTATCATCTGTCTTAGAGCAGCAACTCAACCCATCCAAGGCACCTTTGCTCAGAATAAGTCAAAGTAAATTCTGTGGAACTTACTCCTAAGTGTGTATAGGATGGCAGAATTACAGGACCATGACCCTTTTCACATGGCATCTGCCATGTGAAAGAGGGCCTGGAGCCTCACGCGATTGCGAGGAGCGACCTGCATGACACCCTCACAATCGCGCAAGGCTCCAGGGGCTGGCAGGCAATGACCGCACACCTCTGCATTTTCGGCTTTCAGCCAAAAATGCTGTGTGATTGCACATTGCTCCTGGGCCCCGTGCACACTTACCTGGCGTGCAGCACCTCAGGAGCCGGGCTGGTTGCGCTTCCTGTCCCAGGCTGCACTGTGAAAGGAAGAGGCGGGGCTCTTGCGCGATCAGGAAACTCGTGTGGAGCTGAAGAAACCTGGCCGCAAGGGCCTCTCACAAGAGGCTGCTCACACGAGCACTGCACTCCAGTGCCGAGAAGAGGTAGGATGCGGAAAGGGCCCACATTAAGGTTTTTGTAGGCACTAGACACTCTTATTTTCAATTCTCTGCCTTGTGGATCCTTATTTTTGTGTTAAACCTGTTTTTGTAGGCCCTAAAATTTTAATAGGCCCTAGGCATTGTGCCTAAAATGCCTAATGGATAAGGCAGCCTTGTATCCTTATCTCTGAATGCAGGAACATTATTTGCAAACATTCAACTGGAGCAGTTGGCAGGTTCACAAGTAACCCCTATGAATTATGGTGTGGCCCAGTGAGTGGGTGTGATAGGCCCTTGTTCTTCCTCAGATTGGTTTGACAATTCTAGTCCAACAAGGCATGTGGCAATATCCCTCAGCCTGATTCCACCCTTTTATCACAACCTTTGTGTAACAGACCTAGAATTCTAGAAAATGAGATGTTACAATACTCCAGAATCACTATTGTGGCAGAATCCATACCCAATGAGACCTGCAAGGTTTATGGAACCTGAAAGTCACTCAGTTCCAAATTTTTAAAAATCCAACTGGATGAAAACAAAACAAAACATGGCAATTTTTGTATGACACAACATACTAGCATTTCCATCACAGTATTTTTCCCTCTTTGTTACAGTTTCATTACCTTTTTTAGGAAGCCCTTGGCCACAGAGGTGCTCCCTAACAGCTGCACTCAAGTGAAGAACATAATGGTTTCCTACAGTTTTGCTGACCGGGAAGTCATCAGAACTAACACAGTAGACTGCTTGTTTGCAACCAGTTTTGCTAGAAGGCCAAATTAGCAACAAGAGCTCAGTTAATGCTTGTGGGTGGGACTGTTCTGGCTACAGAACCCTCTCTCAATTTATATTCTGGGTGTATTGCATATAGCATTTGAAATAGGCATAGAGAGATGGCTAGGACCCTTTAGATGTCCACTAAACAATGTCTGGAGTTCTTTCAACATGAGTTTATGACAAAGTTATAAATATGTGGTTGTCAAATGGCCAGAAAACAAGATTGCCTGTTGGACAGATATGTGGTAGACTTTAAGACTGGCAACTCTAATAACTCAGTCCCCTACTCCATGTACCTGGTACCCTGCCAAAGAAGTTTGTTGATGACCCTATTTTGTTTCTAGGTCAGATGGCATTTACTCATGGGCATATTCAAGGCACTGGTAACTCATGAACTCTATAGTCAAGCTCCCCCTTTTTTTGATTCTGTTCCATAACTTTGTTCTTTTGGATTGCTAACTTCTGATTGCCAGTATAATAGGTTGGACTTGCTTGGGGCTTTCTTGAGGCAAATATGAATTTGCCAGTGATAATGTGAGCAATGATAATGTGAGCAATTAGGGCTCGCATTATCCTCTAATTGCTTGAACCATCCAAAGGAATAATAGAAACAATCTTTGTGTCTGTTAGTTGCCCTAGGAGCATTGTCTTGCCCCAGCAGCTAGTAGTGAGCACAAAATAAATCAGCAACAGCTGATAAATTTCTGAGTGATTTGCAATACATCCACTCGAATTGTTTGAAAATAACAATAATGAAAAGGTTTTCCTTCTTCCAGCAACCTCGCCATTGTGTTGCTGAAATGAGCAAAAGTAGAAGAATTCAATAAGGATTCTAGAAACAAATTATTGAGCTTGGATAAGTTACTTCATCGAATTATCACTCCCAGATTTTCCCAGCTAGTATGTCTGGGGATACTGGGAGTTATAGGCTAACAAAATAATGTTTCAAAGATCTGGGCTGAATTTTGCTGGTTGCCTCCAAGTATACTAAATCTATATTAAGTATATACACCCACTTACCCAGAGTAGCTAATTTGCCCCTAGCTCATGGATTTTAAGATTCGTGGGGAAAAAATCCTACATCAGACAAACCCAACAGCAGGGAAATGGTATTTTGGCTTTAGAATGTTCTTGATATGAAAAAGGCAGATTCTGTTCTGATGTGTCACCAGCCAATAAGACATGCACAAGGGGTAGATCTGTCACCTTCTATGCCCTAGAGAGGGTCAGCTTTTTCTGAGAAACAGGCAAATGATCAAGATGTTTCTTGATCCAAAGGCTAGGCCAGAGGCCAGATTTATTCAGTACAGAAGTATAAAAATATATAGAACAGCTGCAGCTGGGTGTCAATCAAATGAGGTTGGAACAAAAGAAGGGGGCCTGGCAAGGCCTTTTTATCCAGGTAACAACATACACACCCACTGCGGCATTTTTCTACCAATTACAGGCCACCTGTCCCATTTTAGGTAAAGTCCAGAAACTTCCACCCATATAAGGTGTCCAGAGAACAGGTAACAGAAGGTTTCCTCCAATCACAGACTATTTTCCAAATAAGGTAATGTCCAGAGAAAGGGAGGCACTACAGGTGAGGTAGTCATGTGACAGACATGGGAGGGGCTAGGACTTCCTGTGTCTATGTGGAGGATGTGACTTCCTTCCAGTTTGTAATGGAGTTTGGCTTTCCTCCACTCACAGATCCATCACTTTATTTACTGCAGCAAAGAAGTGCTCAGGGAATAAGCATTCCACAAAGCAAGCATACCAGACCAAAACAACAAACAACAACAACAACAACAACAACACACTATCATATATATATTATACATTGTGGTTACTCCATAAATTTCATAGAGTTTTCCTAGGCAAGGAATACTTAGAGGTGGTCTTGCCACTTCCTTTCTCTGAATATAGGCTAGAGCACTTGGTATTAACTAGCAGTCTGCCATCCAAGTACTAACCAGGGCTGACTCTGCTTAGCGTCAACTATGGCCCTTTTCGCACGGGCTTTCTGTCGCGCGACAGCCCCATGAGCCTCGCGGGAGTGGGAGCGTCGCTCTGCACGATGCACTCCCACTTCTGCTGCGCTCACGGGGCTGCAGTGGCGCGATCGCGGGTTTTTTATTTTCGCCTCAAAGCGAAAATCACCCGCGCTCGTGCAACGCTCCCGGCGCCAAAGCACACTTACCTTCTGTGCGGAGTGTCGGGGAGGCGGCCGGGTCGCGCTTCCTTCCCTCCACCCCTGCGGAAGGAAGGGGCGGGGCGGGGCGGGGCGCTAGCGCGACGGACGCGACACCTCCTGCTTTGCCCGGGGGGAGGGCGTCTTGCGCGAGAAGCCTCCTCCGGTGCCGCTTCTCCCCTCGTTCCTTCGCCTGTGAAAGGAAGGAGGGGGAAGCGGCAGTCTCCTGGAGAAGGCTTCTCGCGCGAGCCACCCTCCCCCGCTCACGCGAGAAGCCTCAATGCGAAAAGGGCCCATGAGACAGGGCCTGGTACCTTTAGAATATTTAGGCCCTGGAATAAACCCACACCCTTCAACATTTGACAGATGAAAGCCAGGACACATATGACCAAGCAACATCAGAGTGTGGTCAAAATGAAAAAAATTATTAACGAAGAAGAACACACATGCTAGGAGAGGCTGCAGCAGTTTGCTTTTACTTGAGTCTACTGAGAAGGGCAAGACACCAACTCTTCTCTCTTCCCTAAAGAATTAATTGATAGCAAGCTATTTTTGCATTTTGAACTGAGCTTGTAGCAACTGAAGGACAAAGGGGGAAAGTGGAAGAGTGAAAGAGAAACTGGGACATTTTAAAAGCAGCTACAAAAGTGGGATGACATAATTAGTTGGGACTCTCCCTGCCAAAACAGGACAGTTGGAAGGTATGTAGACTTACTGAATCCAGGGGAACTTGGAAAGTCACCATTTATGCAGCCTCCATTGACTCACTGGGTTAATTCTAAGGCCCTTTCCGCACAGCATTTTCCATGCGAAAGGGCGCCTGGAGCGTCGCACGATTGTGAGGAGCAAGCTGCATGACGCACTCACAATCGGGTGACACTCCAGGGGCCGGCAGGGGCCGATCGCACACCTTTTCATTTTCAGCTAGAAGCTGAAAATGGTGCACAATCGCGCATTGCTCCCAGGCACGTGCATGTGGGTGCACTTACCTGGCGTGCGGCACCTCTGGAGCTGTGCTGGTCACGCTTCCTGCCCCAGCAGAGCCTGGGACGGTCCCAGACTGCACTGTGGAAGGAAGAGGCAGGGCTCCTGCACGAGCAGGCAGCTTGTGCAGAGTTGAAGGACCCCAGACGAGAGAGCCTCCCACCAGAGGCTGCTTGCGCAATCCCCGCACCCCAGCACCGGAAGAAGGTAAGGTGTGGAAAGGGCCTAAGATTGGGTTTAGACCCAAGATTCTTCTGCAAGCTACTTATTGGGCAGTATATAAATCGTATTTGAAGTCCACCCTGCTGGTAGGCACTCCTTTCCTTTATATCTTCTTAATTAAGTCCAGGTGCATCTATTTTTGTTTTCTAACTTGATACTCTGTGAAATCTGTTATTTAGTTTACGGTTCAGCAGCTGGCTGTCACAGTAGTTCTTCCCAATTGTTGTTTTGAACAGTTCAAATCAATCAGTAGCAACACCCTGACCTTAAGTGCACTGTTAAGACAGCCAAGCCAGCAAACAACAAACTGACTTTTCCTTCAAAAGAAATAGTAATTGAGAAACCGCACAAATGCTGCCCACCTTTTCAAACAGGTGCCAGGAGACCGAATGAACCTACTGCTGTAGCTGGTATTATCAAAGTCTCATTTAACCCCTGCCATTGCTACCTCCTGGTGCTTCTCTGATATCAGTTATATTCTCCCTTGTGGAGTTTCAGATTACTGTGTTTCTCAAAATAGATTCATAAAAGGAAATAGTAACCAAAGAGCTAGACAGCAGGGTTGAAATGGTTTCTATTTTAAGGAGAACATTAAGATACTCCCTTCACAAACACTCTAATCTTCAACTGGCCATGGTGAAAAAACATTGATTTCCTGGAATTTAATTCTTCCTTTCTACCATGGCTGTTGCTTAACACATTATTTATACATTGCCAAGAGTGTGCTGAGTGCTGTAAGATAAAGGGTTGAACTCTTTGGACCAACTCTGCTTGCCACTGTGTGCTGTTCAGTTCTGGCATGAGAACTTGGCTCTGATGACAGAATAATTGGCCTTGAGAGGATCATGTCAGTGTCAGAATGACACCGTGGATGGTGTTGGGTGTCTTTTAAAACGCTTCACACTTCCTCCCTTCTAAAGCTGGATGTATCAAGAGAAAAGGTCATGAGGTGGGCAAAAGGAGATGTAACCAATTTATTTCAGCTACAAGTTCATTATTATTGCTTGGTTTTCACATGCTTTCAAAAAGTTATCCAGGGCAAGATAAGCCTGTCCAGTAGGGCAAGCATGACATCATCAACAAGGACTGATGTCATATTCGGTGTCATTATATCATAATCAGCAGCAGCATCTGTGTTTTTATCACATGGCCTACTCCCTTTCTTGATTCCTAGAAAAGGAAAGTGAGATCATGAAGAACTTGTGCGCATATGATGTAATGTTACATGATATACATGTAAGTATGAATTCTTGAACTTTTCAGGATCTGGATTGATCAAGAAGATATTGTACCAGTCTGAGGATTAGATTGAGGTGTTTGCTGCTTCTGGGTGTGATTTTTTTTATTAAATTGCCTTAATAGGTATGATTTGTTATGGGTTCAGAGAGTACTGATACTAAATTATGTTTACAGTAAACTATTCTGAGGTTGTTTGGTTGTGTACATGATCTTTCTTGACTTCTTTACTAACATAATTGCTTTGATCTCCAGTTAATTTGGAAGATTTGCTATAGATATTTGTGACCATATGACTTTATTTTTGCAGCCAGTTTGTTTCCAGGCAGCATAGAAAAAATTGAAAGAAAACTGCTGAACTCTATTTTCCAGTTCCCATATGCTTGAGATTTCAATACTGCTTCAAGCAAGCAACGGCAAATCAGGCTCTGATTCCAACAAATGTATCTGTATATTAGTGCCAGTGATCTTAACATTCATTACAGACATGCAAAAGAACTGGCCTCGGAATCCTACGTGCCCTTATGAAAAGTATGTATTCCAAAACACAGTAATATTTACTGCGGAGTAAACAAGTACAGTTGACCCTCCACATTTGCAGGTTTAACTGTCATGGGTTTGATTATTTCTGAGTTTTTCTAACCTCTGCCCCACCACCTCAGGTGCTTCTTTTCTGGGGGAAACCTCTCTCCAGCTTCAATCAGGCCACACAGTCCTTTAAAAACCCACCACTGGTCCTTCTCCTCCTCTACCACCAGCCACCTGGACAGCTAAGGATGACTCATAGCCCAATTTCTCAGTACCACAAACCCTCTCCTAGTGCCCGCCCCACACAAGGAATGAGATAGGTGAGAGAGAGGAAATATAGGGTCACTGAAAATCCACCCCCTTTCCCTCTCCTTTCTTGACCTGGTTTCAAATCTGGGTGCTCACTGTCCCCACTATGCCTCAGTTACCTTCTCACAGACAGACAGACAATTTTGATAGTTCTGATTTTCCTACTTTTGTGAGGGTCCTGCACTGGTTATCTTAGTGAACGTGAAGGTCTGACTGTATAGAATATATAAAATATAGATTAGGACAAATAATATTTGTATTGGTACCTAGCAGAGACAAGTAGTCCTACAACATTGAAATCTCCATTTTTGCCTTTTTAAATGTTCCCTTGCCTTTAATAGCAGTCATGTACAAATCCTCATAATATTTTTTTTCTACCTCTTATCTCCATGCTAAGAGAATTTTCATTTGCTAAATGTCTGTGTGGGAGGCTGCTGTTGATGTCAAAGGAGCATGGACAAAGCAGAAAAAAAGACTATAGTCCTACCATCTCTAGTGATTAAACAAAAAAATCCAGAATGAATCTGTTTTACTTGGCCATTTTTTAGAATAGAGAAATGCTTCCACTCTGCATATTTTGCCATAAAGAAGCTAAATTAAAGGAGTTGGAAGCAAATTCTGGCTATGATCCTTGTCTTTTAAAGTGTGAGAAAGGGCTCTGAATTCTAGTTATTATGGAATCCCAAAGTTTAGATTTGCGGTTTGTTAGCTTGGTGTATGTTAAATTCTCTGCTTTAAACAATAAATATATGTAGAGGATGATACAAGAACATATTGCAAAATCATTTTAATTTTAATTTCTGGGATTCACACATGTGAACTCCCAGCTCTGGTTCTGAACAGCTAGGATTTGTTTTCATATACAATAGATCAGCTTAACATAGAACTGAATTCTGAATTAACAGAAATGCTAAGGCATGTTCAGATATGTATTTTCAGCATGCTAATAGTTATCTCCATTATATTAAAACATGCATTGCACATATCTGGTAGTTGCCTGTGATGACTCCCAGCTTCCAAATGTCCTTTCCAAAATGTTAGCATCATAGAAGAGTTTTTCTAACACCTGTCCCACCACCTCAGGTGCTTCCTTTTCTGGAGGAAACCTCCCTCTTGGCAGCTTTGATCAGGCCACACAGTCTTTTGAAAGTCCACCACTGGTCCTTCTCCTCCACCACCACCACCAGTGAACTGGACAGCTAAAGATGGCTCAGAGCCCAAATTCTCTTGTACTTAGGTACAAGAGACCAGTTCCATTGGATGGAATGCTTTCCTCATGAACTCTCCCTCCAAATTAACTCATAAACTGTCTTTATAGAAAAAAGGAGTGAGTCAGTGCCTAATGGTCATTCTGGAAGGTACATACTTCAACTAGATACTGATGACAGTGACAAATGAAGGCTTGTGTTCATAAGAGAAGATAGGTTTGATAGGATCCCATGCCCTGTCTTTACTACTATATAGAAGTAATGTAAATCGGCATTCATTGCTATATCATGCTTGCCAGCCAACTGGATGGGTGTGATTTGGCCAGAATCCTCCATGTGCTTTGCTTTATTCGCTCTATGTTTGTTTTTCATTTTGAGTGTATTGATTTTTCTAGGAATGAATTTACAGGGTCCAAAGGGCATAGGGTAGAGGAAAGAAATGGCAGAACAGATGGCAGTGTAAATCTCTCCCAGAGGCCTCCTCAGACTTACCAGATCTAGCACCAAGCTAAGCTTAAGAAGTGAGGGCAGAGAGGCCTTGGTACTTCATAACAATCCCAGCTCTCTGATCAGAAACACTATGTGACTAATAACAGCCTTTGAGAGACTCTCCCCCTTTCTGCAGGAGACTCCCATCCTGGCATGGGAATGGGAGCCAGGCAGCAATAACCGCGATCATGCAACTGTCCCGCACTTACCTGGCCTGTGGAAGCCCTGGAAGCACAATGGAGGTGCTTTTTGCCCCAGTGCAGCCTGGGAAAGTGCCCAGCTGCACTGTGTGCACTTACTTTGACAGGGAGCCAGCCGGTGTGGAGGAGAGTGTTTGCATCTCTGCTTTCATCCCAGCAAAACTGCTGCGGGGACAACACCAGAGACATCTAAGGTGTGGAAAGGGCCTCTGTTTAGCACTTGAGACTTGAGAAAGGATAGGCATTCTCAGTTGATACACTGTCTCTCTCCTGCCTAAGAGCCTCACTGCCTAAGCTGAAAGAGGTGGTGCTGAAGATTTCTTCTGGGTTTTCAGTATGTGCATTGAGGCTGTCCTTTCAGAAAGTGCTTGAGATTTAATGGCTGTTATAACATTATCTGTCTCAGGTAATATCTAGTCCACTGCACACAGGAGGACAAACTTTGGACTTTGGCCATTTCCATACAAGGTTGATACATCATAATAGTGTTGAATCCTTACCCTCCCATCTACAAGTGTAACTGTTTTAGCATTGTAGTTTTCCTTGTGGTTCTGCACATTTTCAGCTCCTAGAACGGTTCACTGCAATGAGAAACTACTGTATCAGAAAACTGGGAAAACTCCACTGTAAATCTCCCAAACCTGTTCTGCTACGTTTTTTTGCCTACATGCAGAAGTGTAGCATCGATTCACAGTGCAGAAGTGGCTGGCTATGAGCGTTCCCAGGCTGTCCTTTCTGTCATTTCCGTTCCTATCTCTCTCTGTCCATCAAAGGACAGGCTGCCATCATTATTGTCTTCATGCGTTAAACAGACAGTGGGAAAAGAATGGATCTGGTAATGGACTGTTAAGATGTGTTTTTTTCCATGTATCAATGAACATACATACCTACACACAAACGTAGCAATGCAGAAATGTGTTTAAAATGTGTGTGTGTGTTTTATTTTAAACAGACCAATCAACAATGGCAGGGTGGGCTGAGGGAGGGGAAATGGATGTGACCCCCTGCAGCAACCGCTGTTCTCCACAGTAGTATGATGTACATGAGGGGGTGCAGACAGTGCAGTTTTTGAATCAGAGTATAAAAACACTGCTCTTGACACGCGGTGAACTGCTCCTCCCATCTCATGCGGAAATGGCCTTTGTTTTCTGTACTGATGTGATAGACAAGGATACAGCCAGCAATATCTCCATTATCATGGACAAATGATTTGACCTGCAGACCTGAACACATTTGACCTTTGGGCTGCTTGTAAAGGCAATATTAAATAAGTAAAATAAAGATTTGCTGATGTGTTGGCACCAGAGGCACACTTGTGTGACTGCTGGTAGCCCAGCATTCACCCAGCATCACCTCTTTCCTGCCTTTGCTTTACTGATTGTGCTGCCACTATTTCCATTTCCACCACTGACACACTTCCTGCTGTCTCTCCCAGTTAGTCTCAATAAGGTCTCATTTGCTGATCCAGCAATAGAAAGCTGCTATACAATGATGGAGAGCCAGCGTGGTGTAGTGGTTTGAGCATTGGACTATGGCCCTGGAGACAAGGGTTCATTCAATTCCCCGCTCAGCCATGGAAACTGCTGAGTGACCTGGGGTGCGTCATACCCTCTCATCTCCAGAAAACCCTGTGATTACTTTGCCTTAGAGTTGCTAGAAGTTGCAAGTGACTTGAAGGCACAAATCACGAACAACAGAATGATGGCAGGAATGGAAGTAAGTTAAAGATGGCATGGCAGTTGTGGGTAGTGAAAGACTGTAGCCTGAAGAGCCAGCCCTGAAGATTTTTTTAAAAAAATGTTAGCATTATTCATCTGTGAACTATTTGAATAATTTTATGCTGTCTTTCAGCTGGAGAGACACCTTCCCTGATGGTTAGCAACAGAAAGAAAAGTATGACAATACATTCATGATGACAAGGGTGTTGGTGGTGGTGGAAGCAGCAACTTAGAGTATTTATACCTCACCCTTCAGCCACAGAGGCTCCCACGGCAGTTTATGCTCATTAATCTGAGAGTTCCCTGCCCTCAGGTTTACAGCCTAAATGAGACAGAACTCACTAGAGAAATGGGGATAGTAGTGGGGGAAGGGATTAAGTCCAGCAGATGCTGGCTGCTCTTTCTCTCTCAGTCCAGAGCTATTGCAGTTGAAATGGAGGGAGGGCCTCTCGCCAGCCAATGGGCCAAGGCACAAATGGAGCTGTTCCTGGCAGCTTAGCCAGAGTAAACCATTCCACCAATCCCCAAAGGCCTTCTGAAAGAATAACAAAAGTTGTTTTGGAATCTGAGCATGCCCTACCTTCATGCAATACTTTCGTTCAAAAAATCCTTAAATATTTTCCAATCTTTCGAAAAAATATGATTTTCAAAAAAAAAATCTTTTAATGGGCTTATCTTTTAAAACTGATGTTAGTTTGGCAGTTCCTTAGCAACCTTAACAATCTTTTCTTCTGTCACCTGTGCTTTAGCCTGTTTCTAGTTTTGACCAAACAATGTTCATGCTACTGTTATCATATATTTAAGTAATCCATATTGACTATCTAATTCTTTATCCATGTCATAACTCACCCTCTGGAATCAGAAGATTCAGACACAAAAGTCAGAATGCGAGAAATTTACAACTCCTGCTGTCAGTGGTCTCTCTGAACCAGAGGTATCAGAGGCTGAGGCAGAGAGAGCCCCAGCAGGAGCTTGAAGAGACTGTGTAGCTATTCTCTGAGCACAGGAGGAATAAAGAGAAGTTACATCAGTCCCAGAGACTCTTAAGTAAGAGACACTGACTAGAGATGCCTCGTTATAAAATTCCAGCAGTTCACTGAAGGCTTTGTTGCTCACGGTCATCTGTTTTGGTGATTGGTAGTACTCCTTGGCATTTTTTTGTGTTCCCTGGATCTTGGGCTGGCTACTATTTATGACACTGTTTTACTCCTTGGTAGCTTCGCTGTGCAGCTTCTTGCTTCTTCCTTCATCCTGTTGGATACCCTGTGACTGACTTTGTTACCAGCTCACACATTCCCAGGTTTGATATGGTTTAATTAGGGAGATATGATTTAATTGGCAAAATAAATTAATTGGCATTGGTGCAAAATGGACCCTGAGATAACTAAGGCCAGCCTGGGCTGAGAAAAAAACACTGGCTGAACACAGGTGCTGCAAAGTAGGTCAGAGATCCCCTCTAGGCATAGTCAACATAATTGTCAAGATAATCGCAAGGTAACTCCAGAGATAATACTTTTAAGATAAGGCTGTGACATCTCTGCTATCATACAATAGCAAAGGGAAGTTCTCACCAAATTACTGAGTCTTTTAGTGCTTCTTCCTTACATCTGGACATTGTTCCTTTGCCTGTCCACCATTACAGAGCTATTACAACAGCCATTAATTCTTTGCACTCCACTGCCTGCCAATTAGTTTCTAGGCAAATTCATTTATTTTTGTTAATAACACTTCTATGCATCCAGTAGGATTTTCTTTTTAAAAAAAATCACCAAGTCATCAGCAAATACTCATAATTTGTACTCCTTGTTCTTAACTCTTATCTCCTTAATTATTTCATCATGCCTAATTTCTCTGTTAAAGACTACCAAAGCCAAAATAAAGAGCAAAGGTTAGAGTGGACATTCTAGTTGTGTGCCTTTTTGAATGTCACATGCCATACTTAATTCACCATATACATGCAGATTAATCATTATAAATCACCTTTATCCAAGTAGTGAAGTTATCCCCAAATTTCATCTCTTCCAAAATTCCAAACCAAAAAAACTCCAAACCAGTTCAAATGATCAAAAGCCTTTATTTTTGTATCCGTGTTTCTCATTATGGTAATCTGGATAATCCAAAATGTCTAAAATACCTCTTGTATCATCTCACAACTGTCTTTTTGGCAAAAATCCAGCTTGATCTTTAAATATAAAATCTTGCAAAATGCTTTCAGTCTTTCCACCAAAATTGTTGCAAAAAAATTATAGTCATTATACAACAAAGAAATAGATCTATAATTCTTTGTCATGGTCAGATTCTGTCCCTCTTTTGGAATGAAGAAAATTGTTGCTCTTTTCAGGATTTGGGAATAGTTTTTGTCTCTCTAGAATTGAATTCATTAACTTTCTGAGGGGTAGTTATACTGCTCTTCAAAATATTTATAATAACTTGCTGTTTAATCATCCAGTCCCAAAGCTTTACCTGACTTAATCTTCTTGATGGCCTTGACAATTTCATTTGCTGTTACTGTTGCATTCATTATCTGTTTTTGAGAGTCTGGAATCTCCAGTAGATCTTGGCCCTTTTCACACATGGGCGAAGAAACGGCCGGAAACACGCTGAAACGGAGCTTACCTTAAACCGGGTAAGTCCGTCGCCAGTGGAGCAGCGCGTTTTCGCTGCTCCACACTTGTCGGCGTCCCATGGCGTCAGAGGTCGCTCTACACCGTTTTTTAACCCCTGTGTGGAATATTTATCAAAATATTCCTTGATCTTTTTCAAAGATATTTGTTGTTTTTTATACGACTTACATTTAATACTGACAAAACTCTTTTCTAATATTAGCATTATCTCATACGATATCCTTTCCTTTTTGTAACTTTAATGCAAGTTTCTTCTCTCTTTCCTTTCTCAATGTAAAAGCCAACCATCTTCCAGGTTTATTGGAAACTTAAAGTCCTTCTGCTTCATAAAGTGTATTTTTTTCTTGAATTCACCTACCATCATCATTGATAATTGCCTCTGTAAAATTTTATGTCTTATTAATAGAGGACTTCTTCAACTCCTTTTATTTTAATCTCTTCTAAAAGCAATTGTGATGCTGCCTTTTGATTCAGCATTCTGCTGAATTAAACATCCTCTCACAAATGCCTTACTACTATCCCATGCTATTCTGATATTGGTACTTTTCCATGTCTTCAAAAAATTACTTGGTTTTGTTTTTTTACAATCTTTTATGACCTTTTCTTCTTGAAGTAAGGAATTGTTAAGTCTTCAACAGCCTCTTTATCTTTTTCATTTTAGTATTAAAGTTACAGAGTTGTGGGTTAATTCTATCATTGAGGTGCATATAAGCAAACCGATTAGGATCTTCACCTTCATTAAGAAGCATCTCACTTGATTTAAACTCCTAGTTATCTTATTCAAAACACAAAAGAACCATCTCCAATTTTAAACCTGTTCTTTCATGAAAAAGGTGAGATCCTTCTCTTTGAATACTTATAATATTGCTTAGAGCTACTTTATATATTTTGATGCAGCATGTGCAGGTTTGGTTTCCGAAATGTGAGAGGAACTGACGGCCAGTCTTGTCTTTGGTGCCTTGGTACTTAGGTAACTTGCGGGTGGAGAGTCGTGATTATGTACAATATGGCTTTTTGGGAACACAGTAAAATGTTTTTATTGAGTATAGCTAAATAAACATTAATGCCCAAAGTAGCTCTTGGGGAGCTCAATGAGAAGAATCTCATTTCTGAGTTAGATATAAAGTGCTGCATTATATCTGTAGTCCAATCAAGTATAGGTATTATATAAAAATTTCAGTGGGTAACAGCTATTCACAGTGTAATAAAGAGATCCATTAAGTGTTATTGTGTGCTCAGGATTGAGTCCCTACTCTGAAGAAGACCCACATGCACACATACACAAGCAATTGGGAAAACTGGCCACAACTTTATTGGCTGCAGATGTTATAGGGTTGGCATATGCACGGGTCTGGATCCAGGCATTGGCCAACCTGGTGTTGACTGATGAATCTGATCCTCCGACATGTGCTGGAACCATTTGGTGACAAATGCAAATCTACTTGTTCACCAAGGGGTGCAGGGGTGCAGGCACCTCCTACACCATGCATGCCTGTGCCCTGTTTTGCACTCCTCGTAGCAGCATGCATGCCTGTGCCCTGTTTTGCACTCCTTGCACTCCTGCTTTGCACTCGTTGTAGCACCCACTCCTTGTAGCACCATGGCCCACCAGGCTTAGGTGACATATATCCTAGATCCAGCACCCATGCCAATCACTCAAGTTGTGTAAAAAAAAACTACCTATCCTAGTCCATAACAACCCATGCCTAACGGGGGAGGTGTGTTACTGCCGTTTTCTAGCCCGGATTTGGGGGATGTCAGATATCATTTTAATACCAATAATTTGGCTTTCTTCTACCATCCTTCTCCATGTGTCTGCATGGTCCACTGGACAAGCCCACAGTCAGGCTTGGTCCCTAATTGCTGTAATATTCCAGACAATACAGGCAAGCCAGAAAAGCTGTCTCGCCACTTTAGGAGACCTCAAAGGCAAGTACCCTCATTATGTATGCACACTGCTTACAAAGAACTCCCTGCCCCGAGCAGGCAACTTGACAAGCTGAATTCTCAACTGTCAAGCACTGCGCATTTGCATACTGGCTGTTCTATTGTCAATTCGGACCTAACTGAATAATGCTAAATTCTGACCTTTCGGAGGCTTTGGCTCCGGCCCTAAACTCATTGTTTTTCCCCAAGTATGGACTAGCCTACGGTCATATTTTCCCTATAAAAACCCCTGATTTTGAGAGCTCCTTTGGATCGCTCCAGACTTCCATCCCGCCTTGCTGCCGCTTTGCCTGGCGAGCCTTCCCCTCAGTTCCACGTACTGAGACTCTATACCAATGAACTCAATCTTCAGACTACCCGGGCTCCAGGACAGGTGTAGTATTGCCCAAACCAACAATCCTCTAATACCTCTATCCCACTCCAACCTTTATTTTCTATAGTTATCTGTGTGAGTGTGTTGCATACGCTGTTTGTCTGTATTTTAATAAAGATCACAATTATTCTTATACAGTAGAGTCCTGGTTATCCGACCTAAACCGGCGGGCCAGGGTCGGATAACTGAAATGTCAGATGACACGGAGTCCCGCAGCGGCCACCATTTTGGGGGCTTGTCGAGGGCACATCGGGGCGGGCCTGGAGGCATGTCGGGGCGTGTCTGGGGGCGCAGAAATGCCTGCAGACACACCCCCAGGCAGCCGCGACGTCGGTTAATCCGGAGCGTTGGATAACCGCAGGTCGGATAACTGGGACTCTACTGTACTTTGGTGTGCTCCTTGGCTTGGCCTGACCCCGTAGACATTGAGTAAAAGATTCCGCTGCATTGCCCTGCCTCTCACATTGCTAGCTGTGCTCTTAGTTAATTTCCCCAACTTGTTTAATTGTGAGTGCATTTAGGTGTCCCTTACGGGACCCCCAGTAAACAGGGTAACAGGTGGGTGAGATGACTCTCTGAAGAAAAGTGAGCTCTGGCTGAAGAGACCTCAAATATATACCCCGTGCCTGGAACAGAGGGAAAACTGAGTCAGCTCTGGCCTGGGCAGAGACAGCCAATGAGTTTAAACCACCAGGTTTAAACTCATTAGCTGCCAGCTGCAGGAGCCTTCCTGTCATGATGCAGCAACTGTGCAGGCTGCTGGGAAGGCAGAAGAGGCAGCGAAACCATGTGGAGTCCGAGGAGCCAACCAGAGCTGCAAATTTGCTGCCTGATAAATTGGGCAGGTATAAGTAGTACAGTTTTAACTTAGGACTTTCTATACAGATTGGTCAGAGTCAAGTCTAAATTCTTCCCCCATTGCTCAGAAGGCTAGCTTAGCCTGTCCAGTCCACTAGTACATTCCCCATTTTTTTTCTACTCAAAGAAAGGAATTAATGAGCAGAGATACAGGGCATGAAACAGAGTGATCTTGCAAAGAATGAGGCAGTAAGAACTATTGGTATAAGTCTGTGAAGATTAGAAGCAAACAGCACTCAACTTTATTGAAGCAAACAATATTCATCTGAATGACTGAGCCCACCAAGTGAAGGCTTGACAAACCAATTGGAAAATAAAGTTGGCATGAGAAATGAAACCATTTAATTCTGCGTGATTACTAGGAGACAGACGGCACGGTTTAGTGGTTTGAGTGTTGGATTAGGACTTCAGGAGACCAGGGTTAGATTTCCTGCTCAGCCATGGAAACCCACTGTGTAGCCTTGGGCAAGTCATGCTCTCAGCCTTAGAGGAAGGCAGTGGCACACCTGCTCTGAACAAATCTTTGCCCAAAACAAAACAAAACAAAACAAAAACAGGACAGAGTCGCCTTAGTCTAGTTCCACACTACACTGTTACAGTGCTATTATTCCACTTTTAACATCCTGTGGAATTCTGGGTTTTATAGTTTACTGAGACCAAAGAGTTATCTGGTTGAGCATTCTAAATGCCCCTACCTAAACTGCAAACCCCAGGATTCCATAGGAAGTTGAAAGTGGAGTAAAAGCACTATAACAATACAAAAAATGACTGCTCCCACTATATATGGTTTAACCAAAGATATAGAACCCAGCAGAAAATAGCAGTTGGTGAAGGAAGCAGCAGAACTGGAGCTGTGAAAATCTGATTCGTGAAGCATTTAAGGACATAAACTGCTAAGTTAATTCTGTCTCCTAGCAATTCTGACAAGATTTTTAGGCTGCAGGGCACAGGTGCAATTAGTTTTGTAACTTCAGGGAATTTTGGAGTTTTGTGACTAGCCATTACAAAGTGTTGTTAAGGGAGGTGGCTTGCCCATTTGCAAAGTGGCTGTTGTGCTGGGCATGGTCGTTCACAAAGTGCCTGTTTTGCAGAAGGCAAACTGATGAAACAAAAAGAGTAATGATTTGCTCAGCTAACATAAGTACAGCATGGAAGTTAGCTTTGAGCTCCAAAACACAAAAGAACTCATTGAACTCACAGTTTACTGTGCTAGCACCTGTTTCAGAGAAAGCCAGTTGATAAAGCTCTGAAATAAATTGCCCAAGAAAATGAGTAAGAGGCAGAGGCGAGGTTGCAGCCCCAAATGCCAGATCACGTATTTGCCTATGCAAAGCACACTCACATTAAACTCACACAGTATAGTGGGCCCTTGAGAACCACTGTGGTTTGTTTCCAGGACTCCTGTGGATATCAGGGTCTCTGGGAGCTGAAATCTCATTATATACAATGGTGTAGTAAAATGGCATCCCTTATATAAAATGGTGAACAAGTCAAATGAATGTTGGAGAGAGCCTGAGGATCTGTGAAATGGCAGGAGGCTACCACAGGGTTGTGCCCACACATCAGCACAATGCTTGGCACATAGCAAAATCAAGGTTTGCTTTTTGGATTTATTTCCCTGAATATTTTCAAGCCATGGCTGAATGAACCTGTGGATGCAGAATCCATGGATACAGAGGGATGACTGGTTATGTTCAATGAAGCACCACATGCACAAGTCAGAAGAAGGAAACACAGCTCCCCAACAAACCCTTGATGATATATAGGCACTACCACACCACAAAGAAAAAGAGTAACAAATGTGTATATACTCCCCAAATATGAACATATACACTGCATCACAAACAAACAAACAGGCAAAACAGTCCCTATGCTTGCCATGCCCCCACAAACTCTGCAAGATGCTTCCTGCCATTCCACCAAGCCCTACAGGATACTCTCTACCACCTTCCCAAGCCATTCAGGATGCTCCATGCCAGCCCGAAAAGCCTCTTTCCTGCCATGCTTCCTAGCCTCTCAAGACACTTCCTGACATTGTTCCAGTGTAGCCTTATTTAGTTTTTTTAACTGGAGAGGGTGGCAGCTGTATGCTTCATATGCCACCAGCCCCAGGTTCATTTTATAGGAGTTAAAGATGGTGCTGGAGACAAGCATTTTGGTTGTCCAGTTTAATGCAATTTAACAAATCAGGATGGGCAGAAAACCTGGCAGGTGTCAAGGGCACTATTTGTAGGCACTACGCAACAGAATGAAGACTTCACTGCTTACAGTAATATGAAGAACTGGTGTTGACAACGGTTCCTAGGTCTGGAAAATCTGGAGAGAGTTGCCACATGTGATTTGACTTTTTCAACAATATCACCTGGAATTAGGTCTAAATGATCTCATAAAAAAAGACACCAGAACACCTCTGTTTGTGAGTACCTATGTAAAGTACCCTGTTTTTATATTTTTACTGCAGAAGCTATCAGTTGTTATCTACTCTTGGATATCTCTATACATTATGTTTATTAAAAATTTTATCTAACAAAGATAACAGTTCCCATAACTCTTGACCATACTGGCTGTGGTGGTGATGGGAACTGGAGTCCAACAACAATTGAAGGACCAGTGATTCTTCACCCCAGACCTCCATTCAGAGGCTCACAAGTATATGACTTAGACAGAACAAATGAGGAACTCGGTATCCTTCTGCTAACTGGAAGGCAGGAACAATCCTCTTGTTAAAAACCTACTCTGAATGGCTTTGTTAATACTTTTCTGCCCAGCCATTTATTAATGTTAAAAGACAACTCTCCAGCAGAGGCAGATTGCCTCTTTCCCACTGTCTCTTATTTTCCATATGAAACCTTTCTAGCGCCCTAACTTGTGACTCATGTTGTCAATGGACTTTAACAGAATGCACCTGTATGTGGTTGCATTGTGGACTTAACCCTGTAGATAGATAGCCGTAGGAGCTGTTTTTCCCCTCAAGTGATTCATCTAATTGGCTTCAATTAAAGTAATATGAGTAAAATAACTCACAAGGGAGTTATTCAGGACTCTGAAGTGCTAGACTGCACACTGGCACTTTTTTCCTCCTGAATTCATCACGGCTTCACAAGCTCACCAGCTCCTTATTCAAGGCTGCTTAGAGGCTAAGCTAAGTTTTTCATTATGCAGTTTGTGCACATATTTGACCAGGAAGGATGGCCAGTGTGTGTAAGAGAAAGTGACAAGTATGAGCCATTGGAGCAACCACAAATCCAATGATCCAAAGTAGCAGATGTTACTTATTAAAAAAAATCTTAGAAACCGAAGAGACATCAGCTATACTAAATATGTTTGTATATGTAAAAGGTGACAAGAATCTAGACCTGTTCTACTGGCTGGGGTTGATGGGAACTGTAGTCAAACACATTTAGAAGCACCAGGGAAAGGAAAATTGGTAACAGTCTAGCCTAACAGGAAGGAGAATAAACAGTTACAAGAGTAGAGAAGGTAACTGATTTCTAAGTTCAGCTACAATTCTCTCAATAGGGCTGTTTCCAGGATTTGCCTTTTGAGGACTCAGATGGTATGATAAGTATTTGGCAACCTGCTGTGTTTTACAGTCTCAGTTGGTTTTTGCTTAACTGCCAGCATTTGTAGAGAGAGAGAGAGTCTCAAGACTGACTCATCTCTTGTTTTCACACAGCCTAACATTTATCTTACACTGCTGCGTTTCCAACTTCTAACCATACAGACATTTCTGTGTCCCAATGCTACTTCTAGCAACATTACTCAATTTCTTCTGACTCATAAAGGAAGAGGATACAGAATTCAGCTTGCCACATAAGTGAGAAGCTTAATGTTCAAAATGGGATGTGTGTGCCTCTGTATTGCAAAGGCTGAGCACACTGATTTCAAGGAGACACAGGGAGAATGGCAAAAATATAAAAAAAACAAATAAAATTAACCTGCACTTTAAGATTGTGTGAATAATTAAGAGGAAAGATTATTGAAAAGTCTGGCAGTCATGCTAAAAACACCATACAAGAAGTTCTCACAATGCTAGTTCAACCACTGTTTCCCTAACAGTCAGTAGGAAGTGCAATAGTTTTTTTTTCTGGAGAGAAAATGACGGTAACTGATGGTGATTGACAACATACATGGTAAGAAGAAAATACAGACACACAAGGTGGCAGGATAGGAAGCTGATTATGACTTGAATTTTTGAATATTCAAGAGGTAAAAAGTGGGTAGTTGGCATGGGCATATTTAAAAGCCATGGTTATACTATAACAAAGTTTCCAAACGTTGGTCCCCCAGATGTTTGGACTTCAGCTTCCAGAATTCCTGACTGCACGCCAAGGTAGCTGGGGCCTCTGGGAGCTGAAGTCCAAAACACCTGAAGGACCAAAGCTTGGGAAATGCTGATTTATAGCGGGGATGGGGAAAATGCAGTATTTTATCTGGCATGTCTCAGTGCACTAAGAAAGCATTCTGAAAACATACTCAGTTCAGATGCTGTTTAGAACTACAGGAGCATTGAGTTGTAATATAACCTGTTTTTCTAATTTACTACGTTTCAGGTAATAATGAGAACATTGGAATTACTGACATTCGTAATGACTGTTATTGCAGTGATGATATGAAAGCTAGTTGGAAATTCACAAAGCTATGTGATTGGATGAGGTCAATAATGAACCTTCAGGCACCCATAGAGGGGTGTACTATAGACTCCTTGTTCATCATAATCTACGCATGTGATTCTGCTTCACTTATAGGTCTCATATTTCCTTGGCTGGCAGTGGTGATCCAAATAATATCTGACATCAAACTTTTGTTAACTTCTTTTCTCTGCTAGGACCTCAGTACCCAGATATGTTTGAAATTTACAAGCAAAGGTGCATCTCTTCAAAGTTAAGACTACACACTCTTGCTTAAGAATGTAATAATTATCTTGCTGGTCATCCCAGCATAATTTTATTGATATATGCTATTAATTTATATCCTGCCTTTCTCCAAAAATGGGAATCAAAATGTGTAATCTGTGCGCTTAGACTGTGAGCCTGATAATCTTCTGTTCTTCCTCAGTGTCTGTTAAGAAGAAACATGCTTAATCTGGATATTATTTTTCAGTGTTTTTTATTATTACAAGGAGCAACTGATAGACTTCCCCTCCTTGAATGTATCTTGTCATTGATAAAAGCCACCAGAAGTCCAGAGCATAGTTCAATTTG
>CAOLHI010002669.1:0-237617 GCA_948474755.1 Ctenosaura bakeri | reverse complement strand
TGGAAACAAACTAGCATATAGTGTTTAGAGCTGGGTTCTTCATACAGTATAAAGAACTGCTGGATTTTTGATCCATGCTTCATGTTAAATTGCTTCAAAACGCACAAGTATACATTTTTCGTGACTGTTCTACTCTCCTAACATTTCTCGTTTGTGTATTTTAAGACATAGCCTAGGTCTGATTGTCTTTGTTCCTTTTCCCCTTGATCTACCTCCCTTTGTGCCAGCGATTAAACATGGGAAAGGGAATCACATTTTTAACTCACTTCATATGTTCTGTAAAGAAAATTCTGCCACCTTTCATGCACAATTTTTGAATGGTAATTCTATAAAGAATTTTAAGATGTACATTTTAGGCAGTTGTATAAAACAAAGTAAGATTTTTTTTTTTAAAAAAAGGGTTAAAGTGTTTTACAGCCACATTTTTTTCATGTAACACTTTTTAATGCTTGGTAGTGTGGCTGTAGACATCCCCTTTGTGCATTAAACTTCAACAGCCAAAGTCATCACTCAGTTTTTAATTTAGCTGAATTCAGGAGGGCTCAAAATAGTTCCATCCTTGCTGTCACAGAGTTTGATCTATGCTCTGCAGTGTCCATTTAGAATGAACATAAGATAATTTGTGAAGCAGTGCTTAGAGCAAAATGCTTTATTCTTAGCCTGTGTGAAGTCAGCATTTACTTAAATGTAGCATCTCCTTAATATTTAACAAGATAGTGAATCTCAGAGGTGTGCTTGCTTGGAGTAATTCCAGGAAAAAAGGAGATAGCTCAGCAGTTTGTAAATGGTTGTTGAGATAAATATTTAATCACAATTGTTTGATTATTTGAAAACCAATATAGCAAATGCTTTATTGTATTCTCAAATCTAAATGATATTTTGAATATCACCTTTTGATGCTTAAAAAGAAAATAGAAAGACATGAAAAAGTGCAAACAAAAGTAAGACTTTGAAGAGTGGTCTGTATTCCCAAACCAGAATACTTTGGAGGGAGATTCTGGAGACTAGAGAAATTCAGAAAAGACTAGAAAGCCGGAAGACATTTTGATATTTCAGAGGTTCAGCCTTAATAAGGAAGGTTCTCCCTTCCCAAGACTGAGGAAAGTTTAAGTTTTTTTTTTCAATTAAGCAACATTATAATGCATCTGATAGCTACACAGACAACTGCCTCACCCCATGATTTATATGTTACTTTCCATCTGATAGAAAGATCAGAATACAACAGTATTAGTTCCCTTTTACAACCCACCAAAATAGATTAGAATGTGCAGTTGAATATCTCCCTTGCTTTTTAATGGGGCTTTTCTAAAAGAACAGCCTGGTGGATTGTATCTCCACGCAATACTAAGGTTGTGAACCAACATTCTGCCAAATTTTGAGGAGGAGTTAATTTATTCATCACATATCTACTACTTATGGCTCAGTTTAATTAAGGTATTGATACAAACCAAGAGCGGTTCTAAAACCAGGAACAGCTTTAGCATATACTGATTTCTCTAACGTCAGAAGTTATGTGATAATATAAATGGATTTATTTTTATGTAATTTTGTAGCCTAGATTGCAGAAGGAGATTTCACATCTAATTATTCCCAGTAGTCCTCTTTTTAGCACCCTTGTTGTAAGAATTAAATCTCATTTCCAGATGTCGTGGGTGATAATTAGTTCAGTAATTCATTTCCTCATTTTAGGCCTTTAAATATTTTCATTTAACACATATCTTCTTTCCCTCTAATACAAACACCTTATGTAATAATTTTAGAAAATCAAACTGATATTTCTGGGTGTAGTTAAATAGGCACTGTAATGGGTTACAATTGTTCAACTTTTTCTTCTCTGGTAAAATTGTGAAGGGCTGAAATACTGGTTCAGAAAATGCTAGCTTCAAAAAAGAAATCTAATTTGGCTGCTGAAGCCCTGACTGGGTTTTTGTTGTTGTTGTTTGTTTGTTTGTTTGTTTTAGTAGATGAACAATTTTTAAAAAAGCAACCAAGGCAGCAGTCTTTTGCATCTTTAAATGATAAATGATTAATTGCAAAGTAAATATCCATGTTAAAATCTTCATTTATGTTAACTTGAAAAACACAGTGGTGCTGCACTTGCTTTAGTGAATAAGAAATGCAGTCAGTCACTCAGTGTTGAGTTATATAGAACTCTTTTGATGAGAGAGAAGAAGAATAGTGAAGGGCCACACTGTACTTGCTTTCTAGTAGAGTGGGCAAGTTAGCCCATGCTAACAAGATCCACAATTGTTGTTCCTCAAAGATTAAATTAAATAACATCACAGAAGCTTTTACAGCCAAGAGCCAGCCTCATCAGGTGCAATGAAGTAGTCAGTCATGGTCCACCAAGTTTAATGCAGGTGATGAAAGCAACTCTTTCTTGTTGAATAGTCATGTCATGATAAATCTTGTCAGCTTTAAGATGCAACAAGATAGTACATTTTTCTTAGATGGAGATTAAATGTGAAAATGTTAGATGAAAATGTGTTTCCTCTTGAACTGCTATGTATAGAAATCATGCTACTGTCTGTGTTCGTCAGGAATCTCTGTGTTGGAAACCAAATTGGCCTTAATTTTACCAGTCTTCCATGTTTGATGTTAAGCAAGAACATGCCTTCCCTCTCAACCTTTGTCTGAGTTTGGAAGCTCACTACATGTCCACGTATTTACATAAAAATATGTGAATGTCCCTTTAAAAATGTGTAGTCCCAGATGATGTGGTTGAATTTTGAATTTTATTGGAATATCAACTGAATTGTTCAGGCATATGTGCACTATTATTGAAACAGTATGACCATTCATAGAAGTGTTGAAAGATAAGTGTTCTCACATGACACAAACCTGTGTAATTTGGTTCTCCCACCACAGGGAGGAGAGAATGTCATCCAAAACAATACATGGATTTGTTGCGATATCTTGTAATTACACCCTGAAGATTCTGTACATTTGTGCTAAGAGGCCAGGATGTTTTTATATATAAAAAATTAGGTCATTGTAGTTCTCAGTATGATGCATAGTTTAAATTTAAAATATTTAAAATATTTAAATTTAAATATTAATTTAAATTAATAATTTAAAAGCTATACAGTTCAATGTACAACCTGTTAAGACTTTGTTCAGCATTATGTCATTTTGATGCTTATCTGTATAAGTGCTTCTGTAGTCTTACATGAAAATCCATAAATATTTATACATGCAACTATCTTTTTCTGCCAAAGAATATTAGATCCTTAATGGGAGTAGAGAGGACCAAGGGATTTTGCCAGATTGTGGTATCGTCCAGTGTAAGAGATGGAATTTCCCATTTAATACAATCTGCTGGCCTTGGAGGAATGAAGCATAACACGGTCTTGATGGCATGGCCGCAATCTTGGAAGCAAACTGATAATCACTTCTCTTGGAAAAATTTTGTGGGTATGTGTTACCGTAGAATTGCGACGGACATGTTGGTAGCATGTAATATAATAATTTTATTTAAATTTTTCAGCTAATAGATGTCATAATATTGAAAGATTTTGAATAAAGCAAGTTAGATTTTTGTAAAAAGAGTATTTCACAGATACTAGTGTTGGGCCATGATCAAGTTCATAGAGAAAATTAAACATGTTACTTATTGAAATTAGTAGAACTCAGCTTTGGCTATATCTTATTTTTGATGTTTTAAATTTAAAAAATATTTTATTTAGACCTGGTCCAAAACTACATCAAAATGAGATGCTCTGATCTTGAGACGGTATAAAGTTACAAGTCGTAAACAGCATGTTTAAATATTCCTTCTAGGAGAAAAAACCTGTCCAGTCTTTTCTGTACTGTATTAGCTTTTTACTTACAAAGAGGTCTTTATGCAGGAGAGCTCTCAGAAATATTATTTTTATACCTGTTGTTTGTTAACTGCTAAAATTTATTATGCCCCCTCATTATTGATCACATCTCAGATACCAAACCAACTTGGTCAGCAAGGAGACTAGTTGTGATTCCAAAGCAATTTTATCTGCCAGTGATAACTACCAAAATGGTTTTCCAATTTTAAGAAATTGTATTTTACACTTGGCTAATTATGATTAGAGAGAGAGAAGGGCATATAGTGAATGAAGGGAGGATAATAGAATAGAATTAAATAAAAAGTTAAAACATGGGGGAAGGGGAATTAGGGAGGTGTCTGAAACCTGAGGAGATGTCTGAAAATGGTGGTGAGAATTTTGGTTCCTCCCCTTCCTCGCACATCTCCTAAGAAGGGAAGGAACCAAAAGTTCAGAAGGGGGAACTGGGTATGGTGGTCTATAACTTCAGTATGTGGAATGTTGCTGGTAAGGATAAAACAGGAAATGGATAAAATGATGGAAATAACTATTTTGTCACTAAATATTAATGGTTTGAGTACCTGTGTAAAACTTTATCATTCAGACAAATTATTGAATGAAAAACAAGTGCATATATTATTTCTGCAGGAAACACATACGAAGAAAGTTAAGATCAAAATACTTAATTATAGGAAGTGGGAATTACAGTTGGAATCAAAGGGTTCAGATAAAGCAAGAGGTGTTGCAATAATGATCAGAGATGATATAAAATTCCAAGCGGGGGAAGTTATGACAGATAAAGAAGGGAGATAAAATAAAATATGCTCCAAATAAAAATCAAGGGTTTTTTTAGATAACTTTACTATAGTAGGTATAGTAGATATATATAGTATAGTATATAGTATAGTATATATAGTATAGTAGATATAGTAGAGGCACGAACTTTAATATAGGTATTTAAAAATTATTGGATAGAAATGGTAAAAAAAAGGGTAAGAACAAGGGGAAAGAGTATAAATTTAAAGAGATGGAATTTAGTGGAACGATATCAAAAATGTTATAAGGAAAATGAATATACATATTTTTCTAGTCGATATAAAAAGTTTAGCTGCATAGATTTTTATTGATTGATTGATCAGAAAAAGAAGGTAATAGTACCCAAATAAATAAACTTTATACTGCTAGTTACTGGATTTCTGATCATACTGAAAATGACAGATGAGAGAAGGATAAGGAAATGGAGATTTGACCTTATAGTAATATCACAAGAAGAAAATAAAAAAGAAATGATTAAAGGGATTCAAGCTTATTTTGAAGTAAATTGTAAAGGAGATGTAAAGGAAAGTATAGTATAGAATGCTTTTAAAGCACTGATTAGAGGGAAGTATATCAATATCGAATTAGGGATTAAAAATGAAGATATTTGTACAGGAAGAAGAAGCAGAAGAGTTAAAAATGGAATATCAGAAATATATAAAAAAAGAGGAAATTAAAAGTCAGTAAGATAAAAAAAAATAGAGGAAATAGATTACCTAGCAGTAGAAACGAAGTATTTATATTTCAAGCTTGGGATGTACAAAATATGAAAAGACTGGCCAGATATTTGAGAAAGAGAAAATAAAACAAAAGAGTTAATAAAGGGAAATAATGGTGAAATAGTAAGAGAGGAAAAGAAAATAAGAGAGGTCATGGCAAAATTTTATGAAAAAGTATATCAGAAAGGAAAGTGATAGATAAAGAGATAAACATTGTTTGTAAATTAACTAACAAAGAGGCAGAAAGAACAGTTAAATGTCCCTATAGCTAAGGAAGAAGCTGAGAGTGTAATAGATAATTTGAAGGGGACAAAATCTCCTGGGCCAGATGGATTTACTGGTAATTTCTATAACTATTTAAAAAAGAAATCAGTACCCATTTGGTAAAAATATGTAATGAGGCTTTGGTCAATCAAAAAATACCTAATTCTTTGAAAATAGTGATGATAATCCCTGTATTAAAACCTAACAAAGATGAGAGGGCTCCAGAAGGTTATTGTCCAATTTTGTTGGCTAACCAAGATTTAAAAAAACTTACCAGATTTAATAAAGGAGGACTAATATGGCTTTATAAAAGGAGAGGGAATAGCTGATTTTATCAGAAAAATAGTAAATATCATTCATAATATAAAGCAAAATAAAAAGAAGGTTGGGATTATAAAATTAGATGTGTACAAAGCACTTGACTTTAGACATATTTGGGATGAAATTTAGAGAAACTAGTAGAGAATTATATAAAAATAATTTGGCACAGATTAATATTAATGGAGAAAACTCAAAGAAAGTGGAGAATGATAGGAAACAAGGATGCCCATTATCCACTTTATTATTTATAATGGCAGTGGAATCTTTTGCTAATAAAATAAGGATGGAAGAAACAGCAAAGGATATAAGACTGGAAAGGAAGAGATAAAAATTATGATGAGTTAATCATAACAGAAGAGCCATACCAGACAACTGAAAAACTGCTAGAAATAGTGGCGCCCTGGTAACGCAGTGGTTAAATGCCAGTACTGCAAGCCACAAGGTTGTGAGTTCGATCCTGCCCAGCTCCAAGGTTGACTCGGCCTTCCATCCTTTTGCAGGTCAGTAAAATGAGTACCCAGCTTGTTGGGGGCATGTATAGAAATGTTTTGAAATACATGCTATTTGTAAGTTCGCCGCCTCAATCCATATGGAGAGGCGGGATACAAATAAATAAATAATAAAATAAAATAAAAAATAAAAAGATTTTGAAAAAAAAATCAGTTGTTAAATAAACATGGAAAAATCAGAAATAATGTTCATACATACAATAAACGAACAAAAGAAAATACAGAAAATATTGGTTTGAAATTGGGAATTAAGAAAATGAGATATTTAGATGTAAATATAATGACCAATATAAAAAATATGGTTCAAGGAAATTACAATCAATTGTGGCAGAGTATAAATAAACAAGTAATAAATGGATAAAAAAATGTGAATCTGCTAAGCAAGATAAGAGCATTTAAGATTATGATTCTCCATAAAAATCTTATATCTGTTTCAAACAGTTCCTGAAGTTGTTCCAACAAAGATAATAAAGAAATGGGATATAAAATCTAGGATTTCAAATACATTATTTTATACGCATCAGTTAAAATGTGGGTTGGGGGCTTCCCTGTCTAATGATGCCCCTCAAATAATTATTAGACCTGGAATAGTACAAACAACAAAAAAGGGGATAGGATAAAACAGTTAAATAATATTGAATATAGATTGTTGTTAGGTAATAAGATAAAAAGGGAAAAATTCGAAATATTTAATGGCCCATTGTATTCAAAGTGGTTTACATGGGGAAAATGGCAGGGGGGGAAGTTGAAGGCGGAGAATTATAATTGGCACCCAATAGAATACTTAAATAAAGAAGGAAAACGAAAAGGAAAGTATTAAAAAGAAAAAGAAAAAAGTGTACAAGATAATAGATGACTTCTTTGACAGTTGCGAAAATCAGATAGAGATCAATAAATTATCTGAGTTGATAGGAGATCAGTATTGGCTTCAACTATGCAGTATAAATTAAAGTTTATAAAATATTACAGTTAGAAGAGGAAGCCAATGCCCAATAGAGGAAATACGTAAAAAGGAAATAAAGAGATAGTTGGAAAATTCATAGACTCTTATTGGATAATCAATTTAATGTGCTATCAGAGATATGGGGAAAGAATATAAAAGTAAATAAAATAGAAATGCAACAATTAAAACAACAAATAATAAAAAAATAAGGTAACAGTAGATAAAAATAATAGGAAGGTGGTATAGAATACCGTTTCAATTATCATATATAAATAAAAATTTATTCCCAGAAAGTTGGCACAACTATGTGGGAAAAGGGATTTGTGTGTGGTTGGATTGTGGTAAAATACAAAGATTTTGGAAAGATATAAAGCAAGAAATAAATAGAAGATAGGGAAGGATTTTGAATTGAATAAAGAAATACGTCTAAACTTAAATGTTAAAATTTTAGGATTAAATAAAGATGAGGAATATTTAATAAAACAATTGTTAAAAGTGGCACAAGCTGTCACTGCATATGGATGGAAAAAACAGGGTGAGACCTTAGTAAATGGAAATGTTACATATCAGAACGTATGATGTTTGATTGTCTATTAGAAGAAAGAGGAACTTATATGGGGCAATTGAAGGAGGAGTCTTCGTTTAGAAATTAGAGAATATTGATTCAGAAGGTAAAAGAGCGAGGGGGGTACAAGGATGTAAATAAGACAAAGTGATATTCCACATAAATGGTAATGAAAAAGTATAATAAATAATTAAACTGTTCCTTATGGGGTGAGAGGGAGGGGATATGCAAAAAAAGAAACAGAAATATTTGAGGTTTTACTTCTAATTAAATAATAGATTATACTATAGCACATATTAAATATAATAGTGGATATGTTAATATTTTTGTAATACTATTGTAAAAGTTGTAACAGTTGTTAATAGATGAATAAAAAATTTAAAAATACTATTTTATTTTGCGTCTTTCAGACACTGTACGAGAAACAACAGCTGCCCATCAAGCTCTTCTAGTTGCTAAAAACATAGATTTATTTCCAACGAATCAAGAGCGCTTCAGCGAAGGTAACATAGACGTGTGGTGGATCGTTCATGATGGTGGTATGCTGATGTTACTTCCTTTCCTACTACGACAGCACAAGGTACGACATTAATTTTATTTTGAAATCTTTCTGTTAAAATGAACAAATTTGTATTATGAACTCCTGAGAGCAAGGAACAATGTCTGTAGGGAGCAGTATCTGTTCAGTACCTGACTTGAAATATTTTCTATGCAGGCTCTTTCTCTACCACAACTTTGGAAGGTGAAGGAAGGTAGTTAATGATTGACAGTCACTAAGAAGTGCTTTTGTAAGCATCAAATCACACTGTTTGATGGTAAAGTAACATATGTTCTTGGAAATCTGAAGATATACCTTATGTGAAGATGGACCAGTTTCTAGAGACTGCACGCAGTCATTGTGTTCTTCTTCATTTTTCTCTTGACCAGCTTAGTTGGAACCCTGTACTAGAATTCTAGCAATCTAAAGCCTGTGGAGAGTGAGTCATTAGAAGCAGAGAATGCAAGTAAAGAGCAGTCTCTGGTTTTGGGACACCCCATGAGTGCAAAGTATGAGGTTAATAAGAAATTGAATTAACATTTTTTTTCATGAAATATTCTTCTCTGACAACAGGTGTGGAGAAAATGCAAAATGCGTATCTTTACTGTGGCTCAGATGGATGACAATAGCATTCAAATGAAAAAAGACCTCCAGATGTTTCTGTACCATCTTCGACTTAATGCTGAGGTGGAGGTTGTTGAAATGGTAGTGTATTAAGACTTTACCAATTACTTTTTAAAAGAAACTTCTATTAATATGTTATATCTGCTCTTGACTGAAAAATATTAGCATGTAAGATTTATTTATACAATTTTTATTCTACTTTTCACTCCCTTTAGAGAATTGGTAAGCAGCATACAAAAAAGAATGGACCAGAATAATAAATTATTGCTTGAACATTTTAGTAATAATAAAAGCCAAAGACAGACTTCATAATTTGCCCCCTTAGATGTTTTTTCTAAAGATCTAAAGAGTAGGTTTGTGGGTTCAAGTGGATTCCTCTGGTGATAAATCAGGCACAGACTTACAGATAAAAAGTAAAATTTATTCAGCTAAAATGGTTCAATGTTGTGTGATGTTAACACTGGATAAAATGGAATTTCAACTTGTTTTCTATTAGTGTGAGGCAACTAGTTGTCCTTAAGGATGACTGTGACAGGGCCTGCTTCTTTCTTGCTCAGACTGGTATGGCAGCTCCCCAATCTGATAAGGAGCCTTGTCATTTCACCCACAACTCTGCCCCCCTTATAGCAGCACCTTTGTGTAAAGGATGGGGCATTTCAATGATTATTTAGAACACTTTTCCGCACTACACTCTTATAGTCCGAAACAGCAAACCCCAGGATTCCTGGTGGCGCAGTGGTTAAATGCCAGTACTGCAAGCCAGAAGGTTGTGAGTTTGATCCTGCCGGGCTCCAAGGTTGACTCAGCCTTCCATCCTTCCGCAGGTCGGTAAAATGAGTATCCAGCTTGTTGAGGGCATGTATAGAAAAATGAAATACATGCTATTTGTAAGTTGTTCGCCGCCTTGATCCATATGGAGAGGCGGGATACAAATAAATAATAAATAAAATAAAAAATAAATAAAAAATAGGATGTTGAAAGGGGAATAATCGCGCTATAAGAGTGTAGTGCGTAAATCGCCTTTTATCGTTGTATGGTAAAGTGCTTTCTGTGTGACCTTAAATACTGTATGCCACTCAACCGGGTCAGTATTTATAAAAATAAATTGCCATGTTATTAAAATAACCTACAGAACAAAGTATTGGGGTTCAGATGTAGATAAAGCTAATACAGTTCTTCAGAGTACGTTTAGTCAGTATACTTGTATCTTTGAACTCCCATATAAGCACAAGTAACATAAACAGCCCTTTGGCTAACTAACACCAAAGGTTCAACCCCAGTCTAGATCACACTTTCTGATCAGATTCTGTAATGATTTAATTGCTTTTCTGCATCACTCTAGGCTTCCCTGAGAATTAAACCCTTCTCCCATACAGACAACCTCCCTGGCTAACTAAGGGACTTTATTCCAGAGCTCTTTCTCACTGAAGACTGCCCATTGAAACTCAGTTTCAGCCTTTTTTTATATTTTCCTCACACTAATGGGCTGGGTTTCTCTCCTGAGGAACTATTCTGGTTGCCTGGTAGCTGACACAAGGCTGCTCTCGCACTCAGAATAGCCACACCCGACCAGAACTGAATTGGTAGGTTGTGAGCCATTTTATCTTCTACTTCTTCAACTGGCTTTCTATAAGAGACTGTTATACATTGGTCAGGTGGTTGGACATATACCAAGGAAGAATTCTGCTCATGAACAGAAAACAAGATTATCAGAATAGAACAAAGATTATGTTTGTGACAGTATGTGGTCTGAAGGATATTTCTTCATGCTAGTGCTACATGTTTACTGAGAAAGTGTGTGTGTGTTAAGTGCTGACAAGATATTAACTGCAGATTGGTTTAAAAAGTGTGATTTTCTCCACTTGAAGTGCATAGCCATTTTGCACTTTTGACAGCATAATTGCTTGCATCAGTTTTTTCAATCAGTATTTTATTTAAACCGGTTAAATGTAAATTCAGAACTGGCTAGGAGTATTACAGTGGCAAACATCAATAAGATTGCAAACAGCCATTGCAAATTGTAGTCTCAAGGTACCTGCCAAATACCAGGGATGATAGTCTATAGTTTCCTTTCAGTACTAATAATTGTCATCTTTTTTCCAGTTTGAAAATGATATTTCGGCCTTCACTTATGAAAAGACTCTTGTGATGGAACAGAGATCTCAGATGTTAAAACAGATGCAGCTTTCTAAGAATGAAAGGGAAAGGGAGGTAATTAATTTTATTTTTCTTACCTTGTGTAAGCAGATTTAAAAACTTGTGCTTATCAGTGAGAACACTTTTGCCCTTGTTCAGAATATTCCTACATACAGAGGTAGGTCTGTCATGATTCAAGGAGCAGCTGTTGTCCAAGGCAGTGAATTTCGAACAACTGTTTTAACCCAGGAAAGCCATCCACCAGGATGTTTGACCCTATAAACCCATTGAAACAGACAGAAATGGCATTTTTGCTCCATATTATAATACTATAAAGGCTTTGATGAGAATTCTACACACACAAGCTTGTTCTTTCTTAAGGTCTTTTCCAATGTTAAAAAATCTCTGTAGTCTTGAAAAAAATATGTACCATTTAGCTTACTCATATGGAAAGCTTTTATCCTCTTTAAAAAATGGGAATTATCGGGCTTCACCCTTTCAAACCCTATTTATGGTTCTGGTCAATTATATTTCCTCTAGAGGGAAAAGGTATGGAATGTGAATTCTTTATCTGTCCTTTAAAAGACTAGAAGGTAAGCAATTAAGGTATTATGAGCAAGTTTGTTCAAGTATTGAAAATTCTGAGGATAGTTTAATTTTAAAGCTGAAAACCTATAGGGTTTTTCATTTCTTTTCTTATAGCAATTATAGGCTGCCACAGTTTTTAGCCATGATTTTTTCTTAACGTTCAGCAAAATAATTTACAAAGTTGTTGCTATTTCTTAGAACATGGCTGATTCTGAAGTTTGTTTTGCTTTACTGCATTCTTCTTTTTAAAAAATGGGTGTTTGAAGCCTATTGTGGCTTTAAGAAATTCCTATTCTAATTTTATGCTGTGGTCAGAAATTCTAGTGGCCATATAGTAATCTTTACTGTTGCAATTAGTTTCTCCTTCTTGTATCTTCCACTAATGATATCGTTGGCTGTAATATTCAGTGCTCTTTTGTTCTAAGCCTTCCACCCAGAATATTTCATTCGTGTATTTAGTGTATTAAGGTCAACTGGAAAGGAATTAAGGAGCAATGTACTTCTGAAACAAGAACTGATCCTCTGACTTCTGAACCTCCTTAGAGCCAAATTTTAATTTGACAAAAACACCCCCAAAACATTTGGGATATTTCTTTTTCTCTTTTGCAAAGTTACTAAACATTTGGACATATTGATAGGATCATTGGATTGCCTTTAGTGATCCCTTTTTTCCATTGAATCTCATCATGGAAAACTGATATAAGAGCAAAAGTGCAGTGCAATGTCTGTGAAGAGGAGGTGGTATTACAGAGCTAAACAGTATTACTTAAATTCAATTTTTTTTAAAAAAAAGTGTTATTGTATTTCATGTACTAATATAATTAATGATATCCTTTTTCTGTATGCTGGTTGTGCCTGGTAACCTTCCTGTCCCAGATTCAGAGCATCACTGACGAGTCTCGTGGCTCAATCAGAAAGAAGAGTCGCTCTAGCCCACAATGTATTGCTCAAGATGTAAACAGTCTGCTACCTAATGACATTCAAGAGGAAGAGGTAGAAATTGTACCACCTGGTTGATCTCTCCCCATTCCCACACTTACAGTGCCACTATAAACCATAATTTTACTAGTTGCTTACATTGACCTGTTCTTCTGATTTTTACTAACCATTCCTAGGTAAGGAATAGCAGCTCTAGTTGGTAAAAGCATATTTTTAGAAATTAATATAAATATGCATAGTTTGAAAAATTTACAGTTCTGACTTAGTTCCTGTGAAACTATATAAAACAGATAATTGTTTCTGAATGTTTTGTAATTGCTCTGGAATATTTTATTGCATCACTCTTGCCATCCCCAGCACTGGTGCTGGTCCATCCAGTCCACTTGGTGAACCTATTAATTGTTCATTCTTACATTACCAGATCTATTTTGTTGTTGTTGTGTGCATTTAAGTCAGCTCTGACTTATGACAACCCTGGCATAGATTTTTCTTAGCAGACTTATTCATAGACTATTTGCCATTTCCTTCCTCTAAGGCAGATAATGTGACTTGCCCAAAGTAACCCAATGGGTTTCTGTGGCTGCGCAGGGATATTGATCCTAGTCTTTGTACACTACAGAATTATAGCACTAGAATTCCACTTTAACTTCCATGGGATCCTGGGATTTGCAGTGTAGGAGAGGCATCTCAGATTCTCAGCTGAAGAACTCATCTAGTTCTTCCCCAAACCACTAACCCAAAGTTTCTGTAGGATGCTGCCATGGCTATTGAAGTGGAATCATAGTTCTATAATTATGTCATGTGAAAAGGCCCCTGGATACATAATTGTATGGGTTTATCAAAAAGATGTGGTTAAAAATTTTTATTCACACATTAACAAGACTTAATTGAAGTTATTTCGGAAGCAGGATTTCCTTCAGATTATTTCCGTCTGCTTTTGTTTTGGTTTTTATAAATTGGCTTATCTTCCTTGGAGCAGTGCAGATATTCTCCATTATTCCCCAAAACCACCACTAGGTACACACATTCCTTTGTGCAATCCATGGTATCCTTTAACCATGGTGTAGTGTTATTTGTATATAGATGTTAACCATGCTTGGAAACTAGAATTTAAATAGTTTCGTAACTCTGACTGTAAAGGAATCTAGTCAGTATTAAACATAGTAGATTACTTTTGCCTGCTTTCTGGACACATATCCATCCCAGCTTGTGAAATCTGTCAGGCCTTGTCTGGCCTTGAGGAATGGAGTAGTTCTTACTCATTTTCAGGTTTCATTTGAAAATACCCCTGTTGAAAAAGCGAGGCTCAGATCTTGTGATTTGGGATAATTCCTGTGCTCTGTCTGATTTTCTGTGGACATATTGTTGGAGGGAGTAGTGGTTCCTCAGTTTTAGGCTGTGCTGGATGATACAGATCCCTTCTAATCCACTTTCAGATCTGTATGCCATGGGAACAGCCTTGGTCATCTTAGTGGATAGTTACTGTAAGATATGGGCATACGTAATAATACACTATGGAAATGGGAGGAATTTGGATCTGAAAGAGTAGGAGTAGTCAGTAGGGAATATGTGTGTGAGCCATGATCTAGAACTGGATTAAGCAAATTCCTCTTGAAGGAAGCATTAGTTGCAATAGTAAGCAAGCACTGATACCTGCTTCATTAGATTTTGGCTTGAATCCTATTTTTCCTTATCTAAGCAGAGCAGAGTTCATATTCATTTATTGGGACTTTACCATTTCCCCGTTCTTCAGGAAGCCCCTTCCCTTGCAATGTACTGCTGGAGTTTGGAATAATCTTGGGAATGAGTTGAGTATAGCATAGACTGGATATGGAGGGGGCTTGGAAGAAATTGCCATCTCCTAACTTGAACAAAGGAACTTAAGGTTCAAGGCTATATCAGTGCGATTTATGTTGAGGAAAAATTTGCAGTGTTACTGTTGATTCACTGTGGATTTTTCTTCCATACCACAATACATATGTTAATTAAGAATTCAAAATTCTGAATTTCAAAGTAAGGTTTAGATCAGTGATTTCATAACTTTCCTTAAAAATGTTCATTCACTTGAGTGATGTTATAATGATATCTTGAATGATATCTCCTACAGAAAAAAATATCGTCCCAGAATTCTTCTGATTTCTAAGTAGATGTGGTAAATGTGGGAGATATGTAGACTTTGAAATTACTTGGAATTTTTCATTTAGAAACCTTATTCAGAAAACCATTTACGTCTACAACTATTGCTACTTGTACTTTTTAGAGTCACAATTTTAAACCAAACCATTGCTCACCATTTAGCATCACTAAAGTCCTATTTGAAATCAGATGAACAGACTTACCTTCTCTCACATTATCTTTTCTTTTGGTTTAGTAATAAGTTTAAGTATTTGATTTGCTTTCTAAAGCTTAATTTTCCATATTGTACAGTTCTTTATTTTTGTTGTTATATAGTTTAAAAGTGGCACTTCAAGTGTGAGTCCTGTTCCAATCTAAATATGTTGGTTTTAGTTAATAGGCATGTGAAGTGTTCTGTTTGTAGTTTTCCCTCAGTAGATTATGTATGGATGTCTAATAGAACTAACAATCTCCTTTTCATTCTGTTTAATATTTTTGTGTTTGATGTATTAGTTCTTAATGAATTAGGTGGATTGGTGATTTTTGAGTAACATTTTCTAATCTACAGGTTGAAAACATATATTAGATACTTGTTTGTAAGTCCTTTGTATGTCTCTTTAATGCATTAAATCTGTACAGTTGTTTGTAGCATTCTGTTTATAGTTTCATAATTTTTTGCATTGTTCTGCTTTTTTTTGGTGGACTATCTGTTAAAGATGCATGAAGGTAGCTTTGATTCATAATACCGAGAAGTGTAATAATAAGTAATATTATGCATTTACATGCAAATCCAGTCTACTTCAGCATATTTAAATAATGTAATTGAGCCTTTTGGAAGAACAAGAGTGTTTCAGCATTGTGTGTAGTGATTTGAATGCCAATGCAAAACTATTTCTAATTAAAGTGTTGCATGTATAGTGTGTACATTCATGATACTGAATACTGCTTTAATGAAAAGTTTCTTGATATTTTGGACTTTTTGTGATAGAATTGTCTCTCACCTTCTGAAAAGCAGAAAATCTTCTTATAGGCTTGTATTCAGTGTATATATAAGGCAATGTACAAAAGATTTCTGGATAACAATTTTATTCTGTGATAAGTATGTAGTACTTCCTACAGTGCTGTTGTATAGGAAGAGCAGTGTTCAAACATCAGTATAGTGTTGCTGCTGAAATGCAACTACCTACTCTTTGCTAGCACACCTGTTGTGTGCTAAGTATAGTGAGTGCTATATGGAATGCAATTGTGTTATTGTTATGAACTCTTTCAATACTGCGTATGACTCCATTAGTGTTGAGTAATTCCATTCTTCATATAGTTCTCTTGCTAACATTTTTTAACCTTTAAAAGTAGAGCAGTCTTCATTTTAAGGCAAGGTTGAGCAATCTTTTTTCCTATTGGGATTAGCCACATTCCTTTGATGGCTGATGTGTTAGTGGCTAAGTGCTGGCAGCAGCCAGGGATGACACCAATGAGGAAAAAAGTCAGAGGCACTCACTCCCTTCCTGCATGCCAAATACCAGGTGTTGGTTCAGAATTTCCATGTCAAGCTAGTTAAGACTTACTTGCCCTATTGTTGTAAAGCAGTGGGATGCTGTCTGTGGGACTCACTGTCAGACAGAAAGGGACATCCTTCAACTCTATGTTTCCTTGTTGGATCACAACTTCTTGATTTCTAAAATCCTTCTGAACTCTTAAAGGAGCAGAAGTGACAACAGACAAACTCCTCTGAGTTCAGTTCATAATTTGGCCTGGCATAGCAAACTGTTTTAAGGGAGGAAGAGGAGGAGAAGAAATGGGAAAAAAATTATTCTGAGCTGAATGCTAAATTTAGACTTCCCGATGATTCTGTGGCAGTATTCAAGGCACCAGGGAGAGAGGAGTACTAGATCAGATTTCAGATCTGAGTCCAAGAATAGCTTTTATGGTAAATTGCACCCGTTCATAATGCATTCATAAGTCTTGCAAGTTGTACAAATTTGCATTTGAAACAGACTAACATCACTTAACAAAAGGAAATCTATAATATAGTGGTGGTAGGAATAGATAGTCAGAGGAGAGGAACAAGGTGGAGGTAGACATCTCTGCACAGCTAAAACTTCTGCCTTGCTATCAAACTAATTAGAAAAGAGAATGAGGAAATGTGTAGAACAGAAAGGGTAATCCAGTGCTCTAATGAATTACATGGAACTCATTTGAAGGCACAGTGAGGCAAATCCCAGTCCAGAGCTTTACTGAAATACTTGCAAATAGTGTTCATAATTTGGGATAGAATTTGATTTGTTTCTGATGTTCAGAAATCCATATATTTTTCATTTGAATATTGAAAATCAGAACTCTTTGAAGAGGATCATACAGTTGAAACAATATAGACAGTTCATGTTAGCAGGTCGTGCTTGATGGTTAACCTCTTACTGATTTAATTCACATGGCTGCTTAATAGTGTTTCACCATTTCTACAAGTACAGGTTATGAACTGAAACTTCCTGGGGGGGGAAAGTGTGGGGCAGGAAATAGGTACTATAAATAAATATATTACTCCTGTCCTTCAAATGAGAACATGGTGTCCACCCATATACCACTTATGGTACTGAAATTCAGTCTAATTTATGTATCTGCTGGGCCAGAGAGATTGCCAATTCTTCCACTGTCCAGTGTACTGTAAGAGTTCTGTGGGTGAAATCCTACTATGGCTCCAGACTCACCACCCATTGGGCTCACAGTTTTGCTAGTCCCGTTGAACAAGCATTCTGTGAATGGTGGGAAATGGTGGAAGGGATAAGAGATGTGTATGGCTATATCCCAAGGTTGGACAAAGACCTTGTGTCTCGGCATATGATGTCAGTGGTGTGTATCTGGCTATGAGGTGTAACATGGAACGGCTGTTCAGGGAGATCATTTCAATAAAACCTCAAGTCCTGTAGGGAGCTCCAATCATTGTGGAGAGTGGAAGAGAATATCAAATTCTGCAACGACAAAAGAAGCCATACATAGCCACATGGTAGGCTTATGTTTGCATGTGTCCTAACAGGATGCCAGCTGTGATGTGAACCCCTTTGAGGACCACTGAAGGACAGATCTCACCTCTATTTAGAGCAATTAATTTACATATGTCATTAGATCTGAACCATCTTGGATGTAGTGGATTTTCTGATAACTTTAAATCAGGGAGTGCAAATTGCATGGCCTTCCAGGTGTTGCTGAACTGCAACTTCCATCAGTCCTAGACAGTGTAGCCAGTGGTAAGGGATGCTGGGAGTTGCAATTCAGCAGTACCGGGGGGCTGCACAGTTTCCACCTCTTCTTTAAAAGAATTATCATTATGTTCACAACAGTTGTATTTACAATGCAGAAGGGTTTTTTGCTGGGGATGTGTGCTGTATTTTTATCTGTGTTGTTATCTTTTTTAAATGATTGTATGTTTTTTAAAATAATGGTGTTTTAATGTAATCACTTATTTAATTGTGTGGTAACCTTTCATCAAGTTTTTAGTATTCTGTTGTTTTAACCTTGTTGTAAGTTGCCTTGGATCCCATATCAGGAGCAAGGCAGGATATGAATGAATGAATGAAGGTATGGAAAGAGGTCTTTCTCTGCCAATTCCGTGTTCCCTAACTTGCCAAAAATGCTGATCTTTGCTTTGCTTGTTTGTTTTTGATCAGGCTCAATTAATCCATGACAGAAACACTGCATCCCATTCAACAGGAATGGTTAAATCTCTCACTGCAATAGCTACACCAGAAAAAGTACAAATGACCTGGACAAAAGAGAAACTTATATCTGAGAAGTATAAAAATAAAGAAACCAGTACAACGAATTACAAAGATATCTTCAACATGAAGCCGTAAGTAGTTCTATAAGTAGTTAAAATATTAAAATTGCTGAACTCAGTTAGTTTGATAAATTCAGAGGCTATGTCCAAGTGTTAGTCCATGCACTGAAGTTCATATCTAGACATTAATTCAGTTATTATTCTATAAACTCATCCACAAATCTACATTCTTCTCAGCACTTTTTCTCCTCATTGAATCAATGGGAACTTGGTAAGTGAACACCTATATAAGTTTCATTGATTGAGTGAGTTTATTCCAGTTCATTCAGTGAATCAATAGAAACTTAGTAATTCAAGAATTATGTAAGTTCAATTGATTCAGTACGTCTTCTCTGCTTGGGACCAATAGTGAGATGCAAGTGAAAGTGTGAATGTGTATGCACACGCACAGGCATTTGTTCTGATGCTGTTATTTAAGCACAGCCACATTATATTGAGAGCTTTAGCTCCTTTTTTGGAAGATGTAGTACAAATGATACTTAAGACAAAACATAGTGACAGGATCATATATAATAAGATTGCCAGTATTTTATTTTATCCTAAAAATAAATACCTCCTTTCTTTCAAAATAAATATGTGCCATTAATGAGAAGGCATTAACAAGATGATTTTATATAAACCTTTTTTTCTCATTTCTTAAAAAAAATATCTCAGTGAAGCAAAATCTGGTTTGAAGTCTGAAGAGCTCTTATTCCATAACTGTCCAGAAAGAGGCGTGCAAATGAAAAATTATTGCATTATGTTTCAAAACAATTCTACTGACATTAAATTAACCAAAATACCTGGTAAAATATCTTTATCGGGGCCAAAGAATTCAGGAAAAACAAAATCAACGTTGAAATAGCAATAGTATGTACGTTTCTATACACCTTAGCAACATTTAGGCATCATGTAGTAAAGCATATCTTAAAGACTCATTTTCATTAAAAAGTAAAATCAAACACATTGCAAGTTTTTCCTGTAATATCTGGCCCACTCTGTAGAAAAGATTGAATATTTTCTATAATTTTTTTACACTATTGTAATTTTTGACACACATTTCAAACTGTCTTGGAATCAAGGACTGACTACATTCTTTTTCACCATTACAGAAACGTATAATCTAGAGTTTCTGACCCCATACCTTGAAACAGGGAACACTATTGGGAGGGCTCAAAATATCCCATTTTAGGCTTGCTTGAGATGAGCTAGAGAGAATTGTGACTATAGTATTTTTCTAAGGGAGAGTGACATGGTATGGCGACTGATTCTTCATTTGGTGAAATCAAATCCTTGTCTTGCTCTCCTTTTCTGCACAACAGCATTCCCCCATTGATTCTCAAGTATGGTGCATTTTGTGCTTTTAAGTGATCCCCAAGGCCATGATGAGAGGAGAGCATTTTTCTGAGCAACTATAGATTTTGTTTTCAGGATTATAATACTTGAGAAGCCATATGCATGGAACCTAACAAAGAAAGATGAGAAGCAGTGACAGCAGCAGCAACAAAAACATGTCCCCTGTTCTACAGTCTCTAAAATCTCAACAAAAATGACAAAGATGAATGCAAAAATTAACTGTATATTCTGAATTAGCCCAGAATAGTGCAATCCTGACAGATCTCTGAAGTGGAGATCAAACCAAGCCACAGAAGAAAGCGTGTATGAGAGAGGGTGAGAGAGAGAGAGATCCATAACCCCCTTGAAATCAAGTGGAAAATTAGAAATAAAACAGCCACATACACTGAACTGCATTAAACCGTAATGGCTAAGGTATAAACATATAACATACCAGCACTTTAAAGAATTAGGCCTAAACCCTCTTGCTAGTTCCACTTAAAGCAGACCCAGTGAATTACTGGAACTTACCAGGTTCCCACTGATTCAGTGGGTCTACCCTGCTTACAACTAGTAATTGGATTTAGGTGTCAGCATCTAAACAGTATTTTAATATCCTTCTGATAAGCTATGAAAAAATATTAAAATCATCACAACCTCAGAATGGAAAACATAACTTAAAAGGGAAAGCATAAACATACACACACTCCTGTGCACCCATAGCCTTTTAAATATATTTGTTTATTCTCATGTGGAGAGTCCCCTGGAAACCTGCTGGAAATCATATCCACATATGCAGCTGACTCTTCTTTGTCCTTATAGATTTCTGTGTGTCATCAAACACATAGAAATCTAAAAACCTGAAAGTACTTCTTTCCCTTCATCATTTGCCTTTCAGTATTGCTGTATTAGAATATAGGAAGGGTGCCAGGGCAGCTTTTAGACCTGTGAGAATTACCCAACTATGGTTTACAATAACAAGAAGTAACACAACAACATAAATTCACAACTACTGCACACTGGGGAGAATGAAGAAGTTGAATTTCAGGAGCTTTTCCAGTAGGCAGCAGGAATAACTCAAGGAAAAAATGTTTGGAATAGTATGCAAGAAAGATGAATAGATCTAGATTCACTATTATAGCAAAAGACAGTTTCTGTTCTGCAAAAAGTAGCTTTACTTCTAAGCTTCAGTCAGTGAAAGTATTTTTATACTGGTAAAACACAAATCACTGCTACATGCTAACTTCATTGGCAATATGTCACTAGAATAAATATTTCTGTAACCACTAGATGGAGATGTTATCTAAGTAATTGCTCCCCTAATACTAGCAGTAATAAAACCTGAAACTCTCTGAATAGCTGAAGAGGGAAAAATCCAGTTTTCCCTTCCCATTTGAAAAAAAATACAGAGAGAGACTATTGTTATTATATATGTAGCAATAAGATAAAAATGTAGCTGTGTGCTGCAGTTATTATCTGCTGTGTGAGGAAAGTTTGAAGTGTTTGTCTTAAAAAATTCTGCTTTTAATGAAAAAAAATAGTTTTAATTTAATCCTTAGTTATAGTGCTGTAAATATTGCTTCTGTCATGAACTGACACAACAAGAAAGAATGCTTACTAGGTAGCTGCAGGGTGAAATATGAAAATGAGTTATATTTTAGTAAAGCAGCTGAATGATAGAATAGCTATAACATACATGATTTTTAAACTTCATATCTTGTAATGGAATAAATTTGGAGTTTTGTTAGGAAAATTAGCAGTCAAGACAGTCATGGAAATTTGCTTCTTCGAAGTCAGTGGTGAGTTTCCTCACTGATTTAGAGCACTTCACATGAAGTATAATTTACAGCATTGCAATAAATGTGTGGATATACACTCATCCATTTAGAATACCCATCTAAATGAGGAAAGAAAATCCATCCCATTTTGTTTAGGCAAAGTAGCTACAGAAGTATTATATGCTTGAATGTTAGATGATGATGAAGATGATGATGATATAATATGATATTGATATTTATTTATTTCTTACCCACCTCTCCTGTGAATTGAGTAGAGGACAACATATTAAAAAATACAGCAACAAATAGCTGCATAACACAATTAAAAACACGAAGACCAATTAAAAATGCATAATCAGTTCAAAGAGCATAACATCAATTTTAAAAGCGTGCATATTAAAAACAATCACTCATAACTTAAAAACTCATAATTTGAAAACCATCTGGATAGGCCTGCCAAAGAGACTGGTCTGTAATGCTGTTTTAAACTCAGACCGTGTATCCAGCGATCAAGCTGTGATGACACAACTTTGCCCCGTGCCTTTTATTGCTGTTTAGTGAAGAGGGATGTGCCTTCCCTGGAAGAAAGTAAGCTACCATCTCCCTGCCTTCCCTCTGCCTGGTAAAAATAATATCTGATCTTTTCCAAATAAAGTGTTCATCTGTTCTTAGGAATCAAGGCCATGTGATGATGCCATTTGAGATTCTGGGGGAAGGTTATGGAAGGGATATATATATGACCCTATTTAGGAGGGAGTCTTACTTAGTACAAAGGATTGAAAGCCACTCTGGTATATATAGAGTTGGATCCAGATGCAATCATGCTTTTAGTAGACCCATTAAAATCAGTTGGTCATGACTAAATGAAATACCACTGATTTTAGATTGTCTGCTAAGTATGACAAAGTCAGGATCCAATTCACAGACAACTTTAAAGTGCATTTTAAAAGACTTTGTGATTACTTTTTATGCTTAATAGAAAGACTCCAAAAAGTTATGAGGAATAATCATATAGGCTGAAACATGAGAGCATGTCCATCTTTTCACAAATACACTCCAGTGGAGAAATCTTATAAACACTGTATTCTGCTAGGTCAAGCATGATTTTAGTCTGTCTGGAAAGGGAAGGATTTGGGGGAAATGAATGAGGAGGAGACAACATACAAGTCCAAAAGTCACTTCTTTCCTTGTATACTTTGAGAAGTAACATCTAGGTAGATCCAGGTTGGCACGTTCTGTACAAAAGTTGTAACTACACTGCATTTTTCTTTTTTCATGAAGCTATTTTTTCATGAAGCTTTTTCATGAAGCACAGGAAAAGAATTCAGAGATGTAAGAACAATCTCACTTGTGTCAGGGCATCAAGAGCAGTGTTATATGGCTGTAAAAATGAACAGGAGACAAGTAATATTTTTATTAGAAACACAGGTGTACTGTGGAGTTCGCTTTTATAGGAAAATACCCATAAAACAAGCAATTTACAAGTGATTAAAATGTTGAGGGGTAAATAAAATTATTATGTGTTTTGTACTGTATTGGAAAAAAATGTCACACAACTATTCATAAAATAATATATTTACACATTTGTTTCTTTTCCATGTAGAGAATGGGGAAATCTGTAAGTCAAATTTGATTTAATTTAGGTTTTTTTCCCTGCTTTCCTGTGCTTTATTGTTTAACTGTTGTTGCATGTCTTCTTCAAAGTAGCTGCTTTAATTTTTAATGTGCCCATACATGTTTTAGCATGTGAATGCAATGGCTTAGCATTCCTGTTTTCTTTTTATGTTTTTTTCCTTTTTCTAATAGACTTCTCATTATTTTATATTTTTTTGTTCTTCTTCAGAGTAAATCATACTGTATGTCTCATAAAAGGATGGTCACCATTTGCCTGTATAAAACAATTGACATTTCCTTCATCAAAATCCCAGGAGTGCAACTTTCCTCCCTAATTATCTCAAATAGAGATTCACAACAGTTTCTGGATAAGCCAGCATTGACATAATTGCCAAGATTATGGTGTTAGCCCTAATAGTGACTTTCAAAAAGGGAGAGTACTTTTTTTTTAGTCTGATGGGTTTGTTAAGCCATAGTATTGTTCATTTTCTAGTTGCTTCATCTGTGAGAATATCGCTGTGGTACTTCATACCGCCAAGCTTCCTTCCCACATTTGAAAATGCCAACAATGTTATCAAAAGAAGTTTATATAGACATATCATTGTTCTGGCACATCATTCAACTCCATGAAAGTGGCAAGATTTTTTTTTTTCCTTAGCAACATCATCCATTTTCCCCCTTTGAAGTGTTACTAAAGGCTTTCACCAGCCTTTTTCTTTTATTGCTGACTATCTCCATCATTTTATTCTTTGATTTTTCTCTGTGAGTCATTATTTCTTTATATCGAAAATCTTTCCACAGAGCGTTGATGTTCATTCACTTTTATACTTACTTATTTTTAAAAACACATGCATATGTATCCATTCTCTATCATAATTGTGTGCCATCTGGTTGCCTTGACACAGTAAATGTGATCTGCATACAGAAACAGGTTCTCTGCCCACTGATACAATTTTATTGATTGCACAGAATCCAACTATGTGGCAGACAACAATCTGTATCCAGTAATACACACATTAAGCCCATGGCTTATTCTGCATATTCCCACAGTTATGTTTCTGCATTGGGTTTCTTGCAAATGTGGTTGTCAGTAGGTTCATTCACTCCCACAGGTGGGTGAACCATGAGCTGATTCAAACTCTTAATGTGGGGAAGGGAAGATTCCTCTTGATCTGTAAAACAAGCTGAAACTCTTCAAAATATAAATATGATGAATTTTAAAAGAAGGAGTATAGATCTGGAGTATTTTCACTCATACGATCTTGGACTTCTTTACCTTAATTAAGATTAATCCCAAAATGAGAATCATCCTTGAAATTTCTAATGAATTAATAGTCTGTTTCCTTTCTTCACCATTTTTAATGATCTCTTAAGTTCTTACCATTTTTCTTCCACATTAAAATTGAGCTGTTCCAATTCAGGCATTTACTCAAAGGGCTACAATTTAAATGAGGGCATCTAGATAGATATAGGTGTAGTACTGTAAATGAATTTATAAAGATTAATAATACCCAGCAGTGAGTAACATAGTTAAGCATCTGAAAACATATGTTCACTGGTAACATGTCATTCTGACCATATAAGGGTGTGCTTTAGAGACAGACCATCATGTTAAAGACTATGTTGTATTTCCAGTTGCCCAGGTGGTACTTCTGTGCTTCAGCTTGGCACCAAAAGGGGAGAAATAATGGAAGAGGGGAAAAGAGAGCTTCTCTCCACACCACTGTCCTGCCATAACCAGTCAGCTGCTCCTTGTATCCCAGCCAGTTTCAGACTCATGTTTGCAGGTCACTACTGATTGCAGACCTGCTTGTGTTCACCCTGAGAAAATTATTTTAACACAGTGCTGTGAAGAACAGGATGATGTTACTGGGTTGTGTTTGTGCTAGGGGAAAATTGGGAAGTAGCTAATCACCATGATTGTAACTGTGTTACAGTCAAGATACCACTGAAACTTGGATACTGAAAAAGTAAAATCCTTATTTGTTCAATCTTCATTTAACCCTTATGCGCTAGAATAAATGAACTTGCATTATGTGAGTTGTGTGATATTCTCTGACAGCCGTGAGAATTCTGATGAATTGCAGGGCCTAGAAATAGCCCGTGTCCAATGGAGTGTTCGTGTGTGCAGAATCAAGTACATTTCATCCAGAGCACTAAAATCTGTGGTTAAAAATTATATAACCCAAATGAGGCCAGCCTACAGACTGCTTTCCTCTGTCATGGTTTTTCACCATCAACAGTGAGGCAGGAACCACTAATGGGGAAGTAAGAGGAAAAAAACTACACTTTGATGAAAGAAAAGGGCCACAGCTTGATCATTTGCAGCTGCTGTGCATCTTGGGATCACCATGGAGATTAGGTCCTGTGAATTGGTTGACTGACCTGCCAACTGATGCCCCACCAAGCCCATCTTCTGGGCAATTAGTGCGTAGTACCCTTCCTGCCACCTGTGAGGAAAGTTGGCTTGCAGGGGCCACTGCACTGGGCAGTGCCTCTAGGCCTTGCCCAAAGTTCCCTTAAAAGGAAACACCTCCCCACAACATTTGGAGAAAATAAACCTACCAGCTCTCCATGATTGGATCCAACCTGATGTCCAAGCATATCAACCCACCTTAATAACATTTATTAACAATGATTCTACAGTGAATACAAATGTTATCAAAAGAGGCAAAACTCCCTTACAGAGAGGATCAGTATTCCCCAAGTAAAACTCTCCTTCACCTCCACCAACTGGAAGCTGCCTATGGCCGTGGCAGCTTCCTCAATTATTCCTGCGACTGGCAGACTCTGTCAGGTGGGTTAGAGTTTAATATAAAAATGTACTCTGCCATGTCCTGTCTGTGCCTTCCCTCCCTGTTCTTATAACCAGAGGATGGACTTGAGTTAAGATGACAGCCCATGGCTCTGGACCCATCTTGAGAACCAGACAAGCCACGTAATGAGTCAATTCTAACAAGGATGGCTCTTGACTATTTATTTGACTGCATGAGCACTGGAAGAAGGAGGAAGCTGCCATCTGAAGCCTTTGCGATATCCAGAAAGCAGAGATTAAGGACTGGCTAAAAAATTGTGTGTGATTTTTTTTTTTTTTTTGGAAATATGTTATATTGGCTGAATATATTAATTGTCCAACCTGTTGCTGAAGAGATGGGGAAAATGTGTGAGGAGTGGCTAAAATCTGGGAATATTGGCCATAATCCTACATTTTTCTGCTGGAGATCAGGGAGGGTGAAGGTTGCCAGTTTTCTCTCAGCTACAGAACTGCAGGTGGACACTGTCCAACCAACCTGTCCCTCCTCCATCCAGTGAATGGTCATGGAGGCACATCCCAGCACTGTGAAGCTTCCTTGCATGGGATTGGGAAGATATTGAACGGAGGAGGTACTGAATACTTCCTTCTGCTATAGTCTCGAAAGATGCTTGTGTAAACCAAGGTTCTGTGGATATATGCCACCAGCAGCATTTCAGCTGTTGTTTAAAACTGCATGTGACAGTGTCATGGAATCCCTTCACTGTAAGTCTGATGCTGTATGGGTTCTGTAACAAAATTATCACACCCCAGTATATGAAGGTTAAAGTAGCATAACTGCTGGGGACACTGTCTCCATTAGTGAATGCCCAAAGCAATAGCTCATGTTAGTCTTTCTTCCACCAGTGCGCATGAGTGGATTAAGAAGATCTTTCAGAATCTCATTGTACTTTGAAAAAGCACAGCAATGACCCTGTCTTCTATTTGTAAAGAAAAACATTACAAATAAAAACATGAACTTTCAAAAAAGCTTTTTTAAACTTGCATGCAGGTGTAAGTGATGGTGAACTTAATGTTTATTTTCATGGGGCAGTGGTGCCATCACAGAACTGCCAAGGATCATTTATAGAGCAGGCAACTAATACTGATGAAAAGGTTTGCCAAAGGAGTATCATAAGTGAACCCAATCAAATATTTTTGCCTTTGTCTCTTTCTCCTCACCTGCTTTTGAAAACCGAGAAAAGAACTATATCTTCTGAGTAGCAAGGAGAATCTAACCCAAATCTGTTCATACATACTTCTTCATTAATGGATTTGCACCTGCCTTTTAATTCTGTTAAGACAAAATAGCAGCTACTATACTTTCCTTTCCATGGTAGTGAGAATATGTGCTCCTGTGAGGCAAGAGGCTGTACTGATGATAACAGTGCTGGTAGTTGTGTCTCCTATATCAGAGAGGCTTTTTACTGAGGAGTGAGAAAGTACAAAATGTGCCAAATAGCTATGGGTCAGTAGCAGTAGTGTGGGAAGGGTGACAGTGGCAGAGGACCTCCTCTCAGAGACAATGGTAGTAGCACCATCGCTAAAACTCAGAAGAAGAAAAATCCTGTGATGAGACTATCTAAAAATGAAGCAAGATATAGTGCCAGAGGAAGAGGCACCCAGGCTGGAAGGAACTCAATTTGCTACTGGGGTACAGCAGAAGACAGCTACAAGTAGTGCTGTGGCTAATGATGCAACTGGATGTGAGCCGAAAAGATGTTCAGCCATTGAACATTGCAAAAGCAATCAAAGAATATAATGCAAAGTTGACCAAGTCATATCAATTAAGACTTCAGGGGAAACCCATCAGTATAACAATAATATAAGTTTACACTCCATCTACCAAGACAGAAGAAGAAATTGAAACATTCTGTGCTGAAGTCCAGGAGGAAATTGATCTCACACCAAAACAGGACTTGTTAATCATAGACTATTGGAATGCAGAAGCAGAAAACAGAATCAAAGATTGTAGGAAACATGGCCTAGGATCAAGAAATGAAACAAAAGTGACATATATAGGATCCGAACCCTGAATATACCTTTTTAGTGACTTGCATGCATGAACACAGAGGATGACTATAATAATCAATGCAGAGAAAACAATTAAAAAAAAAAAGGAAGAACAATAGAGGTCTTCCACAAGATCTGTGAAATCCAAAGGGAAATCAAACCAAGTGTTGGGATGCTACACCATCATCAGGGGAACACGTTACATGACCAAGTATATATAAAAAGATGATGGAAACAATATGCTGAAGAACTATATAAAAGAGATGAAAGGATGATAGATTCATTCAAGGGAGAACAATTTGAAGATGAACCTACAATTTTAGAAAGTGAAGTGGAAGCTGCAATCAGAGCACAATCAGAGCACTTGGGAGAAATAAATTACCAGGAAGAGATTACATACTGATAGAGCTGCTTTAAGCTACAGAGATAGAATTTACTCCAATTCTAATCAAAATCTGTCAACAAATGTGGAAAACAAAATAATAGCCCACCGATTGGAAACAATACACATTCTAATCCCAAGAAAAGGGACACCAGGGTGTGCGATAACCACAAGACCATTGCATTGATCTTCCATGCAAACAAAGTGATGCCCAAAATTCTATAACAAAGACTTTTTACCATAGATGGAGCAAGAAATGTCAAATGTCCAAATTGGGTTCAAGAACGGAAGAGGCTCTAGGAATCATATTGCAAACATACTTTGGATAATTGAGTGCACCAAAAATTACAGAAGAAAATCACCCTCTGGTTTATAGATTAGAGCAAAGCCTTTGTGTAGATGATGAAAAACTGTAGTTTATTTCTAAAGAAATGGGTGTGCCACAACATTTGATTGTCCTGATGCATAACTTGTACGCAGGACAAGAGGCTATTGTCAGGACAGAATACAGAGAAATTGAATGGTTTCCAGTTGGCATGGGGATCAGCCAAGGCTGTACTTCATCATGCTGTCTGTTCAATTTGTATGCTGAATGTATGCATAAAACAGATTAGACCTGAAGGAAGGAGGCGTGATTAGACCTGAAGGAAGGAGGCGTGAGAATTGAAAAAGGAACATCAACACTTTAAAATATGCAGATAACACCATATTACTAGCAGAGAGTAGCAGAGGCTTGAGTCTACTGCCCTTTTCGCATGCAGTTTCTTTTGCGAGAGGGCCCCTTGAACATAGCGTAAATGGGAGTGGCAGTCCGCACGACGCACTCCCATTTACACGACGCTCACAAGCCTAAAGCGGGCCGCGCACGGATTTTTTTATTTTCGGCTCTAAGCCGAAAATACTGCACGGTCATGCAGTGCTCCCGGGGCCCTCGCACACTTACCTGCCCTGCGGAGCGTCGGGCAAGCCGGGCCGGTCGGCTTCCCCCCCAGCGCAGCCTACAGCTCCCAGGCTGCACTGCAGAAGGAAGGGGCAGGGCGCTCGCACAACCGGCAACCCAGCTGCGGGAGAACGGAGGAGCGATGCTGGGGTTTGCAGTTTAGGTCATTTAAAATGTGGTGCTGGAGACAAGTTCTGCAGATACAGTGGATTGCTAAAAAGACAGATGAATGGACGCTAGAGCAACTTGAGCCTGAATTCTCCCTAGAAGCCAAGATGACAACACTGAAATTGTCATAATTTGGACATGTTATGAGAAGACATGATTCTCTGGGAAAAATAATGCTTAGGAAGGTGGAAGGCAGTAGGAAAAGAGGAAGATCACAGTGCAGATGGATAGACACAATCAAGAAAGTGATGGCCCTGGGCCTGCAAGACTTCAGTTGATGATGAGATGACTTGGAAGTCTCTGACTCATAGGTTTGCTGTAAGTTGAAGTTGACTTGATGGCAGTTAAGAACAATAAACTGTACTTTTAGGGATATGTGCCCTTTCATTTTCTTACCAAGGTAACTTCATGAACATCATTATTAGGAATAGTTGAGCATGCAATATGAGAAAAATAAAAACACTTACTGTACAGTTAATGCCAAAGTAATTTATTGGTTCTCTTTATTGAGTGACATTCATGTTGCCTTGTTTAGTGTATTACACATGGTTAGTTTGATAACTGTGACATTATTTGCGTCACTGGTCACTGATGATGGTCACTGATGATCATTAATCTACTTAGCCTATAGTGTGTGGGAGGGTGTTTACATATAAGAGTCCAAAGTACTATGGGTAATGCTTTATTCATACATTAGTTTTTAGCCTCCCTGTTTATCAGTTGCACTTTACTTCCACTCCACCACCAAAAGTTCTACAGCACAACAGCCTAAGGAACATAAATATCTCCCTCCCCATATATGGATAGAGAGTCTTTATGACTTCATGAGAGTGGGTTGAATTTTGGCCACAGAGCTGTATAAATTTTGTTTCTTTGATCTCTGTATTAAGGTTATCTGTGGCTCTGTGTGTATGTTGAATGTGATGGCATTTTGAGATGTTGCCTTTTTCCAGAGAGGCAAATTTCCATGACTGCATCTTTGGGAGATGAAGCAAGTGGGTTGCTTTCTGTCATGTAGAGGACATTGCATTTGGAGCTGCCCTAAAAGGCTAAAGGGGGTGACTAAGTTCATGATCCTGTTGAAATAAGTATCAGTTCTTCTTTCCTTTGAAATTGCTCTCAGTGAGAAACATGCAGAACAGCATTAACTTTCAAGCCCATGTGAGATACAAAGCCAGGTTTCTAATATGCTGAGGTGGAATTAACCAGCTCAAGCCTTGGCTCTGTATCTGTTTCTATACTTCTGTCCCCTTGAGAAAACTAAATACACTGTTTGTTTAGAGTTCCCAAAGCAAATGCTTGAAAGAAATTGTGATTGACAGGATTTCAGCATACTGAGAATCAAGTGTTTGGCTTTTCCTCTGTTGGTTATTTCCTAAGGGACAAGGAAATGGGATGTGGACAGAGAAACCAGCTTTGCCTTTTCTAGTGCAGAAGAGTTAAGCCTGTGATAGGAAGGCACCTCATCCATGGAAGAGGTATTGGTGAAAACAGTCTCTGACTGTATGAGGAATAGACAAGTAGAATGCATTATGTGCAGATTGCACAAGGAGGAAAATGAGTAAGAATTTCCACTGGGAAGTGACTGGTCTTAGATCTAATTTTAAAACAATGTTCTCAAGGAGGGGAGGTGTCACTACAAACTCACAGCATGAGACTGGCTCTTGCCCCCTTCATGAGTTGCCTCTTTCTGTTATCAGGGTAACATTGTCCCAAGTGAGGGCTTCTGGAGGAAGCATGTGCATTTGAGTGACATGAGGTTGTACATCAAGGGGGGGGGGTGACAATAGGTACCCCACAAGATTTTTGTAAGAGGGAGGTTAGCCTTAGTCTTTTAACTTGTTTGAAAGCATATGCAAAACCATTTCTCTAAAATAAACAGGGAGATCCGTTAGTTCGTTTCTTCACAGGTGAAACTATGAGCAAAATATTATATCACTCCTGTGTGGCAAGTCTGTGGGTGGCCAAATAAATTTGCTTCAGAGGCTTGATACAATCCACAAGCCCAATTGACTGTGCTTGGTCTTGAATTGGAGATATTCTGCATTTTTTGCCCTCTTTTTTCTTCTTCTCCGAATAGATATGATATTAGTTGCTGATTAGTAAGCATCCTCTGTTTGTATGGCTTAAGAAATTTGGCTGCAACAGAAGCTTTTGCTTTTGCTGTCAATAAAATGGGGCCAGCTAATCCAACTCTGATTGTTGCTTTGTCATAGGAACCAGTCCAATGTGAGAAGGATGCACACTGCTGTCAAGCTCAATGGAGTTGTGCTAAACAAGTCACAGAATGCCCAGCTGGTGTTACTGAACATGCCCGGACCTCCAAAAAACAGACAAGGGGATGAAAACTGTATCCTTTTATGCGTTTTAGGCAAAGATCAGCTGTCCAGCAACACTAAAACCAAGTCTGTTTGTTTTGCTGCAACTTACTTGGAAATTGTTCCAAATGAAACTTGGGACTAAAATCAAGAGATGGGGGCAATCCACATGCATGAGGTGGAGGGAGAGTAAGTAAGCTGTTCCTGATGTCTTAACCATGACCAAAGGACCAGAAGATTACATCTACATCTTTTTAATATTGCAGAGTTTTACTGTCATTAATCTTGCACCATCACAACAGCTCAGTGTGTTCATGGCTAAGCAGAAGTTTGAGGCAAAGCATACCAAACCAGAAAGGCCCAGGGAAGGCCGAAAACATAGTGAACTTCATTCCTGTGCCCCTTAAAGATTGTTGGGGGCATCTGACAGGGAAAAAAAATGGGGATGTTGGGGGTGCAGCCCTACAAGTAATTCAGTTTTACTAGCAAACCAAAGGTTAAACTAACTCCTTATAAGAGATACAGACACATACATAAAGTGTAATAACAAAATGTATGGGGACACAACATAACTCATGAAAACCTTTCATATATTTTTAAAAATACATGATTTATAAGTAATAACCTATATTTCCAAAGTTGTAGGTGAGACACCTACACACTTTAGGTGACACACTAATGTGTTGTGGCACACCGTTTGAAAAGCTCTGCCATAAGAATTAGTTTTAATTTTCAACTTGACTTGCTGACATCCAGATATGGAGTTCTTGGAGGTTTTGACAGAAGGCTTGAACAGAGTCCTGTTGGTGCGAGGAGGAGGTCGTGAAGTCATCACCATTTATTCCTAGTTATTTTACTGAACGCACAATTACTAGTAGCAACATCTGTTTCTGGATTTCGGTGCAGAACCTTGGCAAATCTTGGACTAAGGACTTTAAGCCAGCCTTGGGTTTCTTGCATACAGAATAGAATCCGAGAGTTGAATCCTTTTTTCTTTCTTTCCCAGAATTATGTAAGCAGATTTGTTTCCTACATAGATATTTGTATTTACTGAGAAATGTGCTATACATCTGTATATTTTTTTAATGTAGAAAACTGGGAGACTACTTTTTTTTTGTTCTTGGGTTGAGGGTGGGTTATGAAAGGGCATTTCTTTTGCACATAAATTCTAAATATAGCAAATGGAATAACTTTTTTTTTTGTCATAGGAACAGACATTTAAGTTTTTAGTACTTTTTATAATGGTGAAAGAAAGTGAAAAGGTTTCCAGGAACTATTTTATAAAAGTCTGGTCTCCATATTTTGTACTATTGACCCTGCTGTCTTGTAAGCAGGTTCTGTTTGTGTATCAGGTCTCCCTGGTTTTGTGTTCATATTCAGCCACAAATATGTGAATTGTTTAGCACTGTATTTTAATTAAAGATTGCTGGTTGACTAAAACTCTTACCCACCATTATTTACCAATTTGAAAGTGCAACTTTAACAATAATCTGAGCTTAAGCTGTTGCAGTAGAATGTGGGCTGTCTTTAAAAGGTCAGCTATTAAAAATAGATCAAAATCTTGTTATAATACCATGGGCTGGCATCCTATTTACAAGATCACAGATTGAATTTACAATCTCTTAACCTTTGGGATTAATGTTAATGGGAAAACATGACCACAAAACTTGACTCTCAAGCCAGGCAGTGCCCAAAGGTCCTGTAGAGGGGGATGATGGGAAAGGATCACTGCAGTACTCTCCTGGTTGCAGGGCACATTGAGAGAAGTGGCAGGACCCTAAGTGATCTCTCTGGTTCAAAATGCCCAGTGACTCGAAGAGCAGTGCAGTCATCATTAATCAGCTCCTTGATCTGCAGTGGGAACCCTACCTTGAGAGGTAGATTTGGTGGCGGGGGGGGGGACACTGGTAGAAGTAGCATGATGATGTAGCTGTCAGCATAGTTATGTCTGATGGTGCAGTATCTCAGCCATGTTTTTTTTCTTCTCTAGTTTTCATGGCTGGGTAACCATCTCTCACATTGTAGGAGAGGAGAGAATAACCAAGGGAGTAAAATCAACAAATACCTGAAGTTAACCAAGGTTCAACTGGTATAGCTTCATCAACCTGATCATGTATTGACTGGCTGTAGATGCCCATCCTGATTGACCTGGATGAAAAAGAGTGCATGAAAGCTGGGGTGGGGGAGTGGGAGAAGAGGCAGATGGGGGAGATTGCATTTGTTAAAAGGAGCAGAATCAGATATCACAGCTTAAAGTCCAGAAGAAAATACAAAGCGGGCCAAGGTGAGGATAGAAGATCTGATGTGGAATAGAATCAGGTTAAATAGGGGAACCAATAGTAGATGAATGTGCATATTTTGAAAAGTAGCAACATACACAGTTGGTGAACCAGAAGAGGATTTTGAGCACCTAGTAGATTTTTGAGAGATTTGTAGAAGACAATCGTCTGGGATTGGAGAGGAACAGCTTTCCCGGTATAGAATGTTGTGTAGAAGAAGGCACAGAGCTGGGAAGCGTAAAAGGATACAAAACAGACAAGTAACTTAACTGGTTTTATGCAGCTCATGAAATAATAAAAAAGAATGTTTTGTTGTTTTTTCCCCTTACATTTTTTGCTTCATACGTCCTCCATGGCTGGAGTTTTGGAGTCGAGAGAAAGAAAGGGCTGTTGCCTTCTCAGATATCTTGCACCAGCAAACTTCATTGTGCTCAGGGATAGATGTTGCAGAAAGAGACATTTAATCATTGGTATAATGAGAGGTTATGCCAGCATGTGTCACAAAATTCCAGCCAGTCAATTTCTCTCCATTTTATTCTGTTCAACAACCCTGTGAAGTGGTAAAAGGCTGAGAAAAAGTGATCTGTTCAAATCACTTTCTAAGCTTTGGGGCAAAATACAGATTTGTACCTGGGTCTTTTATCCACCATGCTACACTGACCTTTTGGAATAATGGGCTATGTAGAAGAACCTGGTGAACATAAGCAAAAACAGCAGTGGGCTTTTATGTGTAATTGTTGCAGCCCAGTAACAAATCAAATTGCAAAAACTGACAACTAAAGCAACACTCCACTCTTCAGCAATATTAGCTGTACTATATGAATGACAGATAAATCTAAAATTAGTTGCCCCTAACATGCTTGGCTACCTATAAGCTGCCTGGTATCTATTTTAAGGAATAGACAGGGAGTGGTTGCAGTGAGCTTTGTTTCTTCCCCAAAACTTCCATTTTTGGAAGTCGCCTGACTTGGCTAGATAAGCATATGATCATTTTAAGTTCTTGGGTAGTTACCTGGTGAGGACATGTAAAATTTTAGTTCTCTGGCTGACTCTCCTACAGAGCACTCCTATACTGTATGTTTCTGGGCAGTACTGGAAGAGTGACTGAAAAATGTAATAAAAATGTTTTAAAATCAGGAAAAGATTCCTGAGAAATGCAAGTAGTACTCCATACAATTAACTACAGCAAAGTGTTAATTGGTGCAAAGGTCTACATAGTGACAACAGAAGGGAATTAACTGCTAAAACCATATTGGTAGTCCCAATTAGGTCTGTTGAATCAGCTGAGTTTACCTACCTGTTGATTCACCATTTAGCAATTGCTTCAGTGGATCTGATCTAGCTTGGGCTTAACAACAGGATACCAGCCAAAATTGATTCATTCTGTATCAACTTACAGTAATCTTGGGTAGTGTAAACATACAGGAAATGTTGACCCAATTAGAAAAACATGAAGATTTTTTTTTAAAAATGTCGTTTTCTTCAGGGGAAAAATGGTAATGTTGGAAAAGTATAAATATACATCACACTGAGGCCTAGAGCCTGTAAACATGCTGGCAGAGTTGAAATCCAACAGAGGCTGCTCCACCCTGTTTTCCTGACTTCAGGAGAAACAGGGAAGTGGAAGGGTTCCCCAGTTTTTGGCTACAGAAGTGCATCTCTGTTTATTCTTGCTGTTCTTACACAACCAAGAAAGCCTCATACATACACCAGCATAAGGCTGTAACTTTCTTCCCCGCATACAGAAGCAACAAGAATGTACCAAGGCACACCCCGTAGCTAAATACTGGCTGAGGAACAGAGCTACATCAAGCAAGTCCCAGTTGCTGTTGTGCAGCTGGGACAAGAGACATTGCATGAGAAAGTAGGGGGGCCACCTGCTGCAACGTCAAGTAGTACTCCAGGGCAAATGAGAGCTATGCTGGCATATGTCACTTACAGAAATCTGATGTATATTACTGCTGTTGTTGCATGACTTTGACTTCAACTTAGGGTGATCCTATCATAGAGTTTTCTTGGCAGAATTTATTCAGAGGGCGTTTACCATTGCCTTCCACTGAATATAACCTACAGAGTCATCTTAAGTCAGAGATTACTGGAAGCCACACAACAACAACGTATTAGCCATTTTTAAATATCTGAAGGGGTGTTTTCTGCTGCTCTAGAAATAGGAAATAAACCAATGGATTTAAATCACAAGCAAAGAGATTCTACCTAAACATTAGGAATAATTTCTTTGTTGTAGTGATGCACTCTTCTTTGGAGGCCTTTAAACAGAAATTGGATGGACATCTCTCAGGAGTGCTCTAGCTGTGTATTTCTGCACGACAGGTAAGGCAAAGCTATCACAGAGTTTTCCTGGCACGATTTGTTCAGAGGGAGTTTGCCTGTGCCTTCTTCTGAGGCTGAGAGTGTGTGGCTTGTCCAAATGGGTTTCCAAGGCTGAGCAGGGATTCAAATCTTGATCTCCAAGATGCAGTCCAATGCTCAAACCATTACTTCATGCTGGCTCTCATAGTTCTGGTGCACAGTGGATATTCAAACATGCCCAACTCTGGGCCTTCCTGTTACTCAAATCAGGTCTGATGTTTTAGTAGATCTGTACATGCCTGCAACAAGCATTCTCCAACTCTCAAAATTGACATTCTTTGTATATGTGTGTGTCTTCCATGGCACTTGTCAGGTGAATCCAGGGACCAAGTTGGCATCCATGAGCATGTGGCTGGCTGGTATGATGCCAGACATGCAGAGCCACATGTTTGTAAGAATAAAATATTTCCCCAGAGATATTTCACACGCACCACATTTTCCCATAGCAGTGAGTATATGTCAAAAGTGTTCATAAGTCATAGGAAACTTTGGATTGCTAAGTATTTTTGTGCTAAGACTACATTGATATCTCGATCATTTTCATATGGGTAGAAGATAATCTATGGAAACTGGAGACATGAATTGGATGCTAATCTATGAAACCTGGAGACATTAATTGCATCCATTTACAGGAAAATAGTTAACTGGTTTGGAAATATGTGAAAGTTGATTATGCCTAGCATTTCACATAAATGAAATGGCTCACAAGTTTTTATCACAGACTGAATGAAGAGCCAGCAATTGCTTCATCCCCTGTCATTAGTCTGTTGTGTCTCTAGTCTATTTTTGTAACTTTGTAGTGATTATTGCAGTCTAGTCATTAGGGATGTTCTAATTACTTATTGATTGCCCTTAATGTATTTCACAGTTGAAGTCATACAGTGCTCCAGATAACTCTTACGAATAGTTTGAAAGTTGTCCTCCCAAGTGACCTTAATAGGATACTTTGAAATACATTGCTTCACAGTTGCGGTCTTGGCAAGCCTTAGAAAGGTAGAGGTAGTTCATGTAAATCGATTCTTGGCTCTAACAGAGAATCCCTCAAAAGTGGATGACTATTTTGATATGAATTGTTTTTAACTCCCTTTTAACATGCAGAATGTTTTGCCATCTGTGTTTTGCCTTCACATCCTTTCAGGTGATTCGCTAAGACACTATGGATGAGTATATGTCTGCAGGTAAAAGTCAGGGTCTTGAGTCTACATCTCCCAAAAGAGGGTCCGTCCTCCATCCAGAGAACTGTTCAGTGGACAGAATAGCTAGTTGATATTCACCAACTGAAATGAAGGGCAGATCTGCATCAGTTTCTTCATTGCTTGTTTTATAAAAAAATGGAAGAGTGCTGAGGAATTTCTTCACCTCCAAATGACTGGAAGGTGCTATGCAACAAGGGAATTTGTAGGTCCAGTCAAGATCACTTTACCAGAGTGATATGGAAACCCTTTTTCTGTGATCTGGCACTGTCTGTGGAACATTTAATGCGACTTAATGTGAATGCCACATAATTTGGAAGATCCATTTAGTTCTTTCTTGAAGCAGCAATTATGTTCCAGTAATTATGAATCTGAACCGGTGTGTCATAGTGGTTTGAGTGTTGAACTATGGTCGTGGAAACCAGGCTTCAATTACTTGCTCAGCCATGGAAACCCACTGGGTGGCTTTGGGTGTGTTGCACACTCTCAGCCCTAGAAAACCCTTTGATAGATTCTCCTTAGGGTTCCCATAAGTCATCTAAACTATAGCCGACTTTGTGCAGAATGGAACATAGACTGTGTGTCTGAGAGAGAGAGACAGAGAGTGAGTGAAATATTTTTCAAAGGTTTTCATGGGTTCTAAAGAAATGCACATCAGCAAGAAAAGATCCCAGGGTAGCCTACACTTTGATGTGTTAATTTGCCATATGTGGAAAGCATTAAAAAATAGGGTCTCCATCTTGCAATAATACAGATCAAATTTCTACAACCCCATTCTGTGCAATACAGCTTTTAGCCTCATAAGAGTGAAATATAGCCAACAGCAAATGTGATCTCTTGCCATGGAAGTCAAGCGCCTTTCCCTTTGAGGGAAATGTTCTAGTAAATTATCATCCTATTGTTTTTATTTATTGTAAATTAATATCTCTAGCTATTTCAATGTTCAATGCCCAAGGTGCCTTTCATGAAATCATGAAAATCTTAAGTAATGCTCTCAATGCAGCATAAGACTTCTCATATAATTCTCGTGTAATATTCATGTAGTACTCTCATATTATTCTCCTGTACCCTGGTGTCAAGGGGAGTTCCACTGCTTTCTAAACTGCCTCAAGCAAGAAATTTCACTTGCTCTACCACAGTATTAGCACTCTGATCCAGCCTTTTTGAGACATAAGGAAGATTCTCTTAAAACTTTCACTGGCTTGGCTCCCTGAGAAACGGCAGCACTGTTTGCCCGAAAGCTAGGCTCTTTCAGGGCTGCATGAAAATAGACAGAAGAGCAATGTTACCCCAAAATGTGGGTGACTCAGTGGTCCAGTACCTCCATGTGACAATGGGGAATTAATTAGCTCAAAATTAGGAGATCTGTGAAAGGGGGGTAACCTACGAGATCTTTCCAACAATGTTTACGGGGTCTTGCAGGAAAGAACCAACTAGAGATTCGAAACTGTAAACTAAAATGTGTTTTATTGAAAGTTCACTCATGCACGCAAAAGATTCAACCACTCACTCGCACAAGAGCTAACCAAAGAAAAACAGAAGAAAGTTGTGGGTAGAGGAGTTTTCAGGGAATGGGCAATAATTTCTGATCCAGAGAGCAGTGAAAAAAATCAATGATGTGGCTTAGTGGGTGCCTAAGGACAGTACTCATTTGGGAATCAGAGTGACCATGTGGCAACCAACCAGTGAAGCACTGCACTGAACAACTCAAAACAGAGGGTTCTTATACCCAAAATCTACCCTGAGGGCACAGGTGTGAATGGCTCTCCTGGCTGGGTGGACAATGGAAGTTGCAACACGGAAATGGGGTACAGACAGAATTAATGGCCTTAGTGTCTAGGTGGCAAAAAGGTAATGGTTGTCATAATAGCTCTGTATTGTGGAGAGGTTTGGGGGACAATGCAGGGAAACATCCAGGTGTGGGGAAACAGAGTTGAAACAATCACTGTTTTGGTGGGAACTTCCCTTGATCACTGTAGGCTCATAGATGTTCCAGCTTCAGTTTAAGCCTACTATCTCTGGAGTTGCTTGGTAATCTGCCTGACAGTGACTTTGGCTATGCCTAGAGGGGTGTTGGCTGACCTGCCTTGCAATCACACCTGTTCAGTCAGTAATTTTCCTTTGTCCAGCTTGACATTCCAGTCACCTCAAATTCCATTTTATATCAGTGGCAATTAATGTATTTGCCAATTAAATAATACTTCACCACTTAAACCACATCAGACCTGGGGGATGCATGACCCATAACAGCAATGGCACTTCTGCAATCAGTTGGAGTTTTTCAAAGTTGACCGGTGCAATCAAGTCTCTTTTCTCTTTACTACAGAACCCTTCAAATTCCCCTCAATAAAAATGTTGGCTGAGACTCTATCGGGAGACATATCTCTGGCACACAGAGGATAATCTGATTCTTGCTTTTATTGTTAACTGCCACCAAGTCAACTTTGACTCATGGAGACCCTATGAACAAGAGATCTCCAAGTTGGCAGTGGCACCATGGTGAAAAATTTGTTAGTACAGTGCAGAAGAAAGCAATAGGAAACCACTCCTGAAGCCTTCTACTTTGAAAACCCTGTGATGAGACAGTCCAAAATGAGCCATCCCCTGATGCATCCCTCCAACTCCCTTTTTCTCCTCTGCAGACAGCCATTTCTGTGTTGATGAAGAGCTGAGTAAGCAGCTGAGACGTATCCAATTTTGTTTCAGTTGGACCCACTGTGACAGACATCCTTAGGAACATCCAGGGGTCTGCTGGAGTTCCTGATGATGACATTGCTGTGTGTCCAGTTAGAGGAAAATAGCCAGGCATGTCTGCTTCTCCCCTCCCATTAACACCAAAATGGAAATGGCCATCAGCGGGGGGAGGGGGGCTGCGGCAGGGAAAACGTGGGGAGGTTGGATGTTGTGCTGTTGGAACAAACTTCTGACTTCCAGAACAACCAAAAAAGTGGGTTACTATTGTGTAAGTTGGACTTATACAATTGTAACTGAAAAACAGGATGCCATCTATAATTTAGGCAAGGTTAAGTTTATGGGGACGAGGCCATATGGTGGCAAATGAAAGAAAATGCTTTCAGCGTGCTGCTAAAGATGCAGTGCAATACTTTCTTGGTGTACCATTGATGGTGAAGCTGAGGTTTCTCCCCCTGCTAGGACCTCTGTTGTGTCCCATGGTAAGCCATAATGGAGACAACTAGACTTGACCTCGGCCATCTGTCTTTATTCAAGCTGAAACCTTTTGCCTTTGTCTATTTCTCTGCAGGTTATTCTTTCACTTCTCCCTACTTTAGCAGCAATAAATGGCCTGTTAGTTCCAACTAGATTACATCTATTGAATTAATGGAACTTATGTAAATGTTGACTTGCCACATTACCATTGATTCATCGGGTGTTCTTTAGATGGACTAACAATTGGATTCAACTGCTGCTAAGTGAGTTTCATCATCATCATTGTAAACTCCTCCTCTGTACATGTCAGCCTTCAGCAAGAAGTAACTGAAGAGGTCAATGGTTTGTCTTTTTAATATACAGTTTTACTAGACAGGATGGCTTTTTATATAGGGAAGAGCTGGTTTAACTCAGCTACTAGGAACTGTGGTTGCCTTTTTGGCTGGAAGTGTTCTGAGGTTAGTAAACTACTAGCACCATGTCGTGTTATCTGAAATGTGTAACATTAATTTTCTGTCATCTTTAAAGAGAATTTTAATTAGCTGAGCTGAATACTTAATGGATTCCCCATCTAAGGAGGTTTTTAAACAGAGATTGGATTACTGGTACCATCTTTCAGGAATGCTTTAGTTGGATATTCCTGCATAGCAGGGAGTTGGGATAGATGGCAATTTTAGTCCCAGCAATAAGATTATATTGCCATTTCCATACAATGGGACTCAGAGAAGTCCTTTCGTTGCAGCCCTGGCAGGAAGGAAAGTGTGCCAGGAATGCTCTCCTCCGCACCTGACCCAGTTGCTGCAGAGGGGAGCGCTCTGGCCCTGCCTTTTCCCTTCCGCAGCACAATTGGGCACTTGCCATTGCTGTGCTTGGGGAGAGAAGCGTCGCCAGTGTGCTTCCACCCTTCAGCATAGCTGGGAAAGGCGGCAGCACTGCATGATGGTAAGTATAAAACGGATTTTTTCCATTTTACAAATATTGCACTCACGTGATGCACGGGGACAAGATTGCAGCAGGATTGCAACATTGTGCAGAAGCATGACCTGTGGAGTGCTGCCATCATGTCCCAACTGCGGGGCAGCCATGTCATGCAGAAAGGGCATATGATTCTAATATTAGAGAGTAATCCTCAGTGAGATTGCTGTGTGGCAGAACAAACCAGCAAAGTTACATGAAGGGAAATCCTCTTCAGCCATACCTTCTGCTTATAAGATTATCTACAGGCATTCCTGTGCCTCTTTGCTTTTTAGCAAGCTGGAATGATGGGCAGAACTGTACTCACAGCAAGAACAAAAGAACAAGCTAATAGCATCAGTAACTTGAAATTGCCTCCAGTACCACCATGCGCTTTTTTGGCCTAGCCGTAGAATCGTGACATACTCAAAGCCAGATCTATAATACTTAAGTATAGGCTCCATCTGTTACACACTCTTACCCAGAAGTAGGTCTCTTTGAATTCAATGGGACTTACTTTTGAATAGACATGTACAGAACTGTACTACTAATGTATAATGTAAGTGGGGGTGCTTACAGCCTTCAGTTGAAAATAACAGCTGCCAGGACATTACCAAACAAGAAATTCTTTGTTCTGTTGGGCAGTTCCACCAAAGAGGAATGATTGTTGGAAGTACAGCAGTTTTTCTTTAAAAGTAAAAAACAAAACAAACAGAGCTTGGCATTCTCTAGGGAATTTACAATGTTGTAAACCAACTTACAGCTGCACAATTTAGACTTGTGTCATTGAGCAGCAGTCATATTCGGGAGGGGCAATGCTGTTGTATCTGTGCCATTGGAACCATTACACCAGCAGAGTGAGCAAAATGGGTGCTTTCCAACAGTTTTGATGCACAACAGTACAGCACTTTGCACAACGGGCTGCCCTTGATTATGGTAGTCCAAAGGGGCAATGGCCTCAACAGAGCCGTTGGGCACTGATAATCCAAAACAAATGGTGGTAGAAAGGTTGTGGGTTGCCCGCCCACCTTTCTAGTTCTCCACAATGGGATCCCCTATTGTGCAATGAGACGTTTTGCACAGTGCCCTGTTGCACATTGACACAATTCTCCAACATAGTTGTGTACTGTGCCAGTGATATGGTTCCATCATTGTGAAGTTACCCATTGCAGGATCTTGGCCAGGGTGCATTAACACTCCTTAAACCCCCAACTATAAATCTAGTAGGGTTTGAAAATACAAAGCCAGCTCCTCCTCCAATCAGTCTTTTTGTTTATTTACCATTTGCAGGCTACTCTCTGCTGCTAGGCATTCATTCCAATGGACAGGAAGAGTGCCAAGAAGACAGTCTCTGGTAAGTGTCAAGTTGGCTGTAGGCAGTGAAGGTGCAGCCTGCTACTTGCTATGGCAAACAGTAAAAGCCTGTTGGAGAGTCCAAAAGTTCAATCAGGAAGGTGGGCTACACATCAGTACAGAGGCTATACAGTCAAGAAAATGTCCTCATAGCCTTTACTGCCCAGGCTGTGATGCAGAGAACAGAATAACCCTGTGTACAAACAGTATTTTCTGAGTAATTTTCCTGAAATCACTTTGGGGATTCAAGCCACAGGCCGTCTTCAAAACCTGCATAACAAGCCAAATGTAATGGTGATTCTGAGCCTTGCTTCAAACTGAGATAATTGTGGCAAAGTAGTTTTACTGCTGGGAGGAAGGGGGGAAGTTCTGTTTGCTCCTTTAAAAAATGCCCTAAAACACAAAACACAAAATGATAGTTCCAGAGTTTCATATGAGGAAATGCCCTTTATTCAAGACAAAATGACTTTAATTTCCAAATAATTCTTTTTAAGGAGCAGGGCTATAATGTGGATAGGACTAGTTGTAATGGTTAACCACTGGTTTAAAAGTACACATACATATTTACTGGAAAATATTTGGAAGAGTATTTCAGATATTTAATTTGAGGTGTGAGGTGAGTGATATAAAAAATGCCAGCCACTAGATGACTTCAGTGGCATGTACAGTAAGTGAATTAGCCTCTCTGCTCTTGAAAGGGAAACTGGGGGCTGGAATCCAGTTGGGATGTTCCATCTTCATAAGTAGACTTATGTCTGTGGGAATTAGAATTGTGCAGTTGCACAAAGTCTGTATCTAGCAGAGAGATGCTGTTATTTCACTACACAGCAAAGCCAGAAAAGTGCCTGGTGCACATTGGTGTCTGATGAACAAAGCAAGCAATGCACAATTGGACCAATGAGAATCAGGCACCTATCCACTTTAGCTGCTCTTGGCAGGGTCTTATAAATGCATATTTACAATTCAGTAGCTAGGTTTTTTTAGTGCCTCTGCTATGAAGCTAGGTATATGCAAAGTTATGTTAGGTAAAAGTCATGTAGTATTCCAGTGAGTGTTTGCCTAAACTGTGTTGAACCTTCAGAACTTGGCTGAGTTGGTAGGTTTCATTGCCCAAAGCAGGTGATAGTGGTAGGGATATTTCTTTGTTGTAGGCAGTAGCAGTGGTATGAAGCCCTTTTTACCTTTCTTAAAGTGTGGCATCTGTCACAGACTTAAGAAGAGGGCACGTGCTATTCTCTTCCTCATCCAATCTGACTCCTCACTTTGCTGAAGGCTGGAGTTGAACAGGACCATAGGAAGGGGTCCAGAATTGGTCAATGTGGGTGGAGTGAAATCCCCAGAGCTTTCTATTTTCATCTCCTTCCAAGTGGGGTAAACAACATTTGGAAAACTGTTCTCGGGACAAAGATAGTGGGGAAATTATTAGCCTTTTTTGTTGTTTACAAATATATCTGTGTGAGGACTGATTTAACTCACAATATGCATTCCCTCCAAGAGTCTAGGATCTATGTCACTCTCTGTTCCAATGGAATGATTTTTGAATATGCCACCAAATTTGTATGTAACATTTCTGAGGCAAATTCATGCATAGTGTCATGTTTTTTATTCAAGATTAGAAAGTTATCCATCATTAAGTTCCAGTTGATTTTCTGCAAAATGTTCATTGGCCTATTTGCCCATGCCCTCACAAAAAAAAAAAAAAAAATCCCCAGCATCCTAGAAGAATATTTTCTTCTGTAACTCTGACTTGACATACATATAAGAAATATCTTTTTAATCCAATTTATTTAAAAAATCAGAACTAATCCCTATGACCAAGTCAAGAATAGACAGTAAATCATGCAGAGTACAAGATAAACAAGACCATGAACTGATCTGAGTTAATGAAACCCAACCTGGATATATGTCAGCATACCCTGTAAAAGAACTACCAACAAGTTCCATCTAATATGTCTTTTTTCATTTGATACCATTTACAGTATATGGAAAACATATAGTATATCCACAACAGCCTTCTCTCGATGCGGTCTGTCTTGTGCACCTTCCATTCCAATTAAGTCACTTATCCCAATGTGGAAACGTTAATCCACTTTGAAATTGTTGCATTACCGAAGACACAGTGTAATATTACTCCGTCCACCCACTGTTCCTTGCCTCCATAACTTAGCTAATGCAGTGCATTCAAAATCCTGGATGCCACAAATAGGGCTTTGTGTAAAGAAGCACATAGATATTGGTCACAGAATCTGGTGTTCTGAGCATCCCGGTTTCTGTTTTTGATGAAAAAATTTCTAGCTTCTTATGACTGAAAAACATAAACCTTTACAGCTAGGGTGTGCACATGCACATGACGGTAGGAATTCAGGTAGTCAAGGGCAGAGCATTAGTACCCAAGATTGCTCACTGCCCTGTCCCAAAACTAGTAGAAGTAGAATGAATTATGCAAATTATAAACACAGGCAAATCTGTATACTCTACAGAATTTGTAGAGATCACACAATGCTGTCACTTCTTGATGCAAAATACTTGTGTTTTTTTAAAAACAAGGAGTAATGCTAACCCTGAATAATGTTGAAACCACCAGATAGAACAAAGTGAAGTGACTGCATTATAAGGGGTGATTTTGGGAGGCTCAAGATGGCATTGGATACACAGAGGCTACAAATGTTAATGTGCAGAGGTTAAGTGAAGGAAGTTTTGTACAGGTTGACAGCCATATAAACATGTACTATGCTCAAACTTTCAAAATTTAAATCCAGTATTCTTTTTCCCTGAACCCTCTCCACAATATCCTTCATCTGAATCTTGCACTACCATCTCACTAACTTGGATTGCACAAAATAACGTTGAGGTCTTGACTATACTGGACTTGTGATGATCTAGTTCAGAGTGTTGCAGTAGGCCTGACACTTCTACAAAAAGTTTAGAAGGTAACTTTTCAAAAGTAATTTGCCATGCAACCTGTTGCAAAGACTTCCTTCGCAAAAAATAATTAGAGACAAGGCAATTTTTTTCCCAATGCATTGTAATTCTTGCTGTGCTGTTCATTACTTTTGCATTTCTTTATTGAGGTGAGGGTTAAGATTGACACAAACAGGGGGAAATCTGCTTTTAAAAAATGCCTCTAACATGCCTTTAAATGTCTTTAAAACCCCTTTCAGATTTATCAGATGTTATCTTTTACACTCGGGGTATGCAACTGCGCAAGGCTAGACAGCTGCATTCTAGTTGGGGTTAGCCAACTGGATACCAGATAGACTCCTTGTTTGTCCCCCACCATCTGGTATTCAGAGGTGTGCTGCCTCTAAACATAAAGGTTCTATTTAGCTATCTCTCCACAGAGGCTGCATGGGGAAGCAGTCAGGCCTGCAATCACAAGTATGACTCCTTCTTGCTCTACTAGATCCCTTTGTCTTCTGAAAGAAAGCCCTCCACACAAGGCAAGTTATCAGTTAAGCTCCTCTTCTTGATCACCTCTCCTTCTACAGCAGAGACACTTCTGTGGTCTTCTATGAATGGAGGGCACACCTCCATTCAAAACAAACAGTTAATCTGGATCTAACCTGGATCTAACCAACAGGTTTTTAATAATTTATTTTATTCTCCTCTCTTGCTGATGCCAAACCCTCTTTCACATCCCTAACAGATTCCTCATTTCCTGATCATAGACAGTAAATGTAACTGTCTGATCAATGTCTGGCAACTCTCTCTCAACTTTCCCCCAGCAAGGGGAATACAAGAGAGAAAGAATTAACCCTATCCTACAAGAGAAACATGTCATCTATTGAAAGAGTCATTTCTCCAACTCCACCACCACCACCACCATGTGCATTTGAAGAGTCAGCCTGAGATGTCTGATGAGTCATTGAATGAGATTTACTCTTTGTCTGTTACTATGCATAAAATACAGTTAGAAGAAAGACTGTTGAGGGAATCAGTGCCATTAAAACACAGGGGACTTCCATATCCCTTTTACCTGTGATGATAAATGGCATTTATGTCTATACCTCCAAGGAAATCAGTTTCTTATTTCTTCTGGAGTGATATATTTGATGATAAATGAGTACCCCCAGCCTATAAATTAGTGGTGGGCAAAGTGCAGCCTTTCCAAATGCTGCCGAATGGCAACTTCCAGCATTCCTCACCACTCATTGTGCTGGCTGGGGCTCATCAGAGTTGCATTCCCTCTGGAAGTTTGCACTATGCACATTACCACTGTAAATTAAAACACTATATACATATAGATTTTTCTTAATCAAGACACATGGCTCATATCCTGTTAGGTAGTTAGAATGTTGTAAGCTAGACTTCATATTAGTGACCTTATGATTGCTTCACATTCATATCTACAACTGTAGTACCGCTGCTACTATCACAAATGCCCTTAAAACTTATGTTAAAATCATAGAATCATAGAAATGTAGAGTTGGAAGAGACCACAGGGGCCATCCAGTCCAACCCCCTGTCATGCAGGAACACCCTCAAAGCACTCCCGACAGATGGCCATCCAGCCTCTGCTTAAAAACCTCCAAGGAAGGAGACTCCACTACACTCCGAGGCAGCATATTCCACTGCTGAACAGCCCTGACTGTCAGGAAGTTCTTCCTGAGGTACAGGTGGAATCTCCTTTCCTGCAGCTTGAATCCATTCCTCCTTGTCCTGGTCTCTGGAGCAGCAGAAAACAAGCCCTGTCCTTCCTCTACATGGCATCCCTTCAAATATTTAAACATGGCTATCATGTCCCCTATCATGTCAAGGCAGGTGTACTGAGTGAAGGAGTTCTGTGGTGATGGTGCACAGAACACTGAAGAATGATGCATCCAGCCCACTCCTACCAGCAAGCTTCAGTGAGGTACCATGGCTCACTAGCAGGAGAAAGCTGGACACATCATCCTTCAGCACCCTGGTCACCAGCACCATGGAACTCCTTTACTTGGTACAGCTGCCTGGCCTTTAGAATAGATTTTAGGAGGTCAGATAGTGAGACAACTATGACATTGTAGCTATGTGCACCACACAGCATTTCATCCAGATATCTTTAAGTCAGCAGCTTTAAAATAGTTGTCATGGAATCTTAAAAGATTCTTTGGAAGGTTACCAGGATTCCTAAAGAAGAGGGGCTGGAAACAGTGGCCAAACTGTTTGCTACTGTTAACCTTCCTGGTAAAATGCTTGAGCATATTGGACTTGTTCTAGAGCAGCTTTCTCTTCTCTGGCACCCTGAAGATTTTGTTGGGACTGCCATTCTCACAGTCTCAGCCTGCATGGATGTTCTGGTTGTGGTGATGGGAGCAGTAGTCCAAAAGTGGCCTATTGTTAGTCCAACCTAGAGCAGAACCTTTGGACCTGTTTGATTTACTTATGGGTTGATTCACCATTCCATGATTACTAAAAAGATCTATTTTAGTTGGGACTATCCAGCAGGATTCCAACCAAAATCTGAAGGATGCCAGGTTGCAAGTGGTGAGGCTGTCCTAGGGCACGTCCTTATTTGGTATCTGGTCCAACAGACCAGTCTGACCTCCCACACTGATGGAGGCCATGCCCTTGATGTGCCAGAAGCCTCTGTAGAATATGTAGGGGAACACGAGGTTTCCTCAGAAGACAAAAAAAAAGTGTAGCAGGGATCCATGAGAGAAAGTACTGTTCTTTATGTTTGTTCATTTCTTCCTTGCCACAAGGACACCACCACAGTGAACAGGTATTAGTTGTTTAAACTGATTGCTTTAAATCCAATAGAAGAACATCCTCCTCTTCTTTTGCCTCTGGTTTCAGTGTGATCTTTTCAGGAGTAACTTTCACTTCTGGTTTGAGCATGATTGTTTCAGGCGTCATCACTTTGACCTCTGGTTTGAGCACAATCTTATCAGGAGTCATCCCTATCTTATCCTCTTTTGACCCACCACCTTTGTTTTTTTTCACTTTAGTTATCACCTCCGTGTAGGAAATTTCTTCACTGACTGGTTCAGTCTCTCCACTTTCAACTGCTGTATCAACATCAGACTCTTGGATCCCTTCTGGACCATGACCCACTGCTTGATCTTTAGTTTTCTTGTGCCTCTTGAATGTCTCCTTGGTTGGTGCTGCATTGGATATGTTTTTCTTGAACCGCATCCCAGTTTGCCTCAACCTCTCTCCTGACTGCCTTATTCTCTCTCTCTCTCTGGTGTTACGATTCTAGTTCGAAGCCTGTCAACCTTTTTGCCAAAATTTTGCCTTGTTCTCTGAAGGTTCTCTCTTGAAAATGCCTTTTTGATATTGTTGAATCTCCTTATGCCTGATTTCTTAAACCGGGATGCTCTGCTTTCTTCTATGTAATACTCCTCATCAGAGGAAAGATCATCAGGTGGGCAGAAGGCATCTTCCAGACTTTCCCCTTTTGTCCGGTCTTTGATAACAGTTACAGAAGATGGACACTTAATGTCCTCCTGCAAAGGAAAGCACAAGTATATTGTTTTTGAACTACATCTTTACAAAAGGACTTAGGAGCCAGAATCCTATTGCTGTCACAGACTGGTGTACAGTTTGATAAGAATGGCCATTATATTTCAATGAGCTTTGCAGAAGGAAGCATCCACTGCTTCTTTGAGCAATGCCCTGGCACTGTCAGGCTATGGTTCAACTGTGGAGGATGACTTTCCTCCACAGTTGAACCATAGCCTGGAAGTGCCAGTGCACATCCCCATAGCAAATTAGTGCCTGGGAGGGGCAATGCCTGGCCACCATCTATTGCAACACATGTGGTGCAACACAGAAGGGCAGTGGCTCTTTCCTTTTTCACAGTTGCCCAAATGCACCCAGAAGGTACCTAGGTGCCTCTCTGCCTCCTCAGTCACCAACTCTATCACACAGCCAGGGAACAAGGAAGCCCAGCAAAGTAACACTGCTGGAGCTTTATACTCCACCCCGTTACTGTTGGGTCGCAGACACCATGCTTATGGAGGGAGAAGAAACAAGGAGAGAAGAAAAACAATAAAGGTGCTTAGAGATGGCTGCCTCCCCAGGAACTGCAGTGTGAAAACCAGAATTATCTCATAAATAGTCAGTAGCATTTGGACCTGTCAGTACTTGTTGTGTCATTGCTGCTTAAAGTTACAGCTACAGTGCAAAAAGGGGTAACATCTTCACTTGCTGAGTTAAAGTCCTTCTATGAAGTAGTTACACCATTGTTATGGGAAAGCAGAATTCATTAAAAAACAAATTCATTGTAATTTATAACTTCCAAACTCTGAACGTAAAATTAGAAAGGACAGAACCATGGGTTCTTCCCTCTTCATTAATTTGGTACATTGGCCAGGATTTTAAGTCATTGATCAGACAGAAACCCAGATTCACCTTAAAAATATAATGTTCCCAATGGAGCACTTAGCTATGTTTAAACAGTATGATGTGACAAATCACAAGAAATGAAGAAACATTTCAAGGAAGGATTGCATTTCCCATAGTGCATTTCTGATCTATTAACCACAGTTAAGAGATCAACTAATAATATATCATCAGCCTTTGCATTAGGATCACTGAATCTGTGCTAAAGTGAAAATAAGTGGTGCTTGGAAATACTCATTTTAAAGCTCACACATCACTATTGACATTAATCTGAAAATTAATTAATTGATGCTAAGTGGCAGGGGTTTGAGAGAATTTTATAGGAGTAATTATTACATTACTCTTTAGTAATGTGTTAATGCTGTCTTATTTTTCAATGAAAAAATCAATTAAAATGACTAAAAATGCCACCCAAGTATTCCAAAGAATAACAAAGAAACATGAAATGCTTATTGTTGCATTCATTGTTTGTGTTTTAAACACATGCAGATGCCCTTACTTATGAGGTTGTATATTTTTGGCCATAGAATAATGTCTATATTCAATTCATATTTGCATACACTGAATTTTACACATTGCACATGTATTTGCACATTCCTGGATGGTGTGTAACTATTAATCAGTGCCTTCAATGTACAGTGTGATTCATGAGGATTGCAGAAACAGCAAATTATTGTTAAAAATGGTAACAAATTGTGGCTAGCCAGTTTTCAATGAGTTTGTGTAAGTTATGGAAATCAGTATAATCCAGCTAAGAAATTAAAATGAAAAGTTCAATCTATTTGGTAAACCATAGTTATGTTACAGATAGTACAATGGGATTTTGGGCAAGCAACCACTGCCGGATCATGATCACAGGGCCCAACTGGCAGATGCTTCTGCCCAGAAACAAAACCAGAAGAGCAAAACTTGGAAAGGTTAAGTGGACAGAAAGTATGCTTTGTGTGCCTGTCGTAGCCTTAGCTACAACTGCCACCTCATTTGACAATATTGAAGGACTGCTATCTTCCTATGTAAGACTGCCCAGTCTCTGAGATTTTTAGGAGAGACCCTTCTCTCAGTCTCACCACCCTTCTCAGGCATATTTGGTGGGGATAAAAGATATGGCCTTCTTGCTGGCTGCTGGCAAACTCTGGAACTCCTTCCCTAGAGAGGCCAGATTGGCTCCCTCCTTGCTGCCCTTCTGCCAGCTCATGAACGCTTTTCTACTCCCACAGGCTTTTAAGAATGTACTGCTATCGGCTTTTGATGGTGTGCCAACTTATTTATCTTCTGTCTTTTAATGAATTTTTAAACTATATTAAATCGATAGATAGTTTAATAGTACTTTACAATAATGGTTGAGATTCTGCATCAAAGGCTATGATGTATAACTTTATGTTGATTAATTATATCTCTGTCAGGATAATACAACCTTCCTAGTGAACTGTGATGATGAATACTGGGAGGTCCTGCATGGTCTGCCATCATGCAGTGGGATCTCTGATATGCAATAGCCCCCCTGTGGGGCCACAGTGCCATGCTGCACAATGGGACACAATGAGCAATGAGACCCATGGCACTACAGTGGCTCTGCTTTCACAACAATCCCAAAGAGGTAGCAGCATCTTTGCTCCCCTCCTGAAAGTGCAAACATAGGCCATTTCCTCACTAGTCTGTTATAGCGCTATGATTCCACTTTCAACATCCTATGGAATCCTGGGGTTTGCAGTTTGGAGGGGCCAGTGGGCCCCTCCTGAAACTGCAAACCCCAGATTCCATAGGATGTTGAAAGTGGAATCTAGCGCTATAACAGACTAGTGTGGAAATGGCCATACGGTGGTGCAATTCAACTTTAATCCTAAACTAGTTTATGGTGACACAGAATGACCACCAATGTTTATAAATTTTCACCAATGTCTTATGAATTTTAATCTGTATGGGGTTTTATTTATTTATTTGTTTGTTTTAAAAAATAATCTTTATTAGTATGACTTACAGAAAATACAAACATTGGACGCGTATATTTTACAAACAGTAAGATATAAACCATAATATGAACTTAAAAACGATAGACAGAAAAAAACCTGGAAAGGAAAATAGAAAAGAAATAGAAACAAAGAAATCACATAAACACACAAAATGCCACCTATGAATACAGCATAAAAGTATAACAATCAGATTTAAAAAAGGTTCCTTTCAAATATTTTCAAGCTGTAAGTTCTATTTTAAATCCCATCACCTCCTCTCTAATTAAATTCCTATCTTTATCCTCCTTATTAAAAAAAAAATTGTATTGCATTGGTTTTAATATCATGTTAGACGCAATGAGTCCATATCGGTAAAAGTTGTGTTATAAATGAATATAAAAACCTTATTGCTGGAATCCTGTTGAGCAGTAATGAATGCATAAGCACCATAGATATAGTGCTATACAGTGAATTTCATTCCGATCCTCCCAGTCCCCACTTACCAGGCAGCAGCTGTTGCGATCAATGGAGGTCTGTTCCCCTGTTGATTGGGAAGCTGTTGATTGACATTCCCAACATTTCCCATGAGCAAACTGCAGCTGAACAGGCAGAAGCAGGGGCTGTCACAATTCCCCCTTGTGTCAGAGACCGCTTGTATGAGGAGGGAGTGGGAACATCATTTAGCTCTTTCCTGAATGAGAGGGGAATGCCCTCCCCAATGCATTGCCATGGTTGCTGCCCAGGAAGTGGGGAATTGGGGGGACTTTCATGGTCTCTGTGTATCCTCTAAACAAGGGGTTGGCCATCGTCTCCAAGCAAATTGAATATATCACATGTGGCATTGCTAAACTGTTGATTTTTACGGAGAAAGCTATTCATGGATTTCTGCTCACTTGCCATCTCCATTTTGGTAAAACCCCATGTGTTATTTTGCTTTAAATTATGCCTTTTTTGTTATTATTGTTACTAATGTAGATGTCATCTGAGGCCTCCAGTATAAAGAAAGTGTGCTAAGGTCATTGACTTTTGCACCTTTTTGCAGAGGGCACGAAGAAGATATGAATAAATTAAGGGAATTGGGTTTGGCATCAGTTGGGGGATAAACCAAGAAGCCTGATGCGCTCTTTGGAGTGAGAAGGGGGAAGATGACCCTTCATTCACAAATCTGACTGTTAGCATATTCAGATGTAATGCTAAACTCGTCATGGTGTAGGATGAGGTGTAGTAAAAAAGTATAACATTTGATTTCTCAGTGTAGTTATGTCATAAATAGAATTAAGGAAAGGCTATATAACAATTAGAATTAAGACTTTCTCATAACATTATATAGTGACAAAACTGGGCTGCCTATTTCAGACACACAAAAGAAAAAGACTGTTAATCTCAACGCTCCAGCTAGTGTGTATGTATCACAAGTTTTTGCACACATCTGTTTCCATATTAGCTGTTTCCATGTTCTCTATACATGGAAACACAGATACACATCTTAAAAATGTAAAAGCAACATAAGAAACCATAACCTTTGCATAGTTTGTTAAGGGACACAGATAGCTACACTACTCAGTAGAAAGAAACTATATATATATATATAGTTATGTATATAGTTATATATATAGTTATATATATATATAAGAGAGAGAGAGAGAGAGCGAGCAAGACCCAGCACATGAAAGATCCAGGTTGTGCAAGCCATACTAGGAGAAAGTTAATTCACTGAAAACAATACACTCTTTTAATGTTAGTTATGAGTATTGGCATTTATTACACTCTTATAAATTGCAATGGCTATTGGTTGAGCACAAATAAAATTTGATTTGAATGGAATTACAGAATTACCTTGAAAATTTCCCAATCAAATCAAATGGATTTAATTTTGGCCTGATGGTGACCATATAGCACTAACTGCAGAAAAGGGACCGAACTGGCATAAATGCCCTTAAGATGCCAGATCCTGTCCGATCTTGGAAGTTAAGCAGGGTCAGCCCTGGTTTGTACATGGATGGGAGACCACCAATGAAAACCAGCTGCTGTAGGCTCTGTTTCAGAGGAAAGAACTGGCAAAACCACCTTTGCCTGAGAAAGCTCTCTGAAATTCATGGGGCCACCATAAATTGACAGACCTGTACACATGCACTTGATAACACATTGGCCTTTTCCACACAGGGTTCTTGAAACGGTGCAGTCCGTCCTCCAAGGAGGAGGTCTGCACCTCGGACCGGACTGGGTTGGACCTATTTAATGTAGATCCGCACCTCAGTCTGGTCCGGAACGACCCCAAGTGGTCCTCCGGAATACTTTTGAAAGACCTGATTTTTCCGACCTTCAAAAGCACGGAGCGCGCCACTGTGAGCCTGCTCCCTTATGCAGATTCGCAGACTCACACCAATGTGAGCCTGAGATCTGCCCGGGGGCAAGCTTTAGGCTGGCGAGCTTCAGTGGTTGGTCAGGACCCTCGGCCAACTGGAAGCCGCCATTTGGGATGCTGGAGCAGTGCGTATTGATGAGCACGCACTGCTCCGGAGCGCCGTGGACCAGACCAGGAAGCTGAAAGGTCCAGTGAGTAGCGGTACAGGGCGATTCCCTCACCCGGTGTGGAAAAGGCCATTGTCTCAGTTAAACATATGGCTGTAGCCAAGTGAAAGGAGGCTATCCCCTTGAAAGATCTCCCAAGTCTTTTCAAGTCTCATATTTCCAAGCTTCTGTTCCTTATTACACAAGGAGATCTAAGGCTGTCTTCTACATAATTGCTCTGTTAGTAGTAAATCTGCAGCCTCCTGCAGTTCAGCCCAACGAGAACAGCAACGGTGCTGAGGTGATTGACAAGTACTTGACACTTCAAAAATGCTGAAGTTATTCGATGAATGAAATGATGCTGAACATATTAGACCACATGGGGTTCTTTTTTAGGTGTTGGCTGTTTTACATTCATTAATGAATCTGCCTTAGAGTGAGTGAGTGAGTGAGTGAGTGAGTCAGACCATTTGTCCATCTTGCTCACAGATATCTTCCAGCTGGCAAGAGCGCTCTCTCTCTCTCTCCCCCCCTCTGCTACTTGAGCTGTTTTTGCGTGGAGATGCCAGTGACTGAACCTGGGATCTCCTGTATGCAAAGCATGTGCCCTGCCACTCAGCTATGCAGGGGCCCACCCTGAATTTCTGACCACGCTCTGGGCAGAACAGCTATTTATTCTATAGAGAACATTCAGTTCTTCAAAGGCACTGCCCCTGCTCACACCACAGCAAGACGAAGGATAGTTGGCTAAAGGACAGAAGATGGTCCCAGTGAAACATGTCCTTACTTTTTCAAGGCAATGTATATCTTCAAAGACCCCACTCAAACAATTTGCTTACAAAAGATCACCTGCTAGCTTCCTTTCCCAATGCTGAATCTTTCCAAAGAGGACAACTAAGACAATGGCCAAATTTGTTAGTGAAGAATGTATATATTAATATGCATTTCTCCTTGCTATAAAGGCAAAACCACATGAAATGTGGAATTCTGGATACTTTTTTCTAACTCTTTTTTTAAGTTTTAAAAAAGCTAGAAAAACAAGGTTGCACGCAGGCAGTTATATGCAAGGTTGCACACAGGCAGTTATATTCAAAGTTAGCATTTTCAGTTAAAATGCACCAAGAAAGAATAGTCTGGATTAACTTCTGGGAAAAGTAAGAAACATCAGTCATCTGAATAGGAAATCAAGGGCTCATGTGATTTACTCTCTTGTCTTCTCTGTCTTCTAATTCAATAATGGCCAGACAGTTTGGGCAAGAATGCTGCAAGTCAAAATCAAACACAGTAATAAGCAATATTAAGACTATTAACACAATATTAACACTAGTGGAGGACTTAGACAGTTCCTTTTTTAAAAAAACGTTACAATTATTAAATTATGTGGGAAAAGCCATCTTTAAAAAAAGGATAAAGAAAATGACTTAAATTTTGAAAGGGAGAGGGGAGAAAAGCCCTATCAAAATGCCTCTGAAGAAACATTTTTACCCACTAAAAGGAATGAAAAATGGTATCAGTAAACCTGGGAGAAGTAACAAAGTCACTTATTTTGTTACATTATTTTTCAAAAGGAACATGGTTACAATCTTATTATACCAGAAAGCTCATTAAATGGTCATACGCCTTGCAAATGTGTAAACCTCTACACTTTGTTCTGGTGTGTGCTGTCGTAGTACTCTTTCCACCTTCCCTATGCGCTGATCTTGCAGCTGCGCAGCACAGGAGAGGAAGGCAGGAGTGCTGGCCTGAGTCTGTGCCACAGATAAGCCCCACAGGCTGTCTTGACAGGGAAGCATGCTGCAGATCAGCCATCCATGTACCCATCTGTCAGTGGCGCAGGTAGGGAGACCCCTTGGGGTCACAATCCAGAGCCTCAGAACTCAGGAGGCTCCCAAACGGCCACAAAGAAAATGGCAAGCAATAGAAGCAGTGGCAAACAGATCTGGTGTCACTACCTTCCAGGGCTGACACTGATTACTGCAGCATCTTATTCTTGCAACAGCCCTGCATTGTCAAGGGACATGCAGCTGGACATGGGCACGTGTATAGGTGCTATTTCTATGGGGTAGGATTCACTGTGGGACTTCTACTATGGCACAACAGGAGAATCCAGAGGAATCAGGGTAGGGAATTATCTCCCTGACAAACTACAGGGCCCTACAGACCCCCAAAACCTACTCTGGAATGCTGGCAAACTCCCTGGAGTTGATTTTTGGGTGGCTCTGAGTGCTACAGGGACTCAGAGAAAAGCAAATCCCAGTAAAAATATGACATGGAAATTAGGGCATTAATTATATTTTTTAAAGTCCTCCACCCTCTCCTAGAATAAAAGTGTGCTCATTCCCATGATATATGCTTACCATCAAAGCAGCAGAAATGAATTTCATTTTATTGATGTATTAATGATGGTGCCATTATTTCACTGAGCTTAAAATGGAACGCTGCTCATGCTGAGGGTATTTCCCCTTTAAAAGCCTAGAAACAATTTTTGCTTTACTTTATGCTGCTGTATCTGGGGAACATAGAAGTAGCTGTAAAGAATGATATGGTGCATGTGCTTGGCAACTGATGGCCATCTGAATCCACACACACATGCTAAAGCCATTACCCCAGGTCTAACATCACCTACCTGTACATAATGGAGTCATTATTGCTCTTGGCCCCTGAAAATAAGAAGATCCTGTATCTCATGCTGGGGATATTGTGCTACTAATTTATAATCCAAATAACCTCTTATTAATCCAGCAAATAAACAATATTTTGTTTTTTGCTTACTATTCCAGAGATACCTTGTCAGTTATCTTCAGTTCTTTCTCTTTGCATTTATGCAAATATGCAAAATGCACATATGAATGAAATGACTACAGAGTTTGTAATAACTATCAGAACTTACGAATGGACCATCTTGAAAGAATTGTCAGAATCACAAGCCAGATTATAAACACCCTCTGAAATTTCACAGATAAAAACAGGGATGTGTGGTCAAGGAACATTGGTCAAGATGTCAAAAGTTATTAATGAGGAAGAACACAGAAGCTGGGAGAGACTGCAGCAGTTTGCTTTTTCCTGAGCTTACAGGGAAGGACAAGACTCTGTCCCCTTCTCTCCCTTTCTCCTACTGACTTAACTGAATGTAAACTACGTTTGCATTTTGAACCGTTTGCACCAACCAAAGTAAACAGAGGATGAAGAGAGAAAATGAGAGGAGATGAGAGAAACTAGGACTTTCTAAAAGTAGCTGAAAAAGCGGGACAACAGAGGATTAATCAGGACTGCCTATGTCAAATTGAGATAGTTCGAAGGTATGAACTATACTGTGACAAGGAATAATGCAAGCTGGTAAAAGCTTTTCCCTTCACACCCAAATCTGAGCTGAAATATAATTCCTTTTACACCCTCATCTAAATATATTTACTTTGAAATAGGTATCATTGAGATCAGTGGCATCATGTGCATGATGCTCCCAAAGCTGAGCCCTTTTCTCTCCTACAGATTTCAGTAGAGGAGATTAAAGTGAATATTTAACTCTTTCATCAAAATAAATGAAACTAAAATGGTTTCATTTTGACTTGCTTGTGCCCATAGCACTTTTTCAGTGAACTTAAAATGCTGTGCTGTTTGTATTGTGAATATGTTCCTTATCTATGCATGATGGAAGGCAGAATGTTCTCAAAGTGTTTTAGTCATATGAACATCCCAGAAGTATTTACAAAAGAAGCCATTTGCATGAATGAAGTTATTCATATGTTATTTTCATGATCTAAATCCAAACAGCCTGCCAAGCCAAGACCTTTTTCTTTAGCAGCTGTTATTCTTGGGAAGGAATTTGATGGTCTAATGCCTAGATGCTAAGTATTCTCAATGCCCAATGTCCTTAATGAGATCAAATGGGCTTGAATATCTGGAAGGATTTAGGGGTTCTTAAACACAGATTTGCTGTTGCAGGAAACATTTTACAATTTCCCTGGCCTTGCAACTCTGTGCAGTACTAGTCATTTGGGCATGCTCAGCACTTTAAAGATCTGTATTTGCGAAGAATCATTTCATTTAGGAGAGAATGTGTCTTAATTATATAGAAATTAATTTCCCCCTAAGTAGGGCTCAATCCATTCCTGCACAGGGCTCCAATTTTGCAAAACCTCATCTGGGGGAGTCATTTTTAGATATGCATATAATTCTCATGATTTTTCTGAAACTGGACAAATGCTACATATTCATGCAAAGGAGGTTTGCAAGCAAATCACTTCATGGAAAGTGAAGGAGGGGAATACAATAAAGGTCAGTAATGAACAAAGAAAATATAAATGAGTTGTGTGTTTTTTTTAAATAGCAGTTATTTGAAGCAATGCTTTGTGCCAAGAAATCCTCAGGCTGGATTTCTCTAGTTAATCCTCCCAAGGGATGCAGGGCGGGGGAGACCAGGGCAGCAGTGCATATGGAATACTCTGTCAAGATACCCAAGTGCTTGCCTCAGATTGCCTTTCACAGAGGCAACAAATAGTCTATGCTGATCTACAGTTAATCTTATGCTGGCTGACTCAGAAGCCTCTTGATACTAATAATAGACCCAGTGCTTTGCTGTTGGTAGACTCATAACTGCTATATGTTCAGAGACAGAATTCAATTCAGAACAAAAAGAAAGAAAGATGTAACACACCCCTGAGACTGGGAAAGCTGTTTTACCTCCCCCTGTTTATTTTAAACTAGGGAAGCTGTCAGAAGGTGTAAAGATTGCAGCAACCTAAGGCAGTTGTAAACGGCACATGCTTACCTGGTAAATGACAACACGAAACTTGTTTTTTCTCATCATTTCCTCTTGCTTGGCCTCGACCTTCTGCACGTTGGCACTCTGCTTTTCAACCCGTGCTCTCACTTCCTTGACCCGAGCATTCACTTTGCGGGTTTTCTCCAGCAGCTTGTTCACCGTGTAGCCAGTGTTGCCATGAGCTTGGGCAAGCTTCAGGATGTCAATCTGAATCGTCTTGATGGCATCCTCCATTTCTCGGTGCCGCTCTTCGATACGTTTCTGACTAGCCTGGACGCTGTCCACAATGGTGGCCACCTTGTCCAACACCCTAACAATGGTAAAGGCTGCATCTTGCTCTTCGTCGTCATCTGCAACACTTGACAGGCGGTTCTGGTGGATCTTATCTGTCTCCAAGGTGGCTGCACGATGATCCATATCGCCCGTCTTCCGATCAGCCTACAGGAGCTGAAATATAAACTCCTCACGACAGCCGTTCAAACTCCAGTGGGACAATTCTGGCACCAGTGCAAGAAGGTTTCTCGACAGCTGGCTTCAGGGGAATGTTCAAAAGCAGGGTCTGAAACTCCACCCCAGGAGACTTGTCAAATATTTATACCCACAAAATATCCATGCATGATTGTTCAAGTGCTTTCTGCAACATGAAATCTCTAAAATTAGGAAGCTATGCTGGGGAAGGAACATATATTTTCCTACCAATGAATTTACTTGAATTAATCCAGCAACAGTTAAGCAACTTACTAATTAAGCTGAAGAATAAGGTGGCATGCTGGTAAAAGACACTGTTGTTTTTGTTTTCATTAAGCACTTTTCTTAGGTGCAGGTGGTGGGGAATTCAATGTTTTACAAAAGAATGTGGGCAATTTAAATAAAAAAACACTGTTGCTCCCTTTCAAAATGCAAAGGCCACTTATTCCAACAATGAATAAACAAACACACTGAAAAAAAATTATGTATCATGGGAAAACATTGCATTGACATGCCTTTCCAGTTCAAATATTGAAAGTCTTTTTATTGAACAAATTATTAAATCCTACATGCAGAATTGGAAAGCCTAAAACTACATGTTGAACAGCTGGAACACACCCTGGTTACATTTTAGCTCTGGATCATCCAAACAACTACTAACATCCTATTAATATTAATAACTACAACCAGCAGACTTTATTTGGATGAGACACGTTCTTAGCTCTTGAAAATATTCTAGACAAGAGCACAAATCTTTTATGGTATTTAATTTTTTTCTTTTTTTGCATTTTAATCACAAAGACTATACAATTGTATTTTTTGATGTGAAAACAGGTATCCTCTTTAGAAAACTGTAATAAGTATGAAAGCAGTTTAAACAGTGACCAACACAGGCTTAATCCCAATCATGTGAATTTGATTATTAAATGTAACTTTTTAAAAAAAGAATACACAAATCTCGCAAGACCTGTTTCCCCAGGACAAAGGTCCTCTGCTCTACTGGGCAATCTTTAAAATTATGAAATGTATATTATTATTACTATTTTACAATTTAAAAATAAAGTGTCAAATATTTATGAAGACAGAGGTGCTTCAACCCAGTCCGTACTTATCATTGTTGGATACAGACAAAGCCTGCAATCCTCTGCATGTTTTACCTAGAAGAAATTCCCGATGAACTAAGTGGGGCTTACTTCTCAGTAGACATGTGTAGGATTGTGCTGTAATGTTGCTGCATTCAGTTCCCCCTGAAATCTGTGGGATTTTCATTACAATTAACTTTCTCCACTGATTTCAATGAGAAATAAGTGCAACTAACAAATCTGGGTTCAACCCATTATAAATATGTTTACAACTACACACAAATACACATCTTCACAATTCATGCGATTGGCAGTGTCTAAAAAAATCAGTTACTAACTTTCAAAAACATTTAAATATCTACGGTATTTAAACACAGTGTCTTCTAGTTCCTCGTAAGAAAAGTATGCTGTAAACATCTTTAGCCTTAGGTCATGCCTTGTTTGCTAGGAAACATGAAAGGCTCCATTTTGTTTGTTCTATAACCATTGGTGAAATGTCTCTGTTCTCAAAATGTTACATTCCATGAGTAAAGTACAAGTCTATTATTATAACCATGTGATACAAGTACAGGAAACAAACTACCATATTTTCCAAATCATGAAACGAGGAGCAGTCCATAGATGTCTGCTGCTTTTAGAATAAAACAAAACAGAGCTACACTAAAAACGTCCAAAAATAAGGCCTCTGAAATAAATATTCCCATTCTTTTAAAAAAAGGTAATAAAAGTGTATATCACATGGTCAATGCAGGTATAAAAATCAAGCTAAACCATTCTGGATGACGTATCTGAAGTAAAGTGGCCTAGATTTTGCTTCTGCCGTCGGCCTCTGTTGTTTTTGGGACATTTCCTGTTATCCAAAGTAAACAGAGAGAGAAAAAGATAATTATTAAATATGTTTTAAAAATTTGTTTCCCCTTCACACAGGAAAACTTCCATAATATTAAAGGCTACATAGTTGCAACAACCACACATGCTGTCCTGCTTCGGTCTCCAAACCAGATGTGCTACTAGGCTGTTCATTATGCTCCTACACTGCTTGAAGCAGGAATTAACAGGAGTTCTTTTGATTAAAGGGGGATGGCGTAGTCTGCTTACATCATTATCTTAATTGGCACAAAAGTTACCCCTATCCCTTTGTAGCACTGCAAGTCTGAAGTCACATGGGAGAAAAGCCCAGTTACAACCTCTTCCCCCATGAACTTAGCTCCAGCTTCTGCGTGCTCTCCTAGGAAACTTGCTGCCACCTTTGTGTTCCTTGCACATGAGCTCTGATCACTGACAGTGTAAAGAGGAGACATACTTCCACACTGCTCACATGTAATCCTAACACAAAAATGTGGCAGCTATATGAGGTTAGGATTAGGAAAAGGCCTCTTTGGCTGGCAGGAATGTCACTCTGCCAACTCATCTCAGAAATGCGCAGAGTGTGCTGCCAACAGAACTGCTCTGCTAGCAGAAGGCGGGGTAAGGTGGAGAAAGGGCAAGATAAGGGAGGAGCCAAGTTATGTCAGATCGAATTATGGCACAAAACAAGGCCATCGTGCGAATAGCTCTAAATCACTTCCAATGCCCTAAAGTCCTTTGCCACTTAGAACTGGGCCCTTCTTTGCACAGGGACAGACTATATGGGACATCTAACCCATATAGTAGGGATTTGCAGTGTTTAATTCCCCACTCGGCCATGGAAAGCCACTGGGTGACCTTAGGTGCATCACACACTCTCAGTCCCTAGAAAACCCCATGATAGGTTTTCCTTAGGGTCATCGTAAGTTGGAAATGACTTGAAGGTACACAACAACAACAACATCATCTTGAAAAAGTGACTCAACACTGCTCGTTTCCTCCAAAATTTGTAGGCTACTTTGCTTGGTTGGGAGTACTGAGTTCAGCAGAGTACAACACCAGCCATGGTCAGAAGCCTGTTGTGGAGTTACAGATGTGTAAGCCCTGTAGTTATGGTTCTATGCAGTGACTCCGATCCAGATCACTTGTCCCCAATGACCAGATAGCAGCCACTGTGATTGATGGGAATCTGTTCTGCCATTGATTGGGAAGCAGCTAATTGACATGTCCACTCCATCTCACAAGTGACCTCTGTTGCAACAGGAAGAAACAGAGTCCCTGTCGCCATCCCCTCTCATCCCAAAGATCACTCACATGACGGGGGATCATCAGCCAGCTGCTTCCTGATCGGCAGGGGAGTGGCCTCCCATCAATTGCAGCAGCTGCTTCCTGATAAATGAGGATTGGGGGATTTTTGTGGTACCTATGTATGCCCTAAATTAGAGACTGCGGAGGGATTGTGAATGCAAAATGAGTCACAAGTGCATAAGTCTAGGTTATGCATTTGTAACTGCTCAACAGGATTGCAGCAATTGTTTTATTCTGTTTCACTGACAAGCTGACAGGTGTTTCAGAAGGTGTTTTCAAACACTATTCTCAGTACTCTATCCTACACCACCCCTTTCCCACTGCTTACAAGAAGACAGAGTACATTCACCACACAATATTAAGGGTTACAACTGCCCAACAAAATCTTGAAATGAAACAAGGGCCTGCCCAACAGGTCCATCTTCTAGAGTGCCTGACACTGTGTTGATTTCAACAATTGGGACTATTTGCTGCATTTGCAGCCCCTGCCCCCGCTTCATACAGTCAAATGTGGAAAATGTACCAGCTATATTGCAAAATTAGCAACACTAAACATGTGTCAGCTTTCTGGTTATGCCTTCTATTAATTTAGCAAGACCTTTTGCTATGGGGTATGTCCTTAGGGATGGAAGTACAAAGCATGAAGTCATTTTGTGATCAGTAATGGTTTGGTTGGTGGACTTATTTGTGGGGTTTGGTTAGTTTTAATTTGAAAGGCGCAAAACAAAACATATGAGGAAGCAATAGAAGTAGCATTACAAAACAAATTAAAAAAGCTTTGAAAGCTACTTTTTAAAAGAAACAGTTGCTATTACTTGTCCTCATTCCCCTCCCATTATTCATTGTGCTTGTCACTAGGTTTTAGCTGAGTTTTGTTCCTTAAAAAAAAAAATAACCTTCCAGAAAGTGAGAAATTTGCTTACAGTTTGACTAAGGCCATTTCCACACTAGACTGTCATAGTGCTATTAGTGCTATGGCCTATGTTTTCTCAGAATGCACAAACCATTTTTGCTACCTCCAAATAACAACAAGTAATGAGTAAACATTACTCATTAGAGAGCCAGCATAGTATAGTGGCTTGAGCATGGACTACAACTCTGGAGACTAAGATTGGATTCTCTGCTCAGTCATGGATGACCTTGGGTGCATCACACACTCTCAGCCCCAGAAAACTCTGTGACAGGTTTGCCTTAGGGTCACTCTAAGTTGGAAATGACTTGACAGCATAAAACAGCGATAGACATTACTCATTAAAAGGGGAAAAGTAATAATTATTTTACTTTGCAAGAATAATGTCTCTATGGCTTTCTTTCTCTCAAAAATAATGGGCCCCAAATAACATCATTAGTTTTAACATGTTGCCTCCAAACTTTGGAACTGAGAGATTCTGACACAGGTCATAACCTCACTTGGTCAAACTGTTCCTCAAATTTGCATGGTGGAGGAAAAACATCTTCCTCCCTCATTATGCAGCTAACCTCCCCCGAGTGGACAGTTGATACCAAAGCCTGTATCTATGATCGTCTGGTTTATATCATTCTTCCTGACTCAAAAAAGGACAACACACATCCTGGTCCCCATGTGGATCTGCAGCTGCACATTTATGTTACACCCGGGATGAAGAGGAAGGGCTGAAGCAGTTCCTCCACAAGAAGAATTGGAATTAGTCCCGTACGTGTAATGTGGCCACAGAGAATGCTGTCCCTGACATGGGTGTGGACAAGAAGGCAACAGTTCTGTAAGAGTATTTTTGGCCATGGTGCGTGTAACAGGAACAAGAAGAGCTGTGTGTATATATCATATTCCAAACCATGGATTTCCCTTCTCCCTCTCTGCTGTACCGCTTCCACTTCTGAAACTCAGCTAGAAGCACGCAACCAACATTCCATATTGCTATGAAAGTATCTTCACCAGATTTTATGAAAAATAGCACACCCTAAAAATACAGCAAGAGGAGGAAAAAGAATGCTTATTCCATGCATAGCTTGGAAAAGTTACTCTGTTGTGTTACAGTTCTCCAAAGGCTTCAGCCAGTCCACATTGGGGGTGGGCAACAAAGAGCCTGGAGGCGCATGCACCCCCTGCGTTTTTAAGGGCTTCCATGTCTTCAGTATTGGAAAAAAAAAAAATCCCGCTCCCAATTTGTCTTTGGAAGAGGGAGCTGATGCCTCATTTACAAGACCATTAGTACTTCCAACATATCCTGGGAGTACTAAACCACTTGTAAGGAGGAATATGGTTTGGGGTATTTTAAGGGAATTGTTACTAGGTGTCCATCCTCTCATTTAAAACCTTTAGTTTTTCCACTATGATATCCTGACATTCAGATTGTGCTGAAAGTGTCTTTTTTTAAAAAAAAAAAGAGAGAGAGAGAAAATCAATACAGAGTTGTAAATACATTTAAATACATCGATAGCTCAGGTATTTTTATTATCCTGTCCACCACCACAAAATACTGGAATTAAAAAGAAAAATCCACAGAACTCCTATCAAATTAGAAAAATTGTTTGAAAACACATCTGATCTGGAACTGCACAAGATAAAGATCTGGAGATTGTTTAATTCTTGGTTTGCGGTAACTGGTAGCAAGCATGGAAATGGGTGGGCCACACACAGTCCAATAATTAAATTGTACATCTCCCTTTGTCCAGACTGGTTGTACATCTGTATGCACAACTCTTATTCTAAAATGCCTTGATAAACTCCCAACAAGTCTTCCCCCAAAGGACAAATTGCAACCCTTCCTGTATTAAAATCTTGCCAAAATTCATCAGAAGCTGCTCTGCTGGTCTATCAAAGAGGGCTAATATAGTTCACCCAGCCTTGGAAGTTGCCAATTTCTTGTCTACACAGAGAAGATAATTGTGGAATTGTGGCTCACTGTAGCACTGACCACAAAGACAGGTTATTAGCTCTGTGGGAGGGGGGGGCACGCACATGCACCTTCAAGTTGCCTGTTGACTTCTGGCAACTCCATGAATTTCATAGAGTTTTCATAGGCAAGGAATACTCAGAGCTATTTACCTTGATAATAATAATCAGTACATCTCTCTGTGTGTACCTTCTAATGAGTGGTTGAGATTTTAGTAAAAAATTCAGCTTGTAGCCTGTACACACTACCAGTTAGCTTTATGCCTTCCAAAACCAAACGTACTACAAAGCGTATTATTATATCCCTGAGCCTCAGTCAAAACTGAACTCCATATGCAGACAAGGCTATATACGGAGTTACTAAGGGGGGAAAACAGGCTAAAAGCCTCCCAATGCCACATTTTTTTCTGGCAACTTACCGAGTTATGCACATAACAATTGCAACAATAATGGCAATCTGGACAGCCCCAATTATTGCTGCAATTAGGACGTGTGTGAGTTTTTGTCTACTTGGTACCACATAAAGTATGCTAAAGTCCGTCTTTTCGCAGTGCTGTCCTGTATATCCAGATTCACACCTGGAAGAGAAGACCAAAATATTCCTTAAATCGTGAGGACAATGATAGCATATGACATGATGCATTGAGCTGCCCTTGAACATTCTCAGCTAGTACAGAATTCATCCTGCTTGAATTCAGCAAGGTTTAGCTATGAAGTTCTTTATTACATTCAGTTCTGCAGGGACTACACTGCCGCCTATTAAGTTCAGTTCAAGATGCTTTAAAGCCCTAAATGTCTTGGTGCCCAAATATCTGAAGCTGTGTCTCCTCCCTTACACATCTGCCTGTGCACTGAGATCTCTGTGTGCCTTCTATAAGGGAAGGGCACTTATCATCTATGAAACAGAGGGAGAGTCTTCTGTGTAGTGGCATTCTGAATTGGAAATGTCCTCCCATGTGATCCATGTCACTAGTGTTTCTTTTTCAGGACCAGATCAAAACCCATTTAGTTGAATTTTGGTTGATTAGTTTTTAGCTTCCCAGTTTTACATTTTATGTTCAGATACGTGCAGGAGTGGGGTGGGGGTTCTATTTAATTTTTAATTTCTATGTATACTGCCCTGAAATCCTCTTTGAACTAGTAGCATAGTATGCAAAATGTTTAAATGAGTTGATGATCCAGTAAGCTGAGTTGGGGAGGGAGAATATAAAATCCTGCTAAACTCTATGCCCAAGTGCCCAATTGGCTGCAAACTGAATCTTCCAGGAAAATGAGATGTGTCTTCCTTTCCTTTTGCTTATCTTTTTTTTTTTTTCATTTTAGTTCAATAAATTCATGAAGAGTTTGTCATGTTCACAAAGTAGCAGGCACAAGTGGGATGGGGGTATGAATAGGAACCTATATTTTGGGACTATTAGTATAATTTATTCAATAATGAGAACAGACTGCAACAATCATTTGGTATCTAAGATCAGACACCTGATAATTAGACATGTTATCAAAGATCAGATTAGACTTGATCAGAGAAGAAATTATAATCTGAAATCCACATATAAATATTGAACTTATATTGTAACTTGGTTTTAATTTTAATTACTGTTAATGCTAGTGTAGTCTATTTAATTATATTTTTAATATTTGTATGATATGAATTTTAAAGTTATATTTCTTTTAAGTCTTTGCAAGTCATCTTGAGTCCCAGACTGGGAAAATGGCAAGATATATTAGTAATAATTTCTGTAAATTTTTTTCAGTAATAAATGCAGAAACAGTTTGACAACAACAAGCTCAACTTCCTCATAGCCACCTAGGAGTAAGAAAACTCTAAAAGGACCTCTGATGTGGCTTTTGTTACCTGGACCATATTTATGTCATGAAATAAGATACTAGTGAAACTGTGGGCCTTTCTGTATTACACTGTTATAGTGCTATTATTCCACTTCCAACATCCTATGGAATCCTGGGGTTTGCAGTTTAGGAGGGGCATTTAGAATTCTCAGCAAAATAGCTTTTTGGCCTCAGTAAACTACAAACCCCAGAATTCCATAGGATGTTGAAAGTGAAATAATAGCATTTAACAGTCTAGTACAGAAAAGCCCTGTATTTTTTACGCTTGGCCACAGCCTTACAAAAGGTGTTTTTCCTATTCGGTTGCAAGGAAGGAAATCTGGGGTTAGTGGAGTTCAGGGCAGAACTACCTCCTTTTCCTCATGGCCTAACTGATATGTAGGCAAGGACCCCTACTCTAGCCCTGCTGTGAGTGACACTGGGTCAGTGCTCCTGATGCTAGGAGGAGGACAGCATGTGTTAGCTCAACCTAGCCTCAGAGACCCCGAAGCAGCTAGGATCATTGCATCTGCATTGCTAAAGTAAAGCAAAAAGTAGTAATCTTGACCAAGAATTTCCCTCCCTCAGTGGCCCTGGAACAATCTGGACCACTGTTTCTATGCTGCTAATGGTGGCATGGCAGCAACCATCCACAATTCCCCACCTCCCCAGCAATCATAACCAAGCCTCTCCAACCTGCCCTAGAGACCATAGCCTGTATATATGGATTTGTGTGAATTTGTGTATGTGTTTGACTATTGATCTGCTGTCCACTATCCCATGAAGTCCCACAGGCCAAAATGTTGTCAATCGCACATCTGTTGATTTACCGGCAAGACGCTTTCTGTGTAGAATATATGAATTCACACTTCCCATGGATGCAATAGCCACTGAAACTTTCTGAGCAAGGAATGTGGTTTCCAATATAGATGTCTTCTCTTTGATCGCTTGCATCTTTTGCATTAAAAAAAGAAAAGAAAGATTGTTTTTCACTCACACTATTCCACACTCTTCTGAAAGGGTTCTCTCTCTTCTAGTAGTATGCAGTCCTTCTCAATAACACAGAAACAACTGTAAATAGTGAACTCATGGGGCACATGCTAGGACTGTTCCAGCATTTAAAGTCACCTATTAATTCATATAAACCTGGAAAACTTTACATTAATGGCATCTTAGAATTTTTCTCTTTTCTAGATGCTGCAAAACATGGAAAGAAAGACTTGGATATTCAACACCAGCACAAGAAATATGCAGTGCAATCAATACATTAAAATGTAATGAAACAATTCAGTTTTTTTATATCACTTTATTACAACTTTTCTTTGAAGCCAATACATAGGTAAACCATAGTCTTGGATGAATGTTTCTAAAGCAACGGAGTCCATTTTCAAAATGCAAGATGAATCCTTAAATGAAGAATTTACAACATTAATTACAAAAGCTAAGAATAATTCCAGTGCTAGAAATCACTTATCATAATTAATAATGACAAATTATTTAAAGATCATACTGAATCATATTAATATCAGTCCAACGTGACTCCTAATGGAAGATAAAGTTCTTCAGGCCTCCAAAGAAAGCAGTCTTTCTATTTATCAGGAAAGAAAAGGCATCTGACTGCCTTGAGGTGAAGCATATGACTTCCGTCTTAGAAGAGAGATAACATCAAATATTTACATTTTATTAGCAGTCCAAGTTACTTGATAAATACTAGCCTGTTTAAACATTTGAGCACGGTGGGGTAGGGACCCAGAATGGCATTAATCCTTCATAGGCCATTTCAACATTAGCATTTTAAAATGGTGCAGAGCAACCTCCAACAGAGGTCTTCTGCACCATAGCGTGGACTGGCGTGGACTACTTTTTGTAGTTCCACACCTCAATCCATGCAGGAGCGACTGGAGCTGGCTGCGCAGTGTGGTTTTTAAAAACCTCTTTTCAGAGGTTTTTAAAAACCAGGGAGCGTACAACCCCGTGCTGCTCCATTGCCCGGCTTGAAGCAGATTTGCAGGCGTGCGCAAGTGCATGCCTGCAGATCTGCCGGGAAGCGGGCTTCCAGCTGGCGAGCTTCTCCAGTTGGTGGAGACCTCCACCAACCGGAAGCCGCCATTTGGGATGCCGGAGGACTGTGGAGCAGCGAGCTCGCGCTGCTCCGCGTGGCGACGGACTTCGCCCGGCTGCTGGTAAGCTCCGTTTTCGGCATTTTCGCCCGTTTCCCCCTCACACATGTGGAAAGGGCCATACTCTTAAAAGTATCCATTAGATCACTGGCTTGTTTGATTTTGTTTACATTTCTCCCATCAAAATTAGAAAGGCATACAAAAACCATTTCCTGCCTGCAGATGATGTTACTATTCCAAATGCTAAGTTGTACAGAATATTGTTCTAACAAAGTGCTCTTGGGAAATACAAGAGATAAACAAAATGTACAGAACAGAGGGTATAAATTCAATACAAGAAATAAATTAAATGTTCAGAAATCTGGAATTGCAGTTTTAGATATCAAATATTCAAAAGGAGATGATTAACTGTCCAAAACCATGCTAAAATTGGAAAATAATATTTATTTCTATCTGAAATGTATATGGCACACCTCAATATAAGTATATAAGTACAAATATTATAGATAGGGACATGTAATAAATAAATATAGATATAAATAAATAAATATAAAAATAAATAACAATACAAAACTGGAAGAATCAAATAAAAAGTCAGTGTTAAAAGAATTTGGGAAAAATTTAAAGCCCTGGTGATTTATTTTTAAGGCTTTGGTCCTAGAAAGACATACAAGCAAGTGACAAGAGAATCTGCTGGAAGAGTGTTCCACAGATCAGGTGCACTGGCCAAAGGAGTCCTCTCTCCCAGTCAGCAAACACCTCACCACAGATATATCAAGGGTACCCGGCCTTCTTTGATCTCAATCTCATCTGTCTCAGGACTGCTGTTCAGTGATGATTATCAAGTTCTATATTAGAAAGCTGGGATCAAATTATCTATATCTTGGGCTGGGGAAAACAGTATTAACAAAAATACTTCAAACTCCAAAAATTCTCTATTTGTTTTTGTCTGTTCTCAATGCAATGTCGGATCATTCTTTTTGGGGTGATAAAAAAAAACACTATATTCCATTTACTCCAATCTGCCAAGATAAAATTTTGGACATCATAAGGCACAAACGTCCTGAAAAAGATATGTTGTTCAATTGTATTTTTGCATTTCACAGGCACTTCTTCCTTCCTGCTCCACATTTTTTGTGGAAACTCGCCCTCTCTGTCATTTTGTAGTCTTGAAGGTGTAAGATTTCCAGCTCTGTTTCCTCTCATCCTAGTTAGAGAAAACCACACAAATCTATTCTTAACCATGTTGTAAACTGTGGTTTGGAGCTAATCAGGGCAGGCTGTCCTTAACAGACATCACTGTTAAACTCCACTACTTAAAAGAGAGGGGAAATGGTGCAAGTATAGGCATATATATAAGAAGACATGCTAGCAATTTATGTGAACTTCTTATTCCCTTCAAAATTCATTAAACCTTGTAGTTATCGTTACTGTATTCTGGCTGAGATAAGGTTTGCATTCTCTGTTTCTCTTCTCCTCTTTCCTTCTATCTTTGGCCACACTGACTGTCAACAGCAATTACATTGTAGGCAAAACAAATTTCACCTTCGTTTGAATTTGAGATTATATTTAGCATCATCTCCTAGCATCATCCACTAGCATTATCCACATCATGACACTGCACCACAAAAGGCTTCTCAAGTTCCAAGGTTTCAATGACAAGCAGAAAGAACAAAGAATTAAAATTGGCAGATCAGAAGGAAATGGAAGTTTCAGTTAGTTTTTGGGAATTCTTCCCATCCCAAAGCTCTGAAACAGGCCTTGGAGTTCACACATCCAGACAGAAGAGAGGTGACAGATTCTACAAAGCAGTTAAACCACTAAGATTTTGTCACGTTTCTCTGTCTGAAGGAGGCTGGTTGTACTGGATCTGAATGCTGAAAACATCCTTCAACAGGTAGATCTTTCAGCTCAGAAGCTGTAAAGACAAGCAAAGCAGGATGGCACGGACGCAAACGAAGCCAGAATCTGTAATACCAGAAAGGTAGAATGATTTTATCATGGCTCCCTCTATAAAAGACTCCCACAGGAGATATGGGCCAAGATCCTGTTAAAAGCCAGCACAGGACGATATGGCAACAGAGGGATCCAAGAAGTCCAGATGAGAGGGGGAATTGGAGCTGTGCCCACATGTCTTTCAGGAAGTGCTACAGACTGCTGTGGAATCTGAAGGAATGCTTGCATAAGGAGGTCTTTAAGACCTCCTTACATACTCAAGTTTTTAAAAAGCTGCTTACGCAACTGGCTAGTTATTCCAGCACAAGTCATCAACAGTATTAAAGCTAAGGAATATTGCTGACCTATGCAGCCTGAACTGGTTCTCTTAGCCCTGAAGAAAATGTATTCTGAAATCATTTAGGGTTAGTTCACATAAGTGTATGATTTCGCCACATAACTGCTGCTGCTTAAATGTGTGAAATGATAAGTGATAAGTGATTCATGCATGTTTATCCTTTTTTTAAAAAAACAATTATTTCTTAAAAGATTTTTAAAATTGCCTTTCATCAGATAGGTATCAGGGAGGAGTACAAAATAAGACTTAAAATGGTTATATGAATACTAATAATGATAAAAACAACCCAAAAAGCAAGACGAACAACTTCAGCAACATATAATAAAATATAGTGGGACAGACAAACCAACTAAAATCCACGGATGAACAAAAATTTTCGTCTGGTGCTGACAGGCTATCACAGTTGGCACCAGACACATTTCTATGGTGCCAAATGAGGCATTATAACAGAGCAGAATGTGCCTCACTGACATGTAATATGTAGAAGTGTGTCAATATGAAGAGAGCTTCCCTAGTTATCTTAAGATACAAGGAACTAGGTACAGGATGAGACACTTCTTCAGATATTTGGGTCACAAGCTGTACAATATTCTGAAGGTCAGAATCAGAATTGCAAACTTGTCCCAGAAGTTACCACCACTCAGTTACCAAGAAGAATAGAGGAAAAAGAGGCAGCTATCATGGTTTTGCACAATTCAGTATTATGTTTAATATAAGAATACTGAAGAAGAATGGAACAGAATCAGAACATCTGATGGTATGTCTTTCCAAATGGGAGAGAACTGCTACAGCCAACATAATATACTGTTTAGATTATGTTTACTTATTTTCCTCCTAGCATGGGACGTAAGACAGCTTACAGTGAAGCTAAGGGAAGATAAAACTAAAAACCTTAATAAGAAGGTTAAAACACAACAGAACAAATTATTGTATTAAAATACCATTACAGTTGGCTCTCCATTTTCCTGGGTTCAGCATTTGCAATTTTATTATTTGTGGGTTCTTTTCTTTTCTTTCTTTAATTTATTTCTTCTTTTTTAAAACTGTATTTGCCCTTACTATGGAAAAAATATGTTCTCTCTAGAAATCTCTATTTTCCCCAAGATTCTATGGCCAGTTCTGGTAGAAGTGGACCACAGAGTTGAGCTGGAGAACCTAGAGACTCCTAGAGAAAACATTTCTCTAGACATTGCTTGGTCCACCAGCAGGACTCTGGGGTTCCCTTCGACCAGAAATTGAAGATAGAATCACACAGGAGGACCTCAAATTCCTCAAGAAGTTTTCTCAGGTTAAAAAAAAAATCACAAATTTTTTTATTCACAGTTTTCCCATGTTCATGAGGGTCTTGTATCCCTAACTCCTATGAAAATGGAGATCTGAGTGTGATTTGTAAAAAGTGTTAAAACATTTACAATAATAAAGATAAAAACAAGAGTTCCACCCACAACCAGTTTATGGTTGTTTAAATAAAAATGTCTTTGTCTGCTGAAGAAAGAAGAACAGAGTAATAACAAGCTTAGTCTCTCATGTCTCTACCAGCACTGGCTCCACAAACTCCCCCAAAAGTTTAATCCCCAAGAAGGAACTGAATGCCAGATTATTTTGACTTTATGTCCATATTTGAGTTCTTGAGCCAGAGCTGGTGCCTGACTGCTACTGATGTTCTTCTCCCCAAGCATAGAACTGTACTTATCTGTTGTGCCATCTGCTGTGAAGGGTGCAGCCTTCATCAGCTTGAGGTTCTGTCTGACTCTGGTCCTACTTGGAGGAATTTCCTTTAAAAGTTCTCTAGTCCCATGAAGAGAGGCTGTTGCCACCATGGAAACAGAAGCAGCAGCTCTGATGTCTAAGGAAATAGCCTCATGCGCCCTCTTGAGAGCTGCTTCCATTCCTAGCTATCTTTAATGTGTCCACACCATCTTTGCCAAAAAAAAAAAAAATGCAGAAGACACGAGTGCAGATATGGAGGCATTTACCTGTCTTTATATTTATATTTATCTATAGCTTATTCATGACAGTTTTGTAGAAGTTATACATTTTCTTAGCAGCACCACGACTAGACCTTTTCGATACTCATTTCCTCCATTCTTCCCTCACCACCTGCATGAGGTTAGCAGGGAAGGGCACTTCTAATATAACAGGGACTTCAGTAGGAAAAAGGTCATCAGATATCCAAGGCATCTGAGGGGACCTGCTCTGATAGAAGGGTTGAACTTTGGGTCCTCATTGTTTTGCTTAAGAACACTGGAAAAACCTCTGTCTGCAAAAAGCAAACAGAACTGGAGGCAGATGCCTTTTCTCCCTCCACGTCCTCTAAGGAATGTTCGCCTTCTTCTGCCTCAGAAAAAACAACATAGGAAGTCTCATCTCCATGTTCCTACTCAGAGGAGTGAACAGATAGGGCCTTGCTTACTTCTGAGGAGTCATGGTTACTTTTCCTCCTCTTGGTAAGGTCGGGTGGCAGTTGTTGCAAAGCTGCTTCAGAATCAGAGGTCAAGACCTCCTCCTGCCTGCCTGCCTGGTGTTGTTTAAGCCTGAATCACAGGTAGCCAAGATGGCAGCTGCTTGCACTGGAAGAGGTCTTCGACTCCTGTCACTCAGCCCCAGTGCCCTCGCTCGACAGGGTGTCAACACGTGCTCCATTGCAGCCACCACACCTTTTCCTGGAGCTAAAATGTTCTCTCCCCATGACTGGGGGTCTCACAGGCAGGGGAACGTGCACCTATATGTTCCCTTCCTTTCCATCCTTCCACAGTATCTGTTGTTCTCTGGTGGCAACTGCACCACAGCTGTTTTCCAGGCTATGAGGGCCCAAATCCATGCCATCAAATTGGGAAAGGCTCCCACCCAGCCCTGGGAATGGAAGGTCCCATTGCTACTCATGCCTTCCCTTGGGTTTTCCTCATTGGGGTGTGCCTCCAAGTCCCTGTCCCAGCAGTAATGCAGAGGGGATTCCCCTCCCCTGGCTGCTACTGAGTGCCCCACCCCACTGAACTAGCTACCTTCTACAGGTGTCTGTCTCATTTCTGCTATGGGGGGGGGAAGTGAGCTCGGAGAGGGGAGAGAGCCACCAGTTGCACTAGTGATTCTCTCCTCCTTGCTGGCATCCTTGCAGCAAGTTTCCTTCCTTTCCTTCATGCCCCCAGTGGTAGAAATAAGGGGACAAGGGAAGGAAGGGTGGAACATTTTAAAAAAATCAAAGGCCATTTCCGCACTACACTGTTATATTGCTATTCTTTCAACATCTCATGGAATCCTGGGGTTTGCAGTTTATGGAGGGCCCTTTAGAATTCTCAACCAGAGAGCTCTTTGGCCTCAATAAACTACAAGCCCCAGAATTCCACAGGACGTGAAAGTGGAAGAATAGCACTATCATAGTGTAGTGTGGAAATGGCCTAAGAAGATTTGAAGGCTGAGTGGAGAAAAAAACGAGAGTAAAGTTTTTTTTTAAGAGACAGGTGACCAAAAGATCAACAAAAAGGGGGTTTGGAACAGCTGCAGCAAGAAAGGTCTCTACTGCACCGCCTCTAGGAGTGGTAAGCAGGAAAAAGCCTGACCTCAAGGGGTTTGCTCCCCTATGTGGAAATATCTGTAGGTCTTTCTTTCTTCTGCCTACTAGGAGCAAATGGGAGGAGCAACCCAATCTTCTAGGACATTTCTCCCCTCTCTGCTAGGAAATATTGAAAGACTGGACACCAGCTAATTCTTTCCATATTTGGCCAAGGAGTACTGGTAAGTTAATTCAGATTCAACTAATTTGTTAATTAATTAAATCATAAAAGGGTGTGCCCCTGTTATGTGTATTCATAGAAAATGGCCCTCTATTCTCTCTCCCAAGGAGAACTTCAAAACCCCAAAGTCCTTTCATCTTTGCTTTTCATTGTAGCAGAAATTTCTCTAATAAACAATAAAAGGGAGAGAAGAAGTGACAGAAGGAGGAAATTGCTTTTCTGTAGAAATACCTTCTTTGCCTAGTTTCTTCCTGTTTTAAAAGTCACCTTTAAATCTAAAGTGCAGAACACAGGAAATCTATTTTGTAGGAATAAGTCATTCTTCAGAAAAATACGTGAACGCTTCCTTTCCCCACTTTAATAACCAGAGTGTGTTTAGCATTAATGTAAGAAACATATAAGAGCTCAGGCACAAAAGAACAACAGCAGAACACCATTCTTGGATTTGGGGGGGAAAAAAGCAAAAGGAATACAACATCAGTTCATTTGAGACTATTTATATGCTAAATTTCCCCGAATAAATAAAAATGGCTTTATTATACAAACGTCTCACAGCACACACTGCAAAACTGCCAGGACCACTGGAGTTGCTTGTCAAGTGCTATTTATTCATGCAAAATTGCATCACTTTGGAATAAATTGGAGACAGCCAGTACTTTTAACATGTTTAACTCAATTATTAAAGAATTTCAAAATGCTTTTCAATAAATATTTCTGGGACAAAAAGAAATGATCAAAAATGTGCATGCCCACTCCTTTACCAATTCAAACATCTAGTATTGGAAGCATACCTTTCACATCCGGTCGATACTGCATTCCATCATCCTTCTTCCCCAATAAGCTAGTGTCATCTGAGTCTGTTTGTGGGGAAAGATTAGAGGAAGAGGAAAAAGAAAAAGAAGAGGAAGAGGAAGAAGAGGAAGAGGAGCAGAACCAAAGCAATTAGTGATTTTGGTAACATACTAGTGCCCATGGAGACAACTGAACAGCAGGAGGTTGATATACACAGTATGGCTTAAATCCTATTTTAAGCCCCAACTAGAGTAGACTTACTGAATCAGCTGAATCTACCTAACTGTTGACCTATCAAGTTGCCAATGATTTTCTGATATGTTACTGGCCAGAGCCCCTTTCACACTACACAATTACATCATTGTATACCATTTTAATTGCCATGGGAACATCTTATGGAATCCTGGGATTTGTATTTTCATGAGGTGTTAAGAATTCTCAGCCAAAGAGCCCTTGTGCCTCTAACCAAACAAAGAACTGCAAGATTTCACAGGATGGAACGATGGCAGTTAAAGTGGAATGCAGTGATATAGCTATAAGGTGTGAAAGGGCCCCAGAACTGCGCTTAATTTCTTCATGCAGTTTAATGTTTGAGCTCTAGAGTAGTTGGAAGGGGAAAGTTGCACAATTCTCCCTCTCCCAAGATTTGGTACTTTCCAATTTTCCACAGGTACAGTGAACCAAATGTAGGTAGCAAAAGGTAGTCGTAACAGACCACTTTTTATGTTTAGTCATGCTCTTATATTTCAGCATCATCAGCTGCAAAATGAGCCAAATGAACCAAATGAGAATACAAAAACTCTACTCCTTTCCTCTTGTAATAATTGCTGATAATGCCTTATTCCCACAGTACCATAGCATTCTTTCTTCAAATTGCTGCATTTTACAGAAACAACCGGAAGGCTAAGTTATGGTCAGAGCCATGTGTGTTCCACAATTCTACACCAGCACAGAAAAGAGCAGATGCTTCCAGCCACTATGGATGTAAAAATTATACTTCAACTGTGCTGACAAGGTTTGATAAAGTCTCAGATGAGAAAGAGTCGGTTGATAAGATGTCCAGTGGTCAAAGGTTGGCTCTTTACTTCTGAAAGAGCTGGCTGTCCCTCCTCTTTCTTCTAAATTAAATGCAGAATAAGGTAAAGTATGACCATTTGCCTGATTTTTTTATACATGGCATGGAACTAATATTTCATATTTCTGACAGAGTCCTGACCATAACAATGGGAACTTGCTCTCTTCTTTATTTTCCATGGGAGTGCACATCTCCACATACATTTCATAAAAACACTGCAGCCATTGGAGATATGTAAAGAGAGAAGCAAGTGTTCATACTCAGAGCAATGGACAACGTGACAATATACATGACTTCATATGCATTAACACACTTGGAACCATCAGGTGCTGTCAGATTTCCTTGTTATGAGGTCACATCCCCAGAAACAGACGGAGTTTGTGGAGTTCTTAGCAAACCAGTGGACAACAGTGTTTCTTTCTGAAGATTTTAAAACAAACGTTGAATTTCTAAGAATGGCCATTGTAGCACAGGAGTGGGAATCATGCAGCTCTCCAAATGTTGCTGGGCTACATTTCCTGGCAGTTCTAGCCAGCATGGCCAAGGGGAAGGAATTCTAGGAATTGTAGTGAAGCACTATCTGGAGGGCCACATGAATTCCACCCGTTAGAGGGAACCATCTTTGTGAAGTGGCTGTCTCAGAAGCCAGGAGAGACTGAGAGAAAGATGGATCCTGAGGGAATACAAGAGGCAGAGAAAGAACAAAAATTGAGGTCTTGTTGCGTATGTAAGGCAGTCCTCTGGACAGGTGTTATTACAAGAGGAGCAGGTACTGAGGATCCTATACAGTCATTTATCTCATTGAGCAGTAACATTTTTGTGTTGTCATCACATATACTTGGTCATTGTCAAATAACACTATTTTCCTGGCTAGAGGCAGTGAAAGTACTGCTGAGGAAACACGTCCTAGGATGTCTCCACTGTTAGGATTAAGTATGGGACATGCTTTTCAACTTTCAACTTTTAATTGTGTGATCTGTCTTGGAACCAAGTCCAAAAAAGGTTGTCTATAAACAATTTAATCAAACAAAGCACACTGTAGCTTAATTCAGAGATAATTTAGTCAAAATTGGAAATGTATGTTTCTTGATCAGGAATATGTGCACAATTGCGCTAGGAGCTGATTATTTATTTCCAGAAAACTGACTCAAACTGACTGAAATTTTGATAGGTGATCTGAAAACTGACTCACGTTTTCTAAAGGAGAGCAAAGCTGGTGCCAGAGACACAGAAAAATTACATTGCCTTTTCTTTCAGTGTGACCACTTGAATATATTATCCAGGTTGATTTATATCATCTGAGGTCTATCATTCCCTAGACACCTGTCCACTGGTTTCCTCTCACAAAGGGGACTATTTTGGCTGCCATCACATAGCCCAAAAGGATGCTAGACCAAAAGAACATAACCCCATTCTTTTCTGACACTCCTCAGCTATTTCGACAGTAAATGCAATTTCCATTGTGAAACATAGAGCCTTTTATGTGAGGGCACTGAAGTGTGCCCAATTGCATTTTATCCCTGGATATTCCTCCAAGCCCTGAAGCACCAATAAATGGTGTGGCAGTGGAGATGAGAGACGAGGGGAGGAGAGAGAGAAGAAGCAACATTGCTGTTCTTTGCAGCTGCGGCTGGCTGAGTACTCCAGTGTTCAAACTGCACAGCAGGAGATACCACAAACAGTGAAGAGGTCCAACAAATAAATTAATATTTATGCAATGGCATTTCGCCACTAATGATGTCACAGACAAATATCAAATAAGATCAGTGCTATCCATCAGAAAAAGTGACAGCCCTATAACACAAGACATTCTCCATAGGCAGCCATGGGCAGAACTCAACAAAATGTGTGTTTATTGCAGTAAAATCAATTGAGAACAGACTCATGAATGACATGATGAAGTGCAAGAGTCATGAAAACATTCAGCTTCCACTGCTATTGTGTGCTTCTTACCCTTAAAATGGAAGGAGTGGGAGAGAAATTTTGTGCCATCAAAAGGAATTATGTTAAGTCCATATATTATTCCAAACAGACATATCTGCATGAATTCTCTATTTTGCAAAATATATTGTCTTTATGCAGAGGTCATTCTGCTATGGCTAGTCATCAGATAAGGCCAGAAGCCATACGGGGCACAGAGGGGTACACATCTCATTCTGGAAATCATATACAGGGCTATTTCCACACTAGACTGTTATGGCACTATTATTCTGCTTTCAACATCCTACAGGATCCTGGGGTTTGCAGTTTTGGGAGGGGCCTCAAAGGCAAACTGCAAATCTAAACTGCAAAGACCAGGATCCCATAGGAAGCCGAATAATAGCACTATAACAGTCTAGTGTGGAAATGGTCTAGCATTTCCTCTGGCTTTTCACTCATAACCTACCATTGCCAAACACTTTCTTTAAAACCATAAGGACTAGTAACATGAGTGTGTGTATATTTTTAAATGACAAACAGAGGCCCTTGGGCAGCTTAATTCCATACATATTCCTAAATCTACATCCTTCTTGTGTTTTGCCAAAATCACACTGAGTGCCCTCTGACATAAAAAATTACCCCACTCAGTCTTGTAGGAAATGGTAACTCTATCTAGTGAGAAAAGAAAAACTGGAAGTACCTGAACAATGTCCAAGGTGTCTGATATCAATCTGTTCTTGTCTTAGGCAAGAGGCTTCTCGAACAAAGCATGGGTTGTTATAGGAACTTCCATCAGATGCACAAACAGGGTTGAAACTGTAGCCACTACAGTCTATGTTGCACACACACCTGTTTAAACAAACATACACTTAGACATATAGACCACTCACTCCAGAACTTCATAGACATGACATTCTTCTGTTTGCATGATGAGTATGAAAGGCAGCCAAAAGCTTCATTTAATCATAAAGGTGAACAAAACTGTCTAACATGTACTCATGAATCCAAGGAAGGTAGTGCATAATAGCAATAACATGTGTATTTCTATACTGCTTATCAGTTAAATGCTCTCTAAGTGGTTTACAATGTGTTAGCAATTGCCCCCAACAAGCTGGGTACTCATTTTACCGACCTGCAGAAGGACGGAAGGCTGAGTCAACCTTGAGCCTAGGAGGATCGAACCTTGCGGCTGCAGTACCAGCATTTAACCACTGCACCACCAGGGCTATGAGATACATTCTCATGCTTACAGGCAAGCATCTCATATGCTAGGAATGATCAGTAACCTGCAATGAAATTGATCTTTCCACTTTACAACCTCTCTTTTCTCAGGCTGTCTACCAATGGCTTTGCTCAGTAGTGCACAAACAGTGCAGAAACCCTTTTGCATACATCTACTTTTCAGCTTCCATTTATTCTGATATTCAGCCTCCAACTTGGGCCAGATAGATCCCTCAGGAAGCCCATAAGGAGATGAACAGGTTGCTTACCTGTAACTGTGGTTCTTCGAGTGGTCATCTGTGCCATCATACACTAGGAGCTTTAGCGCCTGCGCGGTAGCGTTCGGAAACTTCTAGAGCTTGTTCGCTTGGCGGAACCCCTCCCCCACGCGGTACTGCGCATGCTCCTCCCGCCGAGCAACGGTCTCTCCTCAGTTCTGTCGTCCGCCGTAGAACCTACAGGGACCTGAGAAAGAGGGGAGGAAGGGCGGGTGTGTATGATGGCACAGATGACCACTCGAAGAACCACAGTTACAGGTAAGCAACCTGTTCTTCTTCTCGTGGTCTCTGTGCCTTCATACACTAGGAGACTGTGTAGCTTACCGGTCGGGATGGCGGGTCAGGTCCTACAGCACGGAAGCCAGCACCTCACGTCCAAACCGGGCATCTCTGCGCGACCGGCAGTCGAGCCTGTAGTGGCGCACGAAGGTCGATGGTTGGGACCAGGTCGCCACACGGCAGAGTTCATGCAGGTCAACTCCTCGCAGGAGGGCCGCAGAAGTAGCCACAGCTCTGGTGGAGTGGGCTCGAAGCAGGACTGGCGGAGGCTTCCTCGCGAGCTCATACGCCAGTTCAATAGTCCTCACCACCCATTTGGAGAAGCGCTGGGTGGACACTTTAAGGCCCCTCCGACGTCGCCCATAGCAAACAAAGAGATGCGGCGTCTGTCGGAAGGAAGCAGTCCTGTCCTTGTAGAAGGCCAATGCCCGACGCACATCCAGGGAGTGGAGGGACCGCTCTAACGGTGTCGTCGGGTTCGGGAAGAAGGTAGGCAGGATGATGTCCTGGTTGAGGTGGAAACTGGACACCACCTTAGGCAGGAACAGATGTCAGGTCTCAGGACCACCTTGTCCCTGTGGAAGACCGTGAAGGGCTCATGGAACGAAGAGCTGTGATCTCACCCGCTCGCCTCGCTGAGGTCACCGCTACCAGGAAGGCAGTTTTCATTGTCAGGAGCCTGTCATCCGAGGTCGCCATCGGCTCGAAGGGCGGCTTCGTCAGCTGCGAGAGCACCAGCGAGAGGGACCACGGCGGTAGCGCGGCGATCCGGCGGGTAGAGATGATGAAGTCCTTTCAGGAACCGCTTAACGGTATCGTTCCTGAAGAAGGCCGAGGCAGCAGATCGTGGCGGTTGGTATGCCACGATCGCGGAGAGATACACCTTCAGGGATGGAAACGCCAGGCCCTGTTGCCGGAGGTGCAGGAGGAAGTGCAGGACGGTCGAGAGCCCCGCGGGCGATACCGGCTCACTCCTCTCGTTAGCGAAGGTCAGGAAGCGTCGCCACTTGTATTGATAGTTGCGACGGGTGGATTCCTTCCTGGCCGCGACGAGGACGTTACCGAGCACGGGATCGTCTAGTGCGATATCCTCCAGGCATGGAGGGCCAGGCGTGGCAGGTCCGGATGGAGGACTCGGCCGCCGGAGTGGGAGAGCAGGTCCGGTGTCGGTGGCAACCGGAGCAGTCGTCTCGCGCGGCTTGTAGCAGGGGTGCGAACCAATGTTGCCTCGGCCAATACGGGGCTACCAGGATCGCGTCGGCTCGGTCGGCGAGGATCTTCGATATCGTCCGGCCGAGCAGCGGGAACGGCGGACGCGTAGAGAGTTCCCCGGTCCACGGAAGCTGGAAAGCGTCCCCGATGGAGGCACGATCGTGGCCCGCTCTGGAACAGAATCGGCGACACTTCGCGTTTTCCCTGGTCGCGAAGAGGTCGATCGATGGTTCGCCCAGCGGTCCCGAATCAGTCTGAACGCCTCTCCGGAGAGAGACCATTCGTGATGGGATGAGGTGTCCCTGCTGAGGGCGTCTGCCGTGGTGTTCTCCTGCCCGGCCAGGTGAACCGCCACGGGATGCGTGTGCAGGCGAATGCACCATTCCCACAGGTCGAGCGCGATGTCGAGCAGGGTCGTTGAATGAGTCCCACCTTGTCTGTTGATGTAGCAGACGGCGGTGGTGTTGTCCGTCAGAATCAGGACCGTGCGCCCCGCCACGGCGTGGCGGAACGCCCGTAGGGCTTTCCAGACGGCGAGCAGCTCCAGCGCGTTGATATGGAGAGCGGTCTCGTCGTCGGTCCATCTGTCGCGGACTCTGAGATCGCCGCAGTGGGCACCCCATCCATACAGGGAGGCGTCGGTCGTTACCGTCACCTTCGGTGTCGGCTGTTGGAAAGGCATCCCTGACATGAGATTGCATCGCGACTGCCACCATCGGAGGGATGAGCGGACGTCTCCCGGCAGCTGCAGTCGGAGTGTCTGTTCGTCTCGCAGGGGGTCGAATATGCGGACGAACCAGTGTTGAAGAGGTCTTGCTCTCAGCCTGGCGAGATATGTCACGCGGTCGTCGCAGCCATGTAGCCCAAGAGCTGCTGGACGCTTCTCGCAGATAACGTCGGGGCCGTACGAGCGTGAGCGGCGGCCCGGATAAGGTTTGTGCTCGAGACTCGGGTAGGTACGCCCTGGCGGAGGTCGAGTCGAGCGTCGCCCCGATGAAGTCCAAGATCCTCGCCGGCTCGAGGTGGGACTTCTTGGGATTCACTCGTAGACCAAGGCGGGTCAGGAGTGACAACGTCATGTGGACGTCGTGGTAAAGTCTCTGTTTGCAGGACGCCACCAACAGCCAATCGTCGAGGTAAGGGAAGACGGAAGCGCCCTTCGTCCGCAGGTAGGATACCACCGGGGCCATGCACTTGGTGAAGACCCTTGGGGCAGTCGAGAGTCCGAACGGCAGCACCTTGTACTGGTAGCAGGTGTCGTCGACTGCGAAGCGGAGGTACCGTCTGTGCTGCGGGCGAATGGCGATATGGAAGTATGCGTCTCGGAGATCGATGGAGGCGAACCAGTCCCCTCGATGTAGGAAGGGCAGGATCGACGGTATCGTGACCATCTTGAACCTTTTGGGGCGGATGTAGTAGTTCACCCCTCTGAGGTCTAGGATCGGCCGGAGGGTACCGTCGGCTTTCGGTACCGTGAAGTACCTGGAGAAGAAGCCGGTGGTCTTGGCCTCTTGCGGGAGCCGCTCGATCGCCCCTTTCTGGAGGAGGGATTGGATCTCTTCCAGGAGGGCCGGACTCGACGGCGTGGAGTAGTAAACGCCGCGAGGAGGAATATCGAGAAACTCGATGGCGTAGCCAAGACGGACGATGGAAAGCACCCAAGAGTCCGTAGTGACATACTGCCACTCCGCTAGGTGTCGAGCGAGAGTCGGTCGGTCTCCGAGCGCTGATGGTAGGCTGAAGAGTGGGTATTGGTGGGTCCTGCCAGGCACGTCAAAACCGAGACTTCGTCTCGAGGAGGACTTCTTCGACGAAGCCGGGCGCCGCCTAATCGTGCGTCTGGCCGATGAGCCGGAGGACGGTCTCGACTGTCCAGACTGGGCCGAACGCTGGAACGACGAGGTGGAAGATCGTCGCCAGGATGGGCGGTAGGTGGAGGCCCTGCGGGCTTGCGTGGCCGGCTGCAGCCCGATCTTTTTGGCGGTCAGCCTCGCCTTGACGAGATTGTCCAAAGCTTCGTCTGTGGACGAATTGAATAGGCCTTCACCGTCGAAGGGGAGATCTTCAATCCTCCTTCTGGTGTCCTCCTGGATGTCGGCCGGCCGCAGCCAAGCATGGCGGCGGAGGCCGACGATCCGCCATGACCCGGGAGGCGATCTCCACTGCGTGCCGGGAGGAGGCCATCTGGTGCCGAGCGATGGAGATAGCCTCATTGAAGATCACGGAGGAGGCTTGGCGGATGTCCTCCGGTACCGCCTCCATCGCCGGTTGCAGGCGATCGAGCACTTTTTTCAGGTATGCCGCGAGGCAAGCCTGAGTGTTGGACAGCCTGATCTGCAAGGAGGCAGCTGAATAGAACCTCCTTGCGTAGGCGTCCAACTTCCTGCCCTCCTTGTCCGGCGGGGTGGTATGTTGCCTGCCGGAGCCCTTCGTCTGTGCCGACTCGACGACCACAGAGTTCGGTACAGGGTGATTAAAGAGATAACCGGCGTTATCCTTCTGCACCCTGTAAAGGTGTTCTAACCGCTGCGGTATCGGCTGAGCCGAGGCCGGTCTATCCCAGGCGGCCTTCACCAGTCTGGATACCCGGGGCAGGAGAGGCAGCGGGGCCGTGGAAGGTCGCTTCTCCTCGAAGACGGAGAAGGCTGGATCGTCGTCCTCCGGCTCCGCATCGGCGATTTTAAGGCCGAGGGTAGTGGCCATGCGGAGCAGCATCGCAGAGAACTGGTGGACGTCCTCTGGAGCAGAATCTGGGATCGGGTCCCCGAATCCCAGCGGAGGAGACTCCTGTGAGGCCGCCTCAGACACCTCTGACTCCGCGCTCGAGTCGTACGACTCCGAGCTCGGTGAGTCCTCTCGCCGCTCGCTTTCCGGCTCCTTCACAGTCGCCGCAGGTGTTGCCTTCCTAGGCTTCTCCGTAGCCGGGGCCGTGGTGCAGCAGCGTCCCGCTTGGGATGGCTGACTACTGACTTCACCCTCTTGGTGGTGACCGGGGTAGTCTGGCAGGCTGACGTCGTCGTAGCCCGCTCAGTCACCACCGACTCGTAGGGCGCGTCGCCGTCGCCGTGACCCTAGGAGGTGGTGATATCGCCCGATACCGTGGTGAAGGCTCCCTCGCCCTATGATATCGAGGAGAGGGAGAGCGGCTGAAGGAGCGGCGGTGTGACGGAGACCGGCTTCGGCGTCGACGGTACCGAGCCTCGTCCCCTCTAGGCGAGCGCGATTCGCGCTGTCGACGAGGTGACCGGGACCTCCGGAAGGTCTCCCAGCGACTCGGGTCACGATGGTACCGATCCCGGTACGATGGTGAATGTGACCGATAGGAGGCCGGGCGCTCTCTCCACTCAGATTCCCTCGCGTACCTGGCCACGTAGGACGCCGAGGTGTATCTGGAGGCAGACGAGGGAGGTTGTTCCTCTCTTGTCTCCCTCGGAGGCGGCGAGGCCACCGGACGCTCGGAAGAGCGGGACCGGGACCTGAAGGAGGTCGAACGCCGCTCCGGAGAAGCAGAGGTCTCTCTCTGCTGCAGGTCGGCCGACCTGCGACGGCTAAGGGGGCGGTGGCGCTCCTCCACCAGGGTTGGAGGGTCTGCCACAGGCGAGTCCGGGCGCTGTTGGGGAACGTCCTCGATCTCATCCTCCGAGAGATCGACGGCTCGCCTCGCCCTTTGGAAGGCTGCAGAGTAGGAGGAGGAGTAGGAGGTTGAACGTCCCCAGCCGGGGAGCGCTTCTTTTCCTTCTTCTTCTTCTTCTTCTCCTTCTCCTTGCCCTTGCCTCCGTCCGGAGCAGGGCGCTTTTTAGCAGGCGTCTCCGTCAGGGGAGCCTCAGCCTTCCTCGCCGTCGAGGATCCTTTTGCTGACTTGGCAGCCGCCGACAGCTTCGGGATCCTCGGTAGCGCCGAGATCGGCGTTTTCGCCGGTACCGAGCCCGATACCGACGAGGTGGACGGAACGGCAGCCGCCGATACCGTCGATGGCGTGGTCGTCTTCTTGTCGGCCATCTTGGAAGTGGAGGTCTCGTCTATCGCCCGCAGAGACTGTTCCCAACAATACGATTTGAGTCTCGCGGAGCGGTTGCGGAGAGTTTGGGGAGTAAAATCCCGGCAAATTGGGCAAGTCCGGATGTTGTGGGACTCGCCCAAACAGAAGAGACACTCCTTATGGCTGTCGTTGAGGGCAACCTTGCGCCCGCAGGACACGCACTTCTTGAAGAGCGCGGACATAAGACGAAGAACGCCAAACTGCGAAATCCAAAAAGACGAAAACCGAAGGGGGAGTCCGTAAGAGAGGTCAAAGACAGTCCAAAAGTCCGTAAAACCGTGAAAAAAGCAAGCCAAGCACAAAGTGAGAGGAACAAACTGAAGAACCTTCCGTACGCGGCGGCGGACGAGAAAGAACTGAGGAGAGACCGTTGCTCGGCGGGAGGAGCATGCGCAGTACCGGCGTGGGGGAGGGGTTCCCGCCAAGCGAACAAGCTCTAGAAGTTTCCGAACGCTACCGCGCAGGCGCTAAAGCTCCTAGTGTATGAAGGCACAGAGACCACGAAGAAGAACATGATGTTGACTCCCAGCACCCGGCATTCAGAGCACAGAGAACAGCCTGCAGAAAAGTGGAACAGAAACATCTCACAGCATGCAGATTGCCTTTGCTGGGTTAGTACAACTGTTTTGTTTGAAAACCAGAATTTTTTTTTTCACTTTTTCATCATAGTAAGGATTACTGGGACAGATCTAACAAAAGCTGAAATATTCACATGTAAAACAATCAATACATTTCTGAGTATTAACAAATTAAATTGCTCTCTGGTGCTGCACCATTCATACTTAATCAATTCTTTCATTAAATGTTATTGTATTCATTACATTTATTATTTCTTAGTAGTGAAATATTAAATCTTCACCAAACTCACTCAGATTTGTTATAATGAAATAACTTAGTTTTTAAAAAGCACTTATGGAGAGTAGTAGAAATAGACTGAGGTCCACAAGGAGCTCTCCAGGATTTCAGGCTGAGGCCTCTCATGGAAATTCTGAAAGATGCCAGGGACTGAATCTGTGATCGCCACTGAGATATACCCCCTTCCCTTTAGGCAGGGAAGAGGTTTTTGCTTATCACTGAAGGACACAAACTGTTAATTAATGAGTGTCCGCGTATGTGTTGTTTTTATTATATGCACTTTCAAGACATCTCCAGCTTATAACAACCTTATCATAAGATTTTCTTTCCTAGGTTTATTCAAAGAAAGTTTTGCATTGCTCTCCTCTGAGAGAGGGTGACTTGTCCAAGGTTACCCACTGGGTTTTCACGACTGAGGACAAATTCAAATCTTGGTCTCCCAAGGTTCTAGTCCAGTCACCAAACCACACTAGCTATACACCTCTGAACCTTTGGTTTTCTTCCCAACACTCTAAAAGTTAAGCCATCTCTGTTCCTTCTAAGAAAAACCCTTTTAAAAGAAACACATGTCAGGTTTTGTCTCTGTTTAAAAATAGCATGAAGATAAGTGAGTATGAACTTTCCTTCTTAAAAATCAAGACAAAGTTGGTACCGTTGTTGTTCCTACAGCTGAAAACAAACCACAGCAACAAAACTTTCATTCAGGCTTTTGAAAACCCTGTCACAGAGGTTTGATTATGCAGGTCTGAAAAACAAGATCATGCAATCTGTCTTATTTCCTATCATATTCAATGAAACCACTGGTAGATTTTTCATCAGAGTGCTTCATCTCACTGCCAACACAAACTTGTAAAAGAGAGCTTACAAGTGTGTGTGTGTATACGTGCCCCAAGTCACCTGTTGGCAATGGCAATGCCCTAAATTTCTTAGGGTTTTCTTAGAAAAGGAATTCTCAGAGGCGGTTTTGCCAGTTCCTTCCTCTGAAATATAGCCTACAGTACCTGGTATTTGTTGGCGGTCTCCCATCCAAGTACTAACCAGGGCTGATGCTGCTTAGATTCCAAGATGAGATACGATCTTGTGCCCTTAGGGTATTTGTTGTTGCTGTGTGCCTTCAAGTCATTTCTGATTTATGGTGACCCTAAGGTGATCCTACCACATGTTCTCTGGGGCTGAGAGTATGTGATGCACCCAAGGTCACTCAGTGGGTTTCCATGGCCCAGGAAGAATCAAACTCTGGTCTCCACAGTCACAGTCTAACACTCACACTACTACACTGAGTCCAGGCTATACATATCTGGAGAAAACGATTCCCCACTCAGCCATGGAAACCCACTGGGTGACCCTGGGCACATCACATACTCTCAGCTCCCAGAAAATGCCGTGATAGGTTTGCCTTAGGCTTGCCATAAGTTGGAAATGACTTGAAGACACAGAACAACAATACGTCCCTTTCTTTGTACAGTGGGCAAAGTGCCTTTACAACCACGGCCCTGCCCGGCCTGTATCATCCTCTGGCACAAAAGCTGAACACAGTTTTATATTGTAGCTTGACAAGTATCTAAAAATACTTTCCTTCTCCCATTTTGATTGTCTCAGGCAGACATCAAAACCACAGGTTTATTGAGACTTTGCTCATCCAGCACAGATATGAAGGCCTATTCTATAGCTATGCATAGGCATTTATGTATGACACTCAGCAGCAGTCAACTTCTGCAGTTTCAGGAGCCGCTCTGTTGTCCGCAGAACGAGTTGCAGTCTGGGAGTTATGAGCATCACAATAAAGTTGGCATTATCTAGCAATGAATATTCGTAGCTACAGAGCAGGCAGCATTACATACAAATATGTTTATTCACATTTTTTGCACAAAACTGAAAATGCGGTGGTGCAGCAATAAACGAGGAATTTCTTGTTTTCCTCATTAACGTTGAAAATATTCTTGAAAATAAGCAGAGCTGGCTAATTCTTTTAAATCTGTTTTAACTTGTTAATTATGTTAAGTGTGTTTTTAGTATATTTAAATTATTTTTATCAGTGTAAAACCGTTTTAACTTATTTGTTCTAATGTTACTTGTAAACCACTATAAGATCTTTGGATAAGAGGATGTATTTTAATAAAAATAAAAATAATAATTGCTTTGGGGTCACATGCCACCTGCAGGTGTCCCTGGCCTAAATTATCAGTTTAGAATACATATCCTTGGACCAGCGCTGCTCTAACACACATCAGAATCCATTTCTGACCTTTGAGGTTTTTCCAAATCAAATAGCCTAAAAACAGCATGAGGGAGAACAGAGCAAAACAAGGGGAATGATGGAATACCTGCAAAAATAATGCTAGTACCATAGCATCATTGGATATAAAGATCATAGAATCATAGAGCTGGAAAGGTTCAACCTGCTGCTCAATGTAGGCTCTCCAGAAATAGCATCCCCTGCAGGTAGCTGTCCAGCTTCATTTTGAAGATATCCAGAGAAGAAGACCTCAACACCTCTCTAGGCCACTGGTTCCACTGTTGAACTGCTCTCACTGTCAAGAAGTTCCTTCTAGCATTCAATTGAAATCTACCCTCCTGTAACTTAAAACCATTAGAGCTAGTTCTACCCTGTGAAAGAAAAAGCCAACACCCTCCTCTTTGTTGCAGCTCTTAAGACACTTAAATACTGAAATCATGTCACCTCTCAATTTTCTCTTCACCAAGCTTAACATGCCCAGCTCCTTCAACCTCTCCTCACATTTTGTTCTCCATCCTTCTTATCACCCTTGCGCCCTTCTCTTAACTCACTCCAACTTGTCTATATCCTTTTTAAAATGAGGTGTCTAGAAGTAAACACAGTACTCAGGATGAGGCCTGACCAGCACAGAATGTAGGGGAACTATTAGTTCCCTTGACTTCAAAACTATTCTTCTCTTAATCCAGGCTAAGATAGAATTCACCTTCTTTGCTGCAGCATCACATTGATGGTTCTTGTTCAACTTACGATCAACAATAATCCCAAGGTCCTTTTCCCAAATATCCCATCACCCTATACCTGTTTATTTGGTTTTTATGGCTATCTGTAGAATTCTAAATGTAGAATTTGCATTTGTCTCTGTTGAATTTCATTTTATTAATTTCAGCCCAGTTTTGTAGTTTATCAAGGTCCTTTTGAATTCTGTTCCTATCTTCCAGTGTATTAGCTACCCCTTCCAGTTTTGTATAATGTGCAAATTTGATAAGGATTCCTCCATCTCATCATCTAAATCATTGATAAAAATACTGAAGAGCATCAGCCACACAACTGAACCATGCGGCACTCTATATCAGAACTCCTTTCAATTTGGCATGGACGAAAACTCTTTGAGCATAGTTTTCCAACTAATTATGGATCCATCTGATGATGTTTCCATCTATTGCACATTTAGCCAGTTTGTGATTTCAAAATATCATGGGGGCTCTTATAAGATTTTTTACAGAAATTCAGATTAATGACATCCATAGCATTCCCATCATCTTCTAAACTGGTGACTTGATCAGAAAAAGATATAAGATTAGTTTGGCAGGATTTGTTCTTGACAAACCCATGCTGGCTCCAACTAATATCTGTGTTGTCATCAAGATACTTGCAGATGGACTCCTGTATAATCTGTTTTAATTAATTTTTTCCTGGTATTGAGATCAGACTGATTGGGTGGTAGTTTCCTGGATCTTCTTTTTTGCCTCTTTGGAAGAGAGGAACAATATTTGTCTCCAGTTCTGTGGCACATCAACCATTCTCCAAGATTTCTCAAAAATGATGGCAAGTGATTCTGCAAGTATGTCAGCAAATTCCTTCAATACTCTGGGATGTAGTACATCTAGCCTTGCATATTTGATTAGTCAGATTCCTGACTAACTTCTCAATCTTGATTTGTACCCCAGATTTCTTACCAAGGTCTCTGCTGAGGCATGGAAGCACACAGTTTGGGGGGGAAAAAACTGAAGCAAAATAGGTACTGAGCAGTTCTGCCTTTTCACTGTGATCTGTTAGCATTTTACTATCCTTGCTGAGCAGTGGCCCCATGATTTCCTTCGCTCTCTTGCTTTGAACATATTTGAAGAACTTCTTTTTGTTGCTCCTTGTTTGCCAAGCCAGTCTCAGCTCACTTTGAAAGCATTAGTTTTCCTTACACTACTCCTGCAAGTTTGGATTACACATCTGTATGTTTCCTTGGCGATTCTTCCTTCCTACTATTCTTTGTAATGCACTTTTTAATTCACTTCCTCAAGTTTACTGTGCAGCCACACTGAATTTTTTCAGATGCTTCCCCTTTTCTCTTCTTCCACGGAATTCTTTACGACTGTGCTTTTAACAGGTCCTTCCTCATGAAATTCCAGCCATGCTTGGTGTCTTTTTCCTGTCGAATCTCTAACCATGGGATTCTGCCCAATACTTCTCCGAGCTTGATAAAATCAGCTTTCCTGAAACCCAAACTTCATATTTGACTATACTCTTCTTTGGCCTGTCCCACAGTCATGAATTCTAGCATTATACGGTCAATCTCCTCTAAAGTCCCAACTGCTTTGATTCCAATAACCAACTCCTTTCTGTTGCTTGGGATCAAGTCTAAGATTGCTATCCCCTTGTTCCTTCCTCTACTTTTGGAAAAAGAAAATTCTCTGCAACACACATCAGAAATTTGTTGGAGAGCCTATCCTTAGCTGAGCTAGATTCCTAGCAGATAACAGGATAATTGAAGTCCCGCATAACTACCAGTTGTTGCTTCATGGGATTTGTTTCAAAAAAGCTTCACCCATCACCTCATCTTGGTTTGGCGGCCTGTAGTAAACTCCTGCCGCTATTTTGTTATTATTTCATTCTCCATGTATTGTCACCCAAATAGTCTCCACTGGTCATTTGATCAGTCACATGGATTTCTGTACAAGTGAATTTGTCTTTGGTGTATAATATTACTCCTCCACTCTTTTTCTTCTATTTTCTGCTCTCAATGAATCCTCTACCACCAGCACTTTTCTCTTCTTCTTGCTGCAGCTGGTTGGCTCCTTCTCTATCATGCAGTATCTCTTGGTCTCCTGTTTGCACCTCTTCAACACTGTTATCCTCAAGAAGATACAGGAAGCAGTTGCTAGTTGGAACGGTTCCAAATCCCTTGTGCATGATCTGCTAATGTTGATAACTGCCCAGCAGGTGCCCCTTCAGTGTTACAGTCTTCCTTGTTTGCACTGCTATCCAGGAAGCCCTTGTGTTCTCTGATATGTCGAAGAGTCTCAACACACAGCTACAGGGTGTTGACCTTCTCTTCCAAGACAGCCACCAGTCTGCACTTGCTACAAGTGTAATCAGTGAGGCTTCTGGCAGGAAGACAAACGCAGCACACACTGCAGCAGACAACAACAGATCCATCTTCCTCCATCCCTGCAACATATTTTTTCACCCTTTTCAGACTGTAATAGTTCTTACTGATACGATAGTCCTCCAAGGCTGAGCTCCAAAGACTGAAGCAGCAATTATATAGAGCTAGCGACTGCTAGCTCCTCCCTCAAGCAAGTCAGTTATTCAGCAGAAGCACTGCCTCCTTAGACCAGATGCTCAGGGAGAGCACATGGCCAAAAAAACAAAACAAACCAAACAAAAGCACGCACACACACCTTCAAAAGGAAAAAAAAAACCCACCAACATCTTTTGTTCTATCCTCTGGGAACAAGCAACACCTGCTGAAATTCCCTCTTCTACTCAATCATTAAAGATACAGGAATCCTCAACAGTTTAAATTCTGGCAACCCTAAAAACACCACAGACACAGGCTTCAAATCACATCACTTTATGCACTATACTTTTCAACAGAGACATTCATTAACTATATGGCAAGTGCAAAACAATTTCACACTGGCTGTTTGTGAACCAAGCTTCAGCTTCCCTAAGCTTGGCTTTACTGAAAATATGCATATGTCTGTCCAAACATTCCTACACTATTACCTTCAGTGTGTGTGTGTGTGTGTGCGCGCGCGCGCGCGTGCACACACATGTGCTTTCAAGTTACCTATTGATTTAAAGCAGCCCATAAATTTCACAGGGTTTTCTTAGGCAAAGAATACTCAGAAGTAGTTTTGCCAGCTCCTTTCTCTGAAACATAGTTCATAGCACCTGGTATTTGTTGGTGGTCTCCCATTCAAGCACTAACCAGGGCTGACCCACTAAGCTTCCAAGATCAGACAAGATCTGGTATCTTTAGAGAATTTAGGCCTACAGTACCATTATTCTAGCAAACAACTGCGTACATTTATGCATAATCTATGAACTGTAAGCCACAAGTGTACTATTTGCAGGCAGTTACATAATAACTATAATAATCAGATATCATTCATAATTATTGCAGTCTTGAAAGCTTTAGCCTGCCCATATTTTCAATACTGAAGTTTTGCTGAACATTTGCTTAGAGGGAAACAACCTTTTCAATTTTCTGACATTTTTAACATGTTCCTTGGTTTTGTGTGCATTTTCAAATGTAAACCAATCATGAGCTTGTCAGTTTAAATAGAAACCTGGATTTAAATACTTATTACAATTCATGCTAAGACTGAATGGCAGTGCCAACAGTATGGCCATGCTCGCTGGTGGGCTTGAGGAGTGATAATCCAAAAGAAAGTAACTTTGACCTGTGTGGGTGGGGCTAATATTTCTGGTCCTTGCTCAGCTAATAAGATGCCTGCCCCCTTGTTAACAGCATTAATTGCTTAGCCAGGTGCTAAAGAAATAGCTTGGATACCAGTTTTGCCATTCTGTATAAAGACCTAAACCTACGTACTGCAGCGATGTAAAGTAGGATTTCCAAAAAAAAATTCCAACCAGCTTATGACTAGCATATTTGGGTTCTTTTTCTCAGTAGGAAATCTAAACCACCTTGAGAGAGATGATGTTCCATCCCAAAGGTTGCCATGGATACATCCATCCACAAGCTTCCAGCAGTGCTGTTCAACCCCGTCAGTGTCATTCAAGGGTAATTGGAAACAACAGGTCACTACGCAGAGTGCCATAATTTGTTCAGATGCTGATTTTGGGGGGGGGGTCACATTCACTAAACAAGGAAAGATACAGCACTGCTCATCTTCATGGACCTTGGGAAGAAAGTACTTATTTTCAGAAGTGCTTCTTTCAGTCAAAATACCTATTTATTTGTATCTTTTGTATCCTGCTCCACCCTCCCAAGAGGCTTAGGGAATCACTCAGAGCTATAGAATTTGACCAAAAACGATCTCTCCTGTTTCACAGGTACATATCCATTTTTTGAAAGCTGTATTATCAAATGATGCTGTTCTGGGCAGGCATACAAGTGATGTTTGGATCCCATCCACACACACATTTTAAATAATGGACTTCTATTCCACATCACAAACTACCTCTTTGAACTGTGGATTGTTTTTTTTTAAGGTTTCTCTTTAGGAAACAAAAAGCCTGAAGTACCCTCTGAACCATGGAAGTTTTGTGTAATTCTTTGGTTCATAGTCATTGGTTATTTCCGCATGAGACTGTCATAGTGCTATTAGTCCACTTTCAACATCCTATGGAATCCTGGGGTTTGCAATTTTAAATCTCAGAACTTTCCACCCAGTCAGACATTACACTGTTTGCTTCACGGCTGGAAATGTAACCTTCCATACAAGAACCTCCAAAGAATCCATAAAGTACTTAACAGATTAACACTGCATATCTATTCACCGATCTCATAGGAAGATTTGGTGCCAGTTCTTAACGTTTCAGGAGAAAGGAATGCAGGTCTTCCTATGATAATGTTCATTTCCAGCAGATAAGGGACAAATATCCTAAACACTCCAACGGGCAGGAAAAGGAAAGACCTTCCAAGTATTCCCATGTAGGGGAGCAACCCGCAGAAGGTCAGTCACTAACACAACTGAAGAGATGAAGCCGTGGAGACAGAAAAGGCCTTTAACAACATATTAACACATCATTAACGATTATCATATAACTGAACAGCAATGAAAAAACACTCAAGAGTTTGTGGCATAACCTGGTCCCCTAGGTAAGAATTATGTACATTTTGGGTTTTACTATGCTAGCGCTCCACAGGGTGAGAAAGACGTTCATCCTTTATCTGCTGGAAATGAATGTATCACTGGTAAGACCAATGTTATCTTCCCCCATAGAGAAATGGTTCTATATGGTTTTAATTCTATAGACCATTTAATATTATTTAATATTATTTTAATCTTAACATTTCGTATGTTTTTATGCAGCTTTATTTGCATCTCTTTTCATTCTGTAAGCCACCCTGAGTATCACTCTTGCAGAAAAAAAAGGCAGGATACAAATAAAGTAAGTGATTAATTGATTATACTCAGAAAAAGGTTGACCTTTTTGATCTGACCCAACCAGCCAAACCACAGCCACTCTCTTCTGCCAATGTAACTCCCATTTTAATTATCAAACTCTACCTGAGAAACCAGATCCTATGCTAACTATACAATTTAGAGGACCAGATGCTCTAAGAGCAGCTGTCCAGTTACTCCACAAGCTTGTTGTGTAGGCTGACTAAGTGTGCAGTCTGAGGAACAGGTTTTGTTGGGTGAGTGCAGAAGAAAATTGAATGAGTATTTTTTTTTTCCTTCTAAACAGATGCTGCAAACCTAAACACATTTCCTCGCCCTACTGGATACCTGTAAGTAATATCACAGAGTCCACGGGTACATAAAATGGCTCTTCCTAGCTCTCTATGAATAGATTCTCTTTTCTTTTGCCTCTCTCATACAATTCTCACCATAACTGAGAATCATAGCAGATTTCCTCTTAAGAAATACACATTATTAAAACGTTGTAACTTGGGAGTGTTTGTACATACTATAATACTTCTGTGCATTTGAGTCTTTATATAAAGCTATGTTCATTCTCCCAGAAGCAATATTATCTCTTACTTATTTATACATGAAATGGAAAACCAAGGATGAATTATATTTTAGTTATATTTTCTCAGCATGATTCACTTGCATATTTATATGCAGGAACATCACACAGTGTACTAATCTGAATCTATCTGGATGTTAATTTTCCAACTGTGTTGTATGGCTCATGACAACCACCTGCTCCAAATTCACTGCTTTCTCTTAATAAGCACAATAAAAATTAAAATCAAGCACATACAGAAAAGTCTGCAGAGATAATATAAGTGATAAAGTTGTTTATATTTCTGCACTGAATGTTGTGTGCTGTGGAACCTCTAGGAGCCTAATTATAGAATACAGCTCGGGATGAAGAATGCAAGTTTGCAACCTTTGGTAAAGATTATTTTTCTCAGAATGCCAAGCTGAGGTGACTCCATCACAGCAGCTACATATTTTCATACACCATGTTCTCTAAAGGTAGGTGGGCTGCAGGTATGAAATTCAGGACTTAGCATTTTCCAGCTTTTCACCCTGCCTGTACCTTGCTGTAGATTTGGTTAAAATGCTATCTGTAAAAGGGCATAAGAAACAGGGCAGCTAATCTTTCTCCAGCTCAGAGTCATATATCTCAAAAAACATAAACATGATAACCAAATATTTCGCTAAGAGTTACTGCAACCCTTGTGAAAACAACTGACCACAGTGAGGAGGCATTATCCATTCTGAAAAGGAGTGGCACAAATGAGGATCTTCCTAGGGGTAAAACTATCAGCAGTTAGGTTCTAGCATTTACACACACACACACACACACACACACACACACACACACATATGTATAAAAAATGACTAATGTGATGTCATCTAGACTGCTGGTGATGGAATTAAACATTTGTCCAAACCAATCTTCTGAAACCATTAGGTGCCATCTCCTGAACACCTTGTCTGTGAGACTTTTGAAAGTTCATGTATGATTTGAAGAGGACACCACTGCCTAGATCTACTCATGAAAATGTTTTGTAAGTACTTACAAACTAACAATATCTTAAGTGTCATTAGTGGTCTATTTATCTTCTCATCTTACCTTTTGATACTGTCATTGTAATTAAACTTTATAAATTTAATTTGTGAGTCCCAAGTAATGTCAGATAATGCAGGCCCTTCAAGCAGCCTCTCATAACCACTTCATTGTGGCCGGTTGGTTAAACTCCAACAATCTGATTCCAGATTATGTAATTGATTGCTACATTTTTGTTCGAGTAAAGTCAGTTGTTTATTTAAATGGGTGCTGGTTTTCTTATGACATGTCCAGACCAGGAGTGGGCAAAGGGCAGCATGCAAGCCACGTATGGCCCCCAGAGCGGTTTGCAACCACCCCAGGCTCACATGATGAGGACAAAGAAGAGAGTCCTTTCAATGGCTGCTCCCACCCTATGGAACTCTCTTCCACAGGAGGCTAGGCTGGCCCCCTCCCTTCTTTCGTTCTTTCTTTCTTTCTTTCACCAGTAGACAAAAACATTTCCTTTCAAGCACACTTTTAATGCATGAGCAGCAGAGCTTTTTATATTTTTTTATTAGGATGTTCTATTTATTTTTCTATGTTCTAACTTTCTATGTTTTTATAATGATTTTATATTATTTTATATAGTTGATTTTAATTGTTTAAAATTTTATTATAATTGTTCTGGAAGCTACCTTGGGTCCTGTTCTGGGAGAAAGATGGCATATGTGACTGGGCCTGCTTCTGAGGCATTTCAAAGGTTACTTAGAACCTGTTAGAGTATGTTTTCTATTTGGGTTTTAAATACTGTATATTACTCAGCTGAGTCAAAATTTATAAAAATAAGCTATAATCTTTATTAAAATAACAAACAGAACAAAGAATTGGAGTTCATATACGGATCGAAGTTAATACAGCACTTCAAGGTTCTCTCAGACAGTTTCTGTATATCTGCATATGAGCACCGGTATCATAAACAGCCCTTTGGCTACACGATCACCAAAGGCTCCACCCTCAAATCTAGGTTCCACTTTCTGACCAGATTCTATAATGGTTTGATTTCTCTTCTGCCTCTTTCTGGGCTTTCCCTGAGAAACAAACCTTCCCGCTCAGATAACCTTCCTGGCTGCCCGATTAATTTTATTCCAGAGCTCTCTCTGGCTGAAGTACTGACAGACTCTTTCTCACTGAAGACTCCAAATGACAACCAGTGCTTGCCTTTTTATACATTCTTCTCTTAAGCCTCTATCCCCTCCCTCACACTATTGGGCTGGGTTACTCTCCAGATGAGCTATTCTGGTTGCCTTGCAAACTGTTATTGGGCTGCTCTGGCACTCAGGATATTCACACCCCCAAAACTCTGTCACAGCATATAAATACAATGAACCAATCAATCAATATCGCTTCTCTCTTCAAAAATGCATGCTGAAGGGCATCTCTACCAGTAGTTTTGCTGAGTAGGTGGCATCACAGTCTGTCACAGATGCATAATTCTTTGCTAATTTTGTTCTCAAGGATTTGGGAATTTTCTTCATGTTATGTGAATGTCTTTGAAAACTGTGCAGTTATTGAAGACTATTCACAGTTCTTGACTTATTCTGTGCACAATTTACACATGATACTTCTGCACAGCAAACAGAGATGTTATTTTATGTACAGAAAAGCCTTTTCCTGTGCAGAAAATTGTGTTTTATGTGCAAAAAATGTGCAAAGATTCTTCTCAGTCCAGGATTCTCCTTGCTGGGATTTACAGATAACTATTCAACTATTTTTTTAAAAAATATTCTCTTCCTCCCTAATCTGTCATTTCAGACAGCAGAAGCACTCCCTTGTTCCTTTACTAATATTGCTATTTAATTAAAACTCTGTAAAGAACTGCACAGGAACAAAGGGAAGGGGAATGCAACAGAAAAATTCAAATGGAGTAAAACTCCTTTACTATGTAGGACAACTTGGGGACCTGCAGATCTGGTAGTAACTTATTTGCATCAGCATACATTCAGCTCTTCATAGGTTACAAAAGTAACTGAAAACCTAAGAGTTTTGCTGCTTCCCTATTATTATTATTCCTCAGTATTAAAAACTCATACTTCTAATACATACTACTTACTGTTTATATTTTTTAAATGAGAAATTACAACAGGCTCATAGCTTAGGTCCATTAGTCAATCCATACTTTATCCTCTTTATGAGGAATTGCACAGAATCACCTCTTACGTTTCCAAATGCTGCTGCTGAACTGGTCCTAAAAAAGGGTTAAGATCTTGATAGGGTTACATTCTTTTCCAGCACTTAAGACAAAAACTGGGAATAATTCCAGTTGTAGTCTGTTTTGGGCAATTGGAAGAAGGTGGAAGGTAAGGTCACTACTTACCCAACATTTTCTGCATCTTCGTCACACTCTGCCCTATACTTGCAAACTCCACATTTGGAATGTTTTCTATGAACTTCAATCCCAGAGCCTTCATATTCTAAAAGAACAACATGGATTATCTAAAACATTTTAAACAACAACAATAGGTGCTCAGTTTTACCCTATTAATCACTTTGATATCCTTCAAAGACCTTGCTGGAGGGGGGGGTCATTTCATTTCTAACTCATCTTTACCCGAAGAGGTTGAAACATGAACACTAATGCACAGATTCTTCTGTATGAACCTCATGAACTTGATTGCAGATATTCTGAGTTCACAGCCAGTAATCCACCATTGCTAAACCAACTCTCATCATTAGCCTATTGATTTCTAGACATAAACTTAGTAATTTGAACACATGCTGGTATATGTTTATCGGACAGTATCTACCTAATCTAAATATCAAAAATAGCAAGAGTTCTGATTGATAATCTATCAAATGATAATCTACCAAAACAAAAACTAGGGATGGGACAAATCCAGAATTTTCTGAATCTGAATCCGGATCTGCATCCTTGGTAGGTTCTGGGAATCCACAAATCTCACGCATTTTGAATCCTTTTTTAAAAAAGTGTTTAAAAAGCAAGGGAAAGAAAGCACCTCTATTGAAAAGTGTTTTTGAAGCAGAATTTGACATCTTTGTTTAATGAAAATAAAATTAAACAATAGTTTTCACTTTCAGGAAAATTTTCAGGCTCTCTGGATTGCCCCAGTGCCAGTGGGAGAAGAGCAGGGAGCATGGGATCACGCCTGCCCCAGGCAGGATTGGGCCAGCAGCGGGTGGCAAAAGAGTGGAGAGTATGAGATTGTGCTCCCCGCAAGCTTCTGCTGCCCACCCAGGGCAGGATCCAAGTGGGAAAAGGGCAGGGAGCATGGGATCGTGCTCCCTGCAAGCTTCTGCCACCTGCCTGGGGTAGGATCCGGCCAGCAGTGGGTGGGAAAAGAGTGCGGAGCATGAGATCATGCTCCCAGCTACCGGTACCTTCTCCTGGCCACCACCAGCAGGATTCCAAAGATTCACTTTGCCTATTTGGGGGGGAGATTCAGATCCCCAAATCTCGAATCCTTGCCCAGGATTCGAGGATTCAGTTGGCCCATCCCTAACAAAAGTAGTTGTATTGCATATGCATGTGTGTGCACACATACATACCTTCAAGTCACTTGTTGACTTATTGCAACCCCATGGATTTCACAGAAGTTTCTTAGACAAAAAATACTCAAGAGGTGTTTTTGTCAGTTCCTTCCTCTAAAATATAGCCTACAAAACCTGGTATTCACTGGAGGTCTCCAGTTAGGCATTTTGCACATTCTCTGAGACAAACGACCATGATCAGAGATTTTTGTGCACCACTGAAAGTTCTTCTGCCTATACACACACAGATCCAAGCAACCCAAGTATTACTTGATTAAAAAAAACTCCTCCACTTGGACTTTTCCATATATAAAGCAAGCTTGGACGTAACACCAAATCATAAATTAGTATTATAAGACTGAACCTAGCCTCCCCTGAGCTCATGCTTTCCTCCTCTCACTATGATATAGCCACAAGAAAATCAGATAAACTATGTTTCCTTTAGTTATCTCTAATGGTAAGATGCAAACTTCAAACCATAGTTTGTATGACTTGCTTTCAGTGACTGTAGTTAAGATTACCCACAGTTTACGGTCTGCGTAACTTGTTACATAGAACCTCATCTTAAATAGAAGAAAAACCTTCTAATTTTCTCCTTGCAGCCACACCATAAGAATTGGAATGTGCATGGTTTAGCTAATGCAGACAGAGATTTTCATTCCTAGTTCAACTGTTTCGCATGTGAGTGCAAAATTCACTACGTGTAAACAACAGACTCATAGGCTGATATTTTGTGAAAAGGACAGCATTCAAAGTAAATGAAAAACTAAATGCAACTACTCTTTTGTATTCACTCTAGTTCAGTATGTTGTCTGAATCCTAAACTATAGTTAATCTTGACTGTAATTAGTGAAAAGCAATTTATTTATGAAATAGTGGTCAGGATCCAAGGGAGTACATTTACTAACAGAACTTCTTTCATCAGCAGAATTAGAAGGGATGACCCTCCACATACAGGCATAAACTGTAGCCCTCTTGGAGATGTTTTTTTGCATGGTGCCTGGAGTACAGGAAGGAGTGATGAAAAAACTTCCATTGCATGGGTGTTGCTGCAACTGCTGTACACAAATGTTTATAAAACAGAAGTGCCAAGTTCTTGTCAGTCATTCCCATGCCTTTGCACTGACTGACCAGCACTCTAGAAAACAGGTGCAAGTTTATTCCTTACTAAGCAATTGGACAGAATGTTGTCTGCATTGCTTGCCTTATATTTCCCCAAGTAAAAAGCTGGAGACAGAGGATACGGCCAAAACAAAATTAAACATAAATCCCACTCATTATAGTGACAGAACTAAACTTGGCTCCACCAAATGAGAATTCCAAAGACCTGGAAAAGGTGCAGAAAGCACTCTCCAGGTGACAGATCTATGCCAACACAACCAATGACTGATCAAAACCTGGTGTTTCAAAGCTTGTGCTGTGACTACTACCAAGCACAATGTAGCACTGTTGCACATTCAAGATGTTTGCCACACTTCTTCCCCCTTACAATGAATCAGTAAGCTAGGTAAGTAGTTTTGCTCGTATGTTATGACTAGCCCAGGGGACTGGTATGTAAGAGAGAGCAGCTTGCCTGTTGCTGCTTAGTGGTAAAGACTGTTTTTGACAGGCAACTTTTACAATTATAATTCACTCCTTTAGCCACTATGCTACCCCAGCTCATAAACAAGTTGCTCTCAGTGGCATTAGGAGGTCTTTTTAAATATGATTCTTCATATCATGAGAATACTGGGGTGGGGGACTTAAAACATATGTGTATCTGCATGTGTATGTGTGGTACACACACATATTATACAAACACCCATCTAAACACACAAGCAAATGACAGTCTAAACTTCTAACAGCAACAGAGAACAGTTGTGCCCAGTGAATATAAAAGACAGATGGTAGGCAGCTGAATAGCACACGGTAATTATCAATTTATTAATTACTAAAAGCAATCTGCCAGAGACTCTCATCACCATCATACTTTCACAACCAAATTTTAGAAGGAGGGAATCTGAAGGAAATTATTTCAATAATAATTAACATGACTATCTGTATTGCAAGCATGTCATTCCCTCTGCTTGAAAGCCTAGACTGATCAATTGCCATCTGTCTGCAATTAAATCTGGGATATTTTCTAAGTACCTAAATTAAACTTTGTTTAGGTAAATAAGCACATGCTGTGGTTGGTGTTACACAAAAGGAATAAGCAACGAAACCACATGGTAATGAGTGCTATGCCACTAAAGCAGCACAGAATAGGGCTGCCAGGTCGCCTCCCAAAGATTAATTCTAACAGTCCAGCCGCTGTAAAACATGATGCAGTCGAGGGTTCTCTGGCTGTCCACCTAGTGCCAACATGAATATTCCCCAGCTGCCTACTGGGAAACGAAGTGGAAAGGGGAACGGAACTGCAAGAAGGCACAACGGTAGCCTCTTCCACAGCTAAGCTCTTGAAAAGACATGGGCTAAACTATGGTTTACAGCAGGGATAAGAATCATAAGGTTAGGAGGCTGTGGCTGTCTCATGGACCCCAAGATCCTGTTCCTTCCCCAGTCCCCCTGCTAAATTTTTATTTTGCAACAGAGGAAAGAACTGGAAAAACTACCTCAGAGTGTTCCTCACCTAAGGAAAACCCTGTGAAATTCATGGGGTCACCATAAGTTAAGAGGGGACTTAAAGGTACACACACACACACACAAAACCCTGAATTGTTATTTCTGGAAGATGTTACAAGGTTGCTCCTCCTGCATCATCTTAACACTTAAAGCTTCCACACTTTTTTCCAAGTTGAAAATGGATTCTGCTGGAAATGTTCTTTTCGGGGAGGGTGCTCTGTGTGGTCCTAGTGGGTTCTGAGTCAGAAAATTATCCCCCATAGCATATGAGATCAACTCCCTATTATGGAAAATCAATTAGGATCTGCCAATGATTTGCCATTTTGCACCCTGTGTTCCAGAAATTAAGAGTTTAAAAGATACTTCACTATGTAACAGACATTAAATGTGGAGGTTTGAATTCTGATCTGTAACAAGACAAAACAAGATAAATGGGAAATGACACATAGATAGTTTTTCCAAGAGAGACCATCCATGAAGTCCCACAACTGGGAAAAAGAAAGTCAGCACAGGTTTCTCAAATGTAGCAGCTCCAAGAGAGATGGAAAATACATATAAGGATGGCAGGAAGCCACAGTAGACACTTTGGACTGATCAAAACCTTCCCCTTTGGAGACATGGGGTTTCTAAGATATGACTGAATGAAAAATCAGATAAACAAATGTCTGTAACAGTTATAAAAACTGCCAGACCCCAGCAGTTAGGGGCCACCTAGTCCCTGAGCAACTCAAGCTGTCTCATACACTGGCATAATCCTTAGAATGGGGGAAAAAACCCACTTTCACAAGACTCTGACTAAAATGCTGGTTGACAAAAACAAGTTAGAAATACTATCTGAAACAACAGCTATGCTGAAATTATTAGAAATGCTGAAACGCTACCCAGTACTGATATGTATGTAAATGTCAATTTCCTTGGCAGATAAAATGTGATACACATGATATTTTTGTACTACAAACTTGTGTACATTGGTGTTCCTTATCAATGAAATGTACTTCATGTTCATGTACTATAAGAAATGTTCTTTATAACAAGCAAAGTGCCTCAACTATGCAATGTGAAAGAGAACGTAGGTAGACTGGAAATATCTTTGTGAATCTTGAACCTTCACAAGAGATGTAATTGCATAAGCTGATTCTTTTACTTAATAAATATATAAAACAGTGATAAACCTGCATGTTTATTCTCTTGTAACATAAATTTCCTTCTAATAATGGTGATCTGCATATTGGACAATACTGTAGCTTGCAAATTTGGGACCCCAGGTGACCAAAAGAGTAAAGTCTAAGCCACTTGTAGATTGACAAGCATAAGGCACAAAAATCTCAGCTCCTCTACAAAGAAATGGGTTGGGGAAACCATGCTTATCTTGCACTCCTGGTTTAGCGCACATGCACTCTTGCTCTCTCCTCTTCCCACAGCATGGTAGCAATGAAGCCTTCAACAGAGCTTAGATTTTGGCTTAGAGTTCAGATCAGAGATCCTGGTTCTAAACAAATTAGTTATTTTAACAGAGCAGCTTATGAACCCATGGTTTGGATTTGATTTGTTTAGCCATTAAATACAGTTTCTTTTAAAGCAGCCTATGTGATTTAAAACATGGCATTAACCCAGGGTTGTCTAAAAGTGGGATAAACAAAACAAAACAAAGCTGATGATGTCCTCTTCCCAAGTACGTGAAAGGAGGAGAAGGGAATGCTAAGTGAGCAGAACTATGGCTTTGGTCGAGTTCTCTCAGTCTAGAACACATGGTGCTGAATCACGGCAGAGTGTTATATGTGAAATGGCCCAGAATGGTTCTTTGGGCAGTGATCTAACAAACCTAATCAAACATAATGAAAAATTACGGAAAATCTATACAAGCTTTCTCAAGGCAGGACTAAAATGGCTAGGTCCTCAAGTAGTTCCAAAAATACGGCTCCCTTTCTGCACATGTATGGCCTATTCTGGGAGTGGTAGCATAGAAATTAACCAATTAAAAATTAATAAATAAAATACAAAGTACAAAAGAGAGTAGCACAAACAAGCTTCATCTGTGAAGTCATTTTCTACCCCACAACTTCACTGAGACTAATTGATTACATGCATTTTTATTCAGTTACTAAAGCAACAGACAAAATGTTGCTAACAACAGAAACATCAAAAGACATAGGAAGTGATTGTCGGAGGAAGGAAAGTACACCTTTTCCCTTCAGCAGTGGGCTGCTACCAACGGCCCTGATCTTTCTCAATTTAGGATGGAAATGCTGGAACAATATCTCTGTACATTAGCTGCTTGGATATACAAAAGGGAGAGGCTCTGGAGATACCTACAGCTATCATAGACTGCCATATCTTGTGGCCTGGCCCTAAGTCACGTGGCCTAGAGTCCCTTTTCCAGTGCCCAGGGGGACGAGGAGAAATCTTAGGGTGATAGTACTGCCTTCAAAGGGGTGTGTGTGTGTTTACAGCGTGTGCACTGTTTACAGCAGGTGAGGTGTTGCACCCTGACACCAAAGTCTGTGTCTTCCAGTTCTTGTTCACCATCTTTCTAATGCAAACACCTTCTAATGCAAACACTTCAAGGTAGACGGAGAGTGAGGAGAAAAGGAGGAGTCTTTAAAAAAGACTTTGTAAAGGAGCTTCTTTGTCGAAGGCTTTGTTAACTAGGTATACCTGTATAACAAATAAGGAAATTGCACACACACACACACGTGTGTGTGTGCAATTTCCTTATTTGTTATACAGGTATACCTCAGTTAACAAAGCCTTGACAAAGAGCTCCTTTACAAAGTCTTTTTTTTAAAGACTCCTCCTTTTCTCCTCACTCTCCGTCTACCTTGAAGTGTTTGCATTAGAAGGTGTTTGCATTAGAAAGATGGTGAACAAGAACTGGAGAGACACAGACTTTTGGTGTCAGGGTGCAACACCTCACCTGCTGTAAACAGTGCAATAAAGCTTGATCTAGGGAAGAGTGCATATGCCTCTCTAAAACTGACAAACTAAACTGCAGCTGCCTCCTGAATCCTTTACATAGCATGTGTGGAAAACAAAAACAAGAGAAAAGGGGACAGTAGTTGAGCCTGTCTCACTAGGTACCCCCAGCATGTTAGAAAGAAAGAAAGAAAGAAATATATATATATGTATATATGTATATATGTATATATGTCTGGCCATCAAAATGGAAATCACAAGAAAAGCAGAGCATGGTGAAAGAAAAAGTCTTCCCTGGATGCATTTTAAAAGAAACCTTCTTTTCTTTTAAAGGTGAAAAAAAAATCATCACTTTTGTCCAACTCAGCTGACCTATCGGTTTCATTACATGGTTAGTTTGGAATAAACAATCTACTGGAATATGTTGTCTGCCCTTTTTCTGTGGTATAAGAACTGTGGTATTTCTGTCTCTGGTATCAAATTTTCTGTTACAGAAATTACATTCTAGAACACCAGTAGTTCATTAACTGAGGTATGCCTGTACAGTGTTTAATTTTATTTATATTTTGTTCAAATAATTTGTGCAATGATGGTTGATGCTTAATGTATCACGCTTAACGACATCACCAGAAGCTGCCTTTGTCATAACATCCTCGTAACATCACTGGGGTCTATCACCTGTCACAACACAATAGGTCACCCCTAGGTCTCAGGTTTTTGGCATTAAAATCTCAGGACATGCCATAGTCTTGACTTGACAACCTAAATAGTTACTACAGGAATTAGGACTAATCCAGGACTTTGGACTAATCCAGCCGTGCTACAACTTGTTCTTAACAACATGCAGTAAACTCTGCCACTGCTGTTACTACATCTGGCAATGGTTCTTCAAGGATCCATTTCCAGCCCTGTTAGCTGACATTTATTTTAAATGACAATATCAGGACTGAGCTCACCAAAACCAAACAAATGCTCTTTCACTGAACTGGGGATTCTTCCTCAGACAAAGCATTTCCAGATGTATTTTGCTGTGTCAATATAATAAAAAAGTGAAATTCCATCCAGAGACTCAAAGTAAGTCACTGCAGAAGTAAATGAAACACTCATTTACATCTTAATTTTTACTCACCTATACATATATTTTATGAATCACTGATAGAATCAGTGATAGAGCAACCATGATCCAATCACAAATAAAATCTTTCAAGTTTTATTTTAAGAAGAATGTTTCAAGCACATACTTAATCAAATTGCTTAATTGCTTAAAATTGCTTAATTTTAATTTTAACCAAAATGACCCATAATTTTTTGTATTTTTCAAGAAATGTAATTAATTGTGCAAAAATTAGGAAAGCCACATGTGTAAATAGAAAGCTGCCTAAGCAGTTGTCTGTTTTTCTGCAATGTATACAAATGTTCCATGCTAAAAAAAATAGTACTTACCTCCTTCTCCTGATCCAGAGCCATTATCTAAAAAAAGAGAAAAAAATCCATTTAGGGACTGTATTTTTTTTTTTACCACAAAAGCCATATCCTTGAGTAAACTGTCACATACAAGTAATATACCAGATCAAAGCTCATCCACGTTTACTGACTCAAAAGAGACTTGTTTCATTCCAACTAGCAGCATGAGACTCTCTTCACCACTATTTCGCTTCTATTTCGTTTCTGCCACTTCTTAAAAACAACACAAAATAAAACCTTGGGAAAACAAAGTTAAGACACTAAGGGTGTAACACAGCAGATGCTGAGAGTATGACCTATCAGATGAAGAGCATTAATGAAGCCATCTTCAGCCAAGGAGAGAAACATATGGGTTATGGTGGCAGTGTGGGGACGTTTCAAGCTAAAATCTAGCATTCCCACAAGGCAGCAGAAAGAACAATACTTTTATCCCCTTCTCCTGATCCACTACACACTTTAGAGTGAGGTGGGAATCATGGAGCCTTCCAGATCCTAGCCAGCAGAGCCAATGATGAATGCTGGGAGGTGAAGTTCAACAACTTCTGAAGGGCCACATGCTTCCTAGATTTAGATTCACCATTCTTTACACACTTGTATAATAATGTAATTGATCAATAAAAGAAGCACTGCAACAATATGATCCATGGAAGCCAAACAGTTAGCATAAGAAGCTGCAGAGCTGGTATTACTCACATCTGCATTCTTCCATGAACATGCATTACTAGCTGAATGCAGTTAATGTCCCAGCGCTTTTCAGCTTCATGGTATTTCTTCTACGAGCTTGAGACTGCATTTCAAGGGCTTTGATAACAGATACAGTCACAGTTTCAACTAGCTAAAGGCTCCACAGCAGCTTTGCTCATATGACCCACACTTCATGGTTATTGCATTTTCGTACCATGGCTCCATCCTATGGAATTCAGGGATTTACAGTTTGGTGAGAAGGTTAGAATTCTCCAGTCCACTCCCTTGAATCACAACATTAAAGCTTTCAGACAAAGAATTCCAAGTATCCCACTAACTTACAAATCCAAGGTTTCACAGGATGGACCAATCACCATTAAAAAGAGATCAAATTCCTTTAAATATAGATATGCCCTAACCTCCAAAGGATCTGTAACCTATTTCTACCAGACAATCAACACTGGAAGTCTGAGTCAGAGACTTTCCTTCTGCTTACCTCAGCTTCTCATTTGCCTGATCTTTGCCCCTCACAAGAATGAGCACATAGGCAGGGCTCAAAAAGGTCTCTTTTGGGACTGTGACTCTCAAGCCTCCCCAGCCATCATGGCAGGCTGGCTGTGGATTTATGGGGGAAGTAATGCAGCAAAATAACTTTTCTGAGCTTTGAACCAAAACACATGTAAGAATGGATTCTAAGAGAACATCCTTTTCTCTCCATACTGGAAAGTGCTTCACGTCAAGACAAAGGGAATTAAGGCCCTTTCTACGTGGGGAAATAACACGTGGTAGCGCGACCTCCGTGGGAGGTCGTCTACACGGTAAAGTGGATTGGGTCCGACTACTTTAGCATAATTACACACCCCAATCCGCGCTAGGGTGCCCGGAAGTAGCGGCACCGCGTGCTTTTAAAAAACCACTTTTTATCTGGTTTTTAAAGGGCACGGGGCATGCAGCCGCGTCGCAGCGCCCGGTGTGGATTTGCAGGTGTGCGCAAGGGCGTGCCTGCAGATCTGCCGGGGGTGGGATTTCCAGCTGGCGAGGTTCTCCGGTTGGTGGAGAGCCTCCGCCAGTCATCAGCCGTCATTTTGGGTGCTGCCGGATGCCGCAGGACGCCGACAAGTGTGGAGCAGCGAAACGCGCTGCTCCACGCGGCGACGGACTAAGATAAGCTCCGTTTCAGCATGGCTTACCCCGTTTCTCCGCCCGTGTGTGGAAAGGGCCTAAGTGTGTTAAAGGGAAGAGAGTGTACCTATTGCTATCACAATAGCATAGAGAAAAATTAAGAAGTTAAGACATCCTATGTCAGATGCAAGTCAACATGAGGAAAAGACTGAAGGACACCACAGGTAGGCATTTATGTTCCCACCTTAGGATGTATAACTTCACTAGATAAGAAAGTGCGTTTTGTGTCCATGTATCAGAATATAATGCCCCAAAATACGGCCCAGCACATATGATACTGTTACCATTCAAGACAGCTCATCAGTGATGAAGGATTTTTCAATTATAAGACTGTAGACACAAGCAGGATGACAAGCAGATTACTATCTTGCTCCTAAGCTTTTATAGCCACAGCAGTGTTTTAACATGCCCACAAGAGACAGAAATCCACTTTAATCCCTTAGTAAATTTCTCTCTTCTCTCTTATATATTCTCTAGTCAAGCTCTGTGTGTCTACCTTTCCTCTCTTATACCATGCCATTTTCCCTCCTTCACAAATAGCATCTCCTTGACATGGTCCACCAGCATTCGATGGGTTTAAAATGAAGCAGCTTCTTGAAAAAGAATAATAGAAAGACGTCATGGCCAATCCATTACAGAGTTAAGAAACACAGCATGTGAAGAAAGGGTTCTGCAATGCAAAGAAATGTTGCACACATCAAGCAACACAATGGTTGCACAATTTAAGAACAAAGCCTCCCAGCACTTCAACTTTGTATGTTGCTTTTCCTTTCATAACTGCAAGACTAAAACATTTTGGGAGAATCAGATTTAACCTCAACCATTTTGTGATGGCCTGTCTGTATACCTGTTAAGGGACTAAACATGCTAGAAGCTGCAGAGATTTGCTTCATTCCCTCTGTTCTTACTTTCCTCAAATAATGAATCAAAACACTGGAAATACACAAAGCACAAGGGAAGGGACTCAGGACCTTGACTGAGATCTATCGATTGCAGAATACAGAGCAAACCTCCAGGGTAGGCGGCAATGGAAAATGCTGTTATATATTAACCCAGACTTCCACAAACATAAGTCAATTCTAATTTTTTCTTTGGAGAGTCAATGAAAATGGGCAACACCCTCTGCCTGTGGTTTATTTAACATAAAATCCCTTCAATTTCACCTTGAAAACTGTGAGTAAAATGCAAAGAAACAATTTACGGATGATTTTCCTGTCTGTAGCAAGCTTTATTCTCCTCTGTTAAAGAACAAATTAGGTTGGCAGTCTGCTTCACGAAAGCTAATGCCATAACAAATGTGTTACTGCTTAAAACACCACAAGACCTTTTTTCTACAAAAGACTAAAAGCTCTACTCTTCTGGAAATAGTTACAAAGGAGAAATAGTAATGGGTGATTTCAGTTGCCTTCACACAAACTGTGTATATGCTTGTTTCTGGTCAAACCAAAGTGGTAGAATTTTGAAGAACTGATCAGAAAGGAAGCAATGCTTAATTTTAAGAGGCATTCAGCACATGATTGAGATATAAACCTTTTTAAACAAACTGGAAACAGCAACCATCAAAGCTACCACATCCAACATACAGGTAACTGGGCAGTTGCCAAGGAAGTCCAACACACTCAAATTTAACTTTAAAACAAGACTGTCTCAAAAAAGAGATGAAACTGACTAAAAACTAAGTTGAAAGGAAGTCACCATAGTCAAATCTCTCCTGAGCACTTGGGAATTATTTGAAACTATACAAATAAAAGCTCAACTAAAATATACAACTCAGATCAGGAAAAGTGATAAATTACTGTATATATTAAACTGTATCTCAATGGATAAGTCAAGGGCAGGTTTTGAGACCAAAATTGGGGAATTCACCCTTGATCCCAAGCAGCATGGGCTCCCCAGAGGTCCCTGAAAACCCATCCAGGCTTCTAGGGAACCCAGACTGCTTGGGTGGGGTCAAAGGAGTGGATCACCACAAACACCAACCAGCTTGAGGACCTGTAGGACCTTTTTGCTTCTCCCTTGAGCTAGGCAGCTAACCTCTGTGTCTCAAGCTGGGAACAGTTTGTGACAATTCACTCCCCTAATCCCCCATAAGCAGCACGGACTCCCTGCAGGTCCCTGCCTTTGCATATACAGTCATGGAACCTGTTACAAAAACAGGAGTCTAGAAACTCCTACTGATAAAAAATAATAAAATCTCCTGCCTGCTTTAGACTCCATGCCTGCTTCAGGCAGCAAGTAAATAAAACACTGCTGAAGCCAAACGGGCAAATTGACTACGTTTATTGGTAAAAAAGATTTCAAACCACCTAAGTTACAGAAGAAAAGTTCATTCTGCCCAACATCATGGCAGGTCAGCAACAGAGAGCAAAGACAAAAGAACAGAGAGCCTTTTTCACAAGGCACGGGGTTATATGATATGCAGTAAACATGCTGTAGGCACCTTGAACCTACGACAGCAAGCGTGAATAACAAGTTCATAGCCATAACATGTCATGTAGCTAAAACACATATGATGGCGCAGCTGTGTGCCAGTTCCGGACAAGCTGATAACGCTGAGGGAAAGTTTTTCCCATGGAACTGGCCAGCCATAACAACAGATTTGTAACAGTTTGCTTTCTCACACACACACACACAAAGGGTTGTGAGAATTTTGTGGAGCAAGGAGTCGCATTATACACTCACATAATGCAACAGAACCGGAGATAGCAATGACTGGTCAAAGATGGAATCTTGGGAATCAAGACCACAGAGGACAGTGAAAGGACTGTTCCAAAATGTAGCAGAAATCTGGCATTATGGAACCAGAAAGGAGAAACAAAAATTAGCCAGAGGATGGATCAAGTCCATTATGAGGAAAAGTTACAAATGTGTGGGTGTGGGGTTAGAAAAAGACTAAATAGAACATGAGCAAGGCTAACTCTTTCACACTACACAACTGCAACGTTATGAATCCACAGTGATTCCGCAGTCCAGACTGAGGGACTGTGGTTTACCTTAAACTTACACAGCAGCCTCTGACATGGGATTGTCTAGCTAGTGTCACTTGAGTCCTTAGACTAAGAAGAATCTTGATTGTAATATTTATAGTGTATATAAGCTATAGAATCGCCTGCTGGTGTCTGAATTGAGCTTGTGAGAAGTACAATTTCCTTCTGTTATATTTATAATTACATTTCATAAAAATTAAAATGTGCATATACTAACAAACATCTCTAGTTCTTGTAGTCCTCGGCTCAGCTCTCTGTTGCCCAGTAAAGGGGCTCTGAATCTTCCGACTAATGTGTTACGCTCCTGTGATAAGCTTAAAACATTGTTATTTTTATTTTTACCTTCCTGTCCTATTTCTTTTACCTCTGCCCTTTGAATAAGAAACTTTTCCTGTTCTTCTCTCCATCCTCCACCCCAGTAATACACCAACGCTGGTGAACTAATATAATTTATCAGCTATAAATTCTGTACTGGGAATGGAAGTTCAGACAAGATGCTTGCAGTTCAATTAAGCACTCCTAATTAAAGCTAATTTACTTCTGCATTTTCTAACTAATACCAAAATTTGCCATTTAACCTTCCAAACAGAGGCAATTAAATGTTCAAAATTATATGGGGCAAAGCAACAGGGCTGAAGAGGAAGGGAAAGAACCTGCACGTTCCAAATTAGTATTTTCTTTTCCAAAAAATCTTTGGTAACTACCGGTACTAAACATCCCCCTAAAAAGGGAAGCAGTTTGAATTGAGAGTCTCACAGTACATATTATATTAGCATGGGTTTAAAATGCAGTTTTCTCAGAAGCCATAGACTAGATTCTGTACAGCACTGCATCAGGCTGCAAGCAAAAGATACACAATTGAATGCTCCAGTGTGCAAAAGGATTATTTGCACAAAGAAACCAGATGTCAGAGGAGAAATTGCCCTGACACACTTGCTGCATTTTGTATATGACAACACACCTACAGAATGAGGTGGTTCCTAACATGTACATACACAAACACCTACCACACTGGCTCAAAGGTTAATTTGTCTGAGGGACAAAACAGATGAGACACCGGTGACAGCACTTTTCCCCCAGAGACTAACAGCAGCATTAGCTAACAGGTTTTGTTGTTGTTGTGATTGCATCAGAAGAGGAAAAGTTAAAAAAGAAAAAAAAGAAAAGAAAGAAAGCCAGCCAGCTAGCCTCTCCTGCAGATTTGCTATTAACTTTCTAAAAGAGGCACAAACCAGCAAAATGGATAAGCTTTGTACTGCTGCATTTACAATCATGTCTAGCTGCCTGTATATGGGGACCTTCTCATACAACTGAATGTTTCTCTATACCAAAAAATTAACTTCACACCGCAAACTAGATGCCAGGGAGAAAATCTGACCAGAACCTAATACCTAGTTCTCTTTATAGAAGGATTTGGTTTTTGATTTTTTGGAAGCATTCAAGGGTATGACCCCACACCTGCAGTCTGAAGTCACACATCCCACATATAGGTTTGCAATCCTTGCGCAAACCAGACTTGATTTCCTAGCAATATCAGTTGGGTCTTCTTCCTGTCGTCTTTATATCCTCAGCCCCTTTCAAGCTCTTCACTGTGCTTTCTGGCAATTACCCTCAAGTCTCATGTGTCAGCAGGAGGGTTTTCTACCTAATTGCCCAGTGCAATGCAGCCTGAGATACAGCCTTAAACTGTTTTCTTGGCAGGAGGCAAAAGACAGGTTGATCGTTTTTTTCCTACAAAGTGTTTTCTAAAAAAAAAAATCATGCTGAATGTGTAATGCACAGCTGCTTGCTGTTCAGTTGCAAGAAAGCTCAAGGCAGCATTAACCCAAGCACAAGCTCACTCTATGATATCCAGGGACACTTTGCATCCTGAATAGCAATATACCTAGGTGGGTCACATATCGCACAGGAGTAGATAAGCTTTGGAGGGTGGGAACTATTTGGGGAGCCGCAAACAGGAGTGGGGTTTGCGATGGTCAGGTTGGAGATGGATGGTGCGCCAGTGGGTGGGGCTGGGAAGACAGTGATTCCCTAGACACAGCCTGGGTCTAGGGTCCTTAGGAGAGATTGCTGGGGGTTTAGAGGCAGGTCTGTTTTCCAAGGCTCTGAGCGTGTTGCCACCTGAAGAAGAAAGCCAGAACCTTTAGGCCCAGAAGTGCCCAGCTGCAGCATATGAAGTGGTCTCCTCAGAAGATCTATTAATACCCTCCAGCTGGGTGGGTGAAGGGTGCTGGCAGCTCCTGTTTAAAAGTTTCAGCCTGAGCTCAGGAGGACCCTTCATGCACAGCCTGACTTGCTGAAGCTCCCTTGGAAACCCTTTGTATGACTTCAGACTGGTTTTGTCTATGCTTCTTCCTTGCCCCTTGGAGGCTGCTTGAACTAAACCCCTGCACGTGACTTTGGGCTGTTTCTGCCTTTGTATCTTGTCTATTCTTTGGCTGTGTTTCACTCAGAAATCTTCACTGGACTGGACCCTACCATTTGGTTGCACTTTCACAATATTAGGCTCTCTCTAGACATCCAGGGGACCCCAGTCCTGGTTTGATGCCTGTTCCCCTTAACTCACTTTCAGAACCAGCCTGGAACATTGGGGCACTTTCACTGTACACACACACACACACACACACACAAGAGAGAGAGAGAGAGAGAGAGAGAGTCACATCCACCACTTACACAGATTGTTTGGAGAAAAAACCCTTGCCCCTCCCTGCAGGGTTCACGGGGCCCAAGGTTTATACTACTCTTTCAAGTGGGTGGGTGGGTGGCGGGGGGCAAATTTAATCCCCTTGGCCCACCTAATGGCTGATCAGCCAGGAAACTGGGGAAGGGGGTAGCTCATCAGAGCATTCAGTCCATGAATGTATGATAGCACATGACTACAACGTATTTTGTCACTTTACCCTTTTTTCAGGGCACACAAACAAATTCTGAGATACATGTTTTAAAAAAGAGGCTCATGCCTATATATACTCTGGATATTGTGCCCCCTTTTCCACACCTGCTTTATACTAATGGAGAAAAGTATACGCATTCACAGCAGGCATTTCTGCCACTTTTACAGTGCTGTCTTATATGGAGGCCCACCAAGTGAGGTTGGTAGGTTTCTTCAAAAGCAACACAAGACAGAATTGTGTAAAAAGGAGAAGGGCCATTCTAAATCTGGCCATTCAGATGACTTCAGTTCCCACCAGCCTAAATCAGATGAAAGATGATACTAGTTGCAATCCAGCAACATCCAGAGGGCCACAAGTTACGCACCTCAATCCACAGCATGTCTTCCTGACACACTGTTTATGATCACCAGAAGGAACATAAATGTAAACCCAGCAGTCATGAACAGAGAAGAAATAGACCTTGGTGGTAAAGGAGATCACATCGTGCACACGCGGTTTGTATTGCCAGCAGATGAAACTCTACAGGAGATGGAGCGGGGCTCTGACAGCAGGTGGGTCACCTCTTCTCACCACCACTGACAAAGGCAAAATTTTGGCATATGCAGAGAACTACTATGCTGGATTGCAGCCAGCAAGGTTTCATCTAGTTTGTAAGATTTACTTCCTAGTCCACAACTGCCTGTGAACTTCTCAGCTATAAAATGGGAAGTTCAATAAGCAAAGAATTGATATCCAGAAATCTTTCTCTGGTTTGTTAGTCCAAAGACCAAGAAATGCCTACAAATTCTAACTTAACGGCAAAGAAGAGATTAAACGGTACTACTGGGTTTATTATCTACCCTCACCCCTGCCATCAAAGACTGTATGTTGTTGTAATTGCATTTCTACATAAATAGACTTTAAAATCCTGGATGCTTAAGATTCGTAATAAGAAGAGTTTGATTACTTCAGATTGAGAGACACTAGTTTGAAATTAAATGTAGGCTTGAGAGTTTTAGCCTTCCCTGCAGCGAAATGGGTTATAAAAGGAAGGGAGGCTAATAAATATCCAATATCTAACAGAGCAATGATGTTTGCTTTTAATAATGCAAATAGTGTGCGGGTGTTTCTTATTCCAGCTTGGGAGCTGGAACAGGGGACCCCAGAGACTGTACTTGCCAATAAAAAATGCTTCTCTGAAAGCAGAGAATTCCGTTATAAAATTCAGCTGCATTTTCACTGCGCTTGCTTTATTTTACAAATTTAGCAAAAATAAATCCTGGGGGAAAATATGTGTGTGCTAATGTAGTTAAACAAAAAACCACAAAGGTAAAAATAAAGAGTAAGAGTTAAACTTTTATTACTTATCTGCCAACAAAATGTGTAACAGAAAACAAGTAATTGTCCATTGCAGCTGAGAAAGTGGAACCATGTTAAGATGTTCCTTAAGTAAAGTGGTGTATGATCTACAGATTACAGGATAATATCCTAGGCTGGTAGAGACATTAATACTCCTGTATCTTAACTGTTACAAAGTGATTTGGAATAGGGATGTGCTGTGTTATGCTATTTATTCCTACAAGAGAGAATAGATAATTTAATCATTTTTCTCCTAGCTGCCAGATGTTTTCAAAAACAATGCATTTTTGGAGAGGTCTTGTAGGGAAGAAAAAGCTGCTGGTGATAATGTGGAAAACGCTCACCCCCACCCCCATATAACATCACAAGGGTGGGTGGAGCTGACCAAGGATCCTTCCCCTAACCTCCTGATGTTGTGTGGGGCAGGTGAATCAGAAAATGCTATAGCCTTCAACAATCTTCTCTTGGCTCCCAGTTGGCCTCTAATGCAACATCAAGAAGGTGGCAGGTAAGCAAGGCAAGGATCAGCAAGGCTAGAGCTTTTCAAAATCTTCTCCTGTTTTCCTCCCCACCCATCCGCACATCAATTAAAGGGTGGGGGAGTGTGGCAAGGATAGGAAAGTCTATGACCTTGCCATCTGCTTTCTGATAGCTGGTTCATAGTGATGCAGATATGATAGTCACATGTTGGCTATCATAACACAGCCTGTAACAATCCTTTGTTGGGACAGGCAATACACGAGTCTGGGTTTCAGTGACATGAGAGGTCCTTGAGTCTATTCAAGCGTTAGGGGGAAAATGAGAAAAGGTTTCAGGATTCTCCTTGTCTGTGTTTTTTTTTTAATTAATTTGTATTAAAAATTTTAATGAAAAAACAATAAAAAACCCTCCCCACTTCCAGACATCAATTTTCCCTGTTGAATCTGAGTTTAACATTGCATTCCATATAAACATTCCCTTCCATTACATTATCTCTGTTTTATAACAATTGTATACTATTACTTTTAACTTGTATGTAACAATTTACATTTTATCTTTTACCACCTCATTTTGTCTTCCTCCTTTCTCACAGCCTTCCTTTCTTTCTCCCTATTTCATTCTTTTATCCAGTTCAATACCTCTCGCCATTATCTTTCAAAGCCCTGGATTGGCTTATTTTTAAGTGAAAAAGTTCTGTCACTACCATATCCAGGACTTTGAATTGCCGTTCTCTTATATGAATATATTTTCCTTCTTTCTAATATTGAGCATAAGTCAATCTTGCTGCAGTTATTATATATGACAATGTCTTTTGATGAGATCTTATTTCTCTTTGTTGCCCTAACATATTCAACAAATAAAGTTCTGGCTTCATTTCAAAGTTAAAACCATACATTCTTTGAATTTCATCATGTATTTCTTTCCAAAACTTTTTTGCTATTTTGCAGGTCCACCACATATGAAAAAAAGATCCCTCTTTCTCATCACATTTCCAACATTTTCCATTCCCATTTCTTGTTTTTTTTTTTCAGTTTAACAGGTGTCATGTACCATCTATATAACATTTTATAAAGATTTTCTCTTAAATTCAAACTTGGTGTAAATTTTACATCTGTCTTCCATGCCTCACCCATGTATCCAACTCAATTGGATGTCCTATATTTTAAGCCTCCTTGTTTGTGTTTTTGTGCATTCAAAAAGCCCCTTTCAACCTTTTTCCTTGAATATTTGCATATTCTTTCCATCCCTAATCTGATGAAGACCATAGGTTCTGGCAACAGGATCATAAAACCCTCTTCCTAACACAAGCTGATTAGCATACTATCAGTCACCTTCTTAAGATGCACCAGCACTAACTTTAACTGTTCAACAACTAAGGTTAGCTCTTAGGTTTCCAGATGATTAGGAGTGGTGGTAGTAGAATGGAATGAGGGCTCTGACTCATTAGGGCTCCCAAAGCCACATCCTACAGAAATTAAGGGGAAAAAATTAAAAACAGGTGAACAACAATTTTCAAAGGCCAATTTTTAAAGCCAACTTCTTTAAAAAAGATTATAAATATATTGGGGGGACCGCATAATTACTACGGATTTGATACTAGGGTTTGAAACCATGGAGGTTGGCTATGAATCTCTGCAGAGACCTGGTAAAGTTAGTGAAAAGATACTGATCCTCAGCATCTGATAAAGTAGGTCATAGCCTATAAAATCTACACCTACTCAATAAATGTGGTAACTTTTAAGATGGTGTATGTTGCAACTGATTAATATGAACTAGTTTTCTGATACTTCCCTCAAAAGCCCATGGAAAACAAATGCATCCCTGCCTTTCCAGAAAAGCACAGAGTTAAACTATTTTCTAAAAGGTCAAGTTCCCAAAAAAGGTCATTTGAGCCATGTGGCTCAGAACTGCCTCTGGCAATGGAACAACATTGAACTGGCAGTCAGAGATTAGTGATAATGATAGTCACCATCTCTTCGTTCAACTTAGTCTTTGCTATGTCCTGTAGAACTGTACAGTTATTAGAATAATTTAAATGATATGACTATATTCCCAAGTTGAATTAAGACCTTTGTTCTTATCCTACTTCCTTTTCCCCACTGGTGGCTGCATTATGCTTGCCTCCAAAAATTCCCATCAAAACAAACAATATCCATGTAAGCTTCCTTGGGTCCCATATTGGGGGAAAGGTAGGACACTGAAGAAATAAGTAATAATTTGCCTGGCTAAAAAGAGGTGGTTCTAGTCAAACAACTTTTTGATATTCCACAACTACAATTAAACCAAACAAGACAGTTTTGTATTGTCCTGGGAGAAGGCAAATATATAAGAAAGTTCAGCATTTTCCAGACTAATGAGAGGCATTTCTCGAACTCAGGGGAAATATAAATGACTGGCGTATGTATCTGCCATTGCCCAGGATTTTATTTTCTCATAGGTAATACTTGTTAGAAAGGTATGAGATCCTGTGTCTCTAATTTCCCAATCTGTCTTGTCCAGTACTGTAACTGGGGCAAAAGACAAGCAAATGGGAGGGGGAGACTGGGAGAAAGGTACACAACACACCTTGCAAATAATCAAATTCATGAAGGTCAAATCTGCAAATGTGGAAGGAGGACTGTATTAAAAACTATCAATAAGACTATGCTTGGCAGGTTGAATCAACCAAGGCTAAAGTACTAGTAACAAATTGTTCTGCAGAGCTCAGAATATTAGTTAAAAACAAAAGCAAAAAATGGAATTAGCAAACACTCAATTAATTCCTCTCATTTTGTAGCAGTATTTCAGAGATCTGCCTTGAAACATTATCTGCAGAGCTGAGCTCAGATCTTTAATGGATACTGCAACCAAAGAAAATTTTTGTAAGGCCTTGTTCTTGTGGCATTGTACTTCTCAAATGCTAGAGCAAATTATCTATTTTCCACATCTTTGTGCAGGAGATGTAAGGAGGATACAGCTGATTTCAAGTAGACTGCTGAGAAATAGGCAAGAATTGGAGAGAGATACTTAAACATATAAAAGACATAATAGGGTATAAACTAGCCACAGAACCCACTCTTTTGCTTCAAGGTAAATTCTTCAAGTGTTATAAATTACTTGCTATGAAAGGACAGCTAATATGCTTACTGAAGTCTGTCAGCAAAGAATTAGCAAGGAACACATTATGAACAATGGAAGAGCTAAAAAAGGAGAGAAATGCATGGCATAGGTTTCAAAGTATAAAATAACTTACTGTTAAGTTATTAGAAGGGATTACTATCAGAAGAGATCTAAGACAGAAAAGTGGTGCTTTGAAACTTAGTACAGCCTCTCACAGAACTGGAACAGAAATGCTCTGTATGAGGAGGTTAAAATGAAGACAGAAAAATCATAAAGAAATCTTGTTTCTTTTGCTGTATTTATGGAATACCCATTTATATCCCCGCAGGTTGCTCTTGTGTGCCTTCAAATTGTTTCTGACTTATCGTGACCCAAAGGTGAACCTGTTATGGGCTTGTTATGTTATGGCAAGAATTTTCAGAAGGGATTTGCCTTTGCCTTCCACTGGGGCTGAGAGAGTGAGACTCAGCCATGGTCACCCAGTGGGTTTCCGTGGCTTAGTAGCATTCAAACCCTGGTCTCCACATTCATAGTCCAATGCTAAAACTACTGAGAGTGTTGGACTGGGACAATGGAAGACCATGGTTTCCATCATGAAGGTTCGTTCACCTTAGGGTTGCCATAAGTTGAAAACAACTTGAAGGCACACAACAATAACAATTAATGGATCTGAGATGTTGTGGAAATACCGGCAAACTGAGGGACTATTGTCCAGCTTCCTGGACTTCAACACCATGATGAACACAGCAGCTCCTCCAAGCAAAACTTAAAATGACTGGAAGGCCTTTTGCAGTCTTAAATTACTTCTAGTTTAACTCCACTCCCACTGCAGTTTTAAAATGACACTCCTAGACAATCACATCCTCTTGTGCCAGACATCAAAATGGGGAAGAAATGGCTCCTAGGCCACAAAAATAGCCTTGTTGGGCTGTAATTCCCTCTTCTGTCCTCTAATAACTTATTTGGGAATGGTTAACACTAAAAACTAAGAGATTTATTTATAATTTTTATTGCTGTAAATTGGCTCATTATTGGTGATTAATTGATTTAGTACTTCAACTTTTTTGTTTTATTATGATCTAGAACATACTTCTCAATTGAATGTTATGATTTATTTCAATGAGATAATTTGGTAATTCCAATCAGCATTTCAGATTTAAGAATGCTGAAAAACATTTCTGACCAGATTTTTTTTAAAAAAATTGCTTGTTTTGTGTTCTACTGGTTTTATTTGTGTTACTTTGAGAACATCTTTATACTACTTTTTGTTTACAAAAATTGTAAGATGTTTTAAAGTTAAAAACAAACAATGAAACCAATTGCTCAAAATAACCCAACAATTCATAAGAAACTTCTCTATTCAAAAACAAGTATTATTAGTTTAAAAAGAGAGAGAAGTGTTCACAACTCTGATCAGACAAGAGAAGAAACCAACCACAAAGTCTAGTCAAAGCATCTGTGCCCATTACTCCCACCAGTTAAGATACACATACACAAACACAGACAGACACAGAGGCTTAGGGAGTGTGAAACCTAGTTCGGAAGCAGTTTTTTTGTTAAAGAGGGCCACCCCATACATTGCTGGATCTATCATTCTGAATGAACCTACACTGGAACAGAACTGATCTTGAATAGGGAGGCAGCAAGCAAGAGGGAAAGATGTAGATTTACTCCTATAGCTGTTGGCTTTTCCTTCACAAGTCTCTTTCTTCGAATGAACCAGCTTAAAATGGAAGCAACCAAGAATGGGGTTGAAGAGGGAAAGCCAGGGAGTGGGGAGAAGAATGACTATGCATCCCTCTTTTTCTGTCATTTTCCCACTTGGAATTGCCACTCCCACCCTGCTTTCAGTTGTGTGACCCACAACTGAAATACAGGTCTTCTAACATGTTGCTGTCACAAACCTATGTCCTTTCCAGGATATATCTTAGAGACATCTGTGTGTCTGTGCATCTGCCAATACACACAAGCTCCTAATCAGTGACTAGTGGTCCTGGGGAAAATATCAGAAAATTCAATAAAAAACAAAAAACAGAAAGACTGTTGCCATCTACTCACCTGAATAACAAGGCCCTCTAGCAACCACTGTTATCTCTTTCTGATGCTTGCAAGCTGCTCTCCTGAGAAAGCATTCATTTTGGTATGTGTCTCCATTTGAACCACAAACAGGAATATAATTTGTATGACACTGTGGCAGGAAAGAAATGTAAAATATGAAAAGAAAGAAAAAGATTAACATTTTTTTATTTACTCCCCCCCATACCTCTCATGAATTGGTATTGAGTTGGTGCAGATAAGCTACAATCAGAGAGTTCAATTTTGTGGCTTGCAGTTTCTTCCCAGAGGTCCATTCTATTCAGCTGCCAAAACAAACCACAGCAGGCCAAAATGTCAGAAGCAGCAGTTTATGTGGTACACAAGCTACTGGTGTCTGAAGGATCCCAGAGTAAAGAAAGATTTCTCTGGAAGCAGCACGTATTTACTTCAGGCTTTGGGCCGAGTATGTGAAATATGTATTCCGGAATCCCGAAGTACAAATATCAGCTCTGAAGAGAAACAGTGCTGCAAGTTTTCAGCATATGATAGAAAATCATGTCTGCAAAGAGCCAATTCTTGGGTGTCACATGAAACAGCTTCTTACACAAATTACAGCTGCTGAGATTTGCTCTTCCATATCCAGTGGCCCCTCAACTTTTGCGAGGGTGCCGGATGCAGACCCCTTGTGAAAGTCAAAAAAGCCTCTCAGTGAGCACTCCCTTCTCCTGGCTTCTTTCTGCAGTTGGCCTGGCAGAAAGGCAGGAGAGTGCAGGAGGAAAAATCTTCCTACTCCAGTCTGGTGCCTGTCACCAGTCCAGACTGCCTTCTTCCTGCGTGCCCATGTGGGCGATGGGCAAGAGAGTGGAGAGGAGGGGAGGTCTTTCCCTCTGCGTTCTCTTGCCTGCCACCACCAGTGCAGGTTTCCTTCTTCCTTTGCACCTGTGCAGGCCAGGAGAAGGAGAGATGAGGGGAGGTCTTTCCCCCTGCACTTTCCTGCCTGCCAATGCCAGCACAGGCTTCCTTCTTTCACATGCCCATGTGGGCAAGGAGCAGGAGAGTGGAGAGGAAGAAAGGTCTTTCCTCGTGCACTCTCCTGCCCACCACCCATGTGCCATTCTATCTGTGTTCTCACAGGGCCAATGGGTACAAGACTGGAAGAGGGAAGATCTTTCTCCCTACATTCTCCTGCACTTCACCCACACATACTGCCTTCTTTCTGCGCCCCTCACAAGGCAACAGGCTGGGGTGTTAAGGGGGAAAGTCTTGTGTGCTCACAAACCTTTCCCCTCCTGTTCGCTTGCCTTTTGCCATGGTAATGCACCTGGAGCAAAAGGCCAGGGGAGTGGGAGGGGCAGAATGTGGGCCAACGCAAGAAAGATACCTTGCAAATGGTCAGATTCACAAAGGTCAAACCCATGAATGTGGGAGGAGGACTGTAACTATTAAAAGGTACAGGGGTCCTGTTCTCTCTCTTTCTCTATCTGCACCCTCTTTTTTTTAATGTGGCCACGCTACTATATTGGCTAAATGCCCCTATCATCACCAGTCTCCCTTCCCAACAAATCTAGCAACATTTTGAAAATGTTTCTAAAGTGCTGTGGTTTGGAGGAGTCAGGTAGGTAGAGCCGTATCAATGAATAAATGTACATACGTTTGCGAAAAAAAGGGAAAAGAAAGAAGCAGGCCATCTAAAAGGTCAAGACTCAGGACTAAATCCAAACCCCCAAACTGAATCAATTGCTTAAACTTATTAAACCCCACTGATTCAGTGGGTTTGCTCTAGTTGAGACAAGCAATTTGCATGTAGGCCTTAGACCTGATCCAGCTCACAAGACATGTGTGTCTGTGAGGCAAATTACGGATCCAGGTTCATGCAATAGGTGGAGAATATACTGTGAAGGCAATTAAGAATGTTGTGTCTGCTTCTATTTTATATCTATATTTAGCCTTTTGAAGAACATAACCATACCAGATCATATGAATGCTTACATGAGTCAAATTCTCTTTGCTTTAAACTGCCTCAGCAATTTTACATTACATCAACTAACAGATGTGAAAATTCTTACCTGAAATTGGCATGCACATTTCAAACTATCACCTTCTTCCTTGCAAACACCCCCATATTTACATGATGATTCATCACATACTCTCACATCAGATTCCTTTACATTTAATTCTGAAAAAGAAAAGAAAAAAGATTAAAACCATGTTACATGTCTTAGAAGACAGACCAACCTGCTGTGCTGACTCAGGAGCAAAGCAGATTTTAACACATGGAAATTTGCACAATGAAGCCTTGATAGTGTTTGGTTTTCCTTCCCTAAAAAAGCAGCCTTGGGTGGTTGTGAATATGGCCAAAGGAACAGTCAGCATAGAGACAGTGCTTAAAACTTTTTTTACTAGCCAATTTGTTTCCTAAAACTACTCCCCCTCCATTCCACAGAATTCCAGAGACTTTGGTACCATCCAAGCCACACATCTGACAGAGCTTGGGAAAGCTACTTTTCAGACTACAACTCCCAGAACTCCTACACCAGTACACCAATGGCTGTACTGGTTAGAGGATTCTGTGACATGTAAGCCACAGAAGTAACTTGAATCTTATGAACAGAAGGAAAGAGAAGCTGCAGACAATTAATTTGGGACAAGAAAAAAGAGCCAACAAGATGTATGGTTCTCCTCCATGACTCCTTGGTTAGAACTGCAGCAGTTCGGGGTTGCTTTTTCATCTGAAGCATACACAGACACAAACCTTTGCAGCTTCATCACACATGGTGTCAAGTAATACATACTTTGCTCCCCTTCTCACTGCCATTTCTCTGGATGAAACGTCAGTTGGGGACACTCACTGGATAGCAGGAACATGAGAATGGGATGGGGATGGGTGAGAGAAGGATTTAAGCAGCAAAACCCATTTTTATTTTTCCGCAGGACACAAGGGGGAACAGGAACCAGAAAATAGCTGCAGCTAGTCAGTTCCTTACCTCTACAAGCAAGATAATGGGGTCTTCCCATTTCAAAAGAGTACTAGGAGGAGAAATACATTAAAAATTGAAAAGCTGCCAAATGCTGCTGTTAATGAGAACCAGAGATGTATCTCATACAGACAGGCAGCACCTCTTAAGACTTGTAAGGTTATGCACAAATTATGTATAGACAGCGTTCAGAGACAACCATTGCCTGCCTGTTCCCTCCTCAAACCAAGAACCAGTGAGTTTATATTTTTCATTTATTTATAAATCATGCTATTTTGGATTTCAGGAAAGTGTACCTAAACATGTTTTTAAAATTGCTACAATAATGCGATTCAAAATCCAAACAGTAAACTGAGAGGCTTAAAACTATCAGGTTTTTTAAAATGCACATTTAAATCTTACAAGCATAAAATTTTCACAATTTTAAAAATGCCTCTGTATATTAAAAGGTTTTGGCCTAGTATTAAGAAAAATACAAATATGGGTGATAGGCAAACTTTGAAGGGGAAAATTAAAAGGTCCAGAGATCACCATAGAAAACAACCACCTTTCTTTTCTAACTGATATGGAAGAAATCATGCATTCAGATATTTGGGGGCCAAGGTATTTAGGGCTTTGAAAGTAAGGACACACAGCTTCAACCAAGTTCACTAAAGAATATTCAGCCAATATAGCTCCTTTGGAACTGAATGGAATATGGCGCCACCTAGCTAAACCACCAAGAACTGAAACATTTATTCTGTCCATGATGCTCCTCATAGACCTTTTTCAAGAACCCCTACATGTATTATACATTATAATAATCCAAACTGAGGATGGCTCACTATATCTAGACTAGCCATATAAAGGAAAGACTGTAGCTGATAAAGCAGACAAACTGGTAAAGGGTGCTCTGAGCCGCTAAGGGCACTTAGGGCTAGGGAAAAAAACAAATTTAGGTCAAAGAACACACCAAGATGCATACTTCTACTTTTAGGGGAGTATAACTCCATCCAGAATAAGCTGTACACCACTTTTTGGATCAGGAAATCATTAATCTACAGGGTCTTCATCTTGGTAAGAGTCAGCTATAACTTACTGGTTCTGATCCTACGAGTTACTGATTTGAGGGAGAAGTTCAGCAGCTTCCTGATCTTAACTAGATTGGATAACAAAATGAAACAGAACTAGATGGCATTTTTCTCCAAACCTCTTGATGAGCTTGTCCACCATTCACATGCATCTTAAAGAACAAGAGGAATAAGACTGAACTTTATGGGACTGCACAGCTCAAATGTCATGGATTCAAGAAATGGTCTGTCCATCCTGTTTTCTGATCCTGATCCTGGAGGAGTCAGGAACTATCATCACTGTGGACTCCAACCTCAACCTACAAAGTCACTCTATCATAACACCAAAATTGGTGGTATGAAAAGCCACTAAGAGATCAAGGAAGAAAGATCAATCAAGCTGCACTCTGTCTGTCTCTCCATGGACAAAGAGCACCCAGCAGGATGGCCAAAACTGTCTCTTTCCAGCCTGAACCCAAACTGAAATGGGTTCAGATAACAAACTTTAGTCAACACAACTTGAAGTTGGACCGAAACTCATGTTGTTCAAGCACCTTGTCCAAAAATGTGATATTTACAACCAGGTGATGGTTATTAAATGTTCTGGATCCAACAAGGTTTTCTTCAGAAGTGGTCTTCCTTTAAGGTGGCTGGGACCATTCTTGATTTTACTTAATCAATCTTCTTCATTGATTTCACAATAACTTTACCAGGGTCCAGATTTAATACTCAAAAAGCACTGCTGGGCAACTACCCTACAAGAGAAATGCTCTCCACTTCCTCCATTACCAAGTAGAACTTGTACTTCTGTTCCATTTTTCTTCTAATCATTCTTCTGATTCATCACTCCCAACTGTTCAGTAAACCAGGGAGCCAGCTGGTATACCTTAGGCGCAATTTTGTCCAGAACCCTTGCGGTTTCACCCTTCCATAGTGGGACCACAGCTTTGATGGGGTGATAGCCTAATCAATCAGGTATTTCCCAGGTTATTCAGGAATCCAGTATATCCCATAGGTTTCTTGGGGCACAATGTTTCTTGATTTAATGGGCTTACTACCTTAACCATCAATTGGTTGGTGGTGATGGTGAAAAGTCACCATCAATATAAACTTCACCAGGAAATGATCTAACCATGGGAAAACAGTCATGGATAACCCATACCCCAATTTCAGATCTCTTATATCAGGAATCCTCAAAGAAAGATTATCAGTAATAGCAGAAAAGGTTAACTAAGTGGCAGCTTGTTCTTCCCTTCCCATCTTCTCCTGAAATATGGTGTTATAATAGAGATTTCCACTGACAAGACATCTGGCCAATGCCATGTTACAAATTCAGCTTTAGTTCACAGGGATTCATGGTAGAATGCCCCTCCAAGATATAAAATAATGATGTACACACTGAAGACCAGATGTCAGAATGAAGACTAGCCTAGAGCCATCCTCTCTAACTTGCAATTTTCTACAGTACATTGTTTGTTGTACGCAGTATTCAACCATATGAGACACCCCTGCAGCCCAAAGTGGTACAGCCCATGAGCAAGTTTATCACCTCAGGAGTATGTAGATCTGTGTGTACAAGCAAAAATATTCCACAGGATGTTTCTGAGATTTCTGCCCAGGATTTCTGGGGCAGACACATAATGCAGAAAATGTTGCTAGCAACTTCTCTGTGCCTTACAATGATATGCAAATAATGTTTATTTCCAATTATTATATCAATAACACCAAGTACATGACATATTATGAAGTATTATCATAATTTATTGTCAAGTACGAATGCTTTACTTGCAAATGTTTGTGAGTCTATGCTGCAACTTCAGATTGATAGTATCATATGCCTTTTAGGTAGGATTTAACTGTAAAGGAGGAGGAGGAGGTGGCGGCAGAATTGTCATTTGTTACTCTTGGAAACAAGCCAAGCATTCCTCTTTGAGACCAGGGCATGTGTTACAGAGCCACTGCCTCAAATAATCATGCATGCAAGGTTCTTGTTCAGCTCCATTTAAGCTGGCTGAGATGTTTGCCTTTAACTTCAGTGAAACAAGTCAGGTAATCATGCACACTCATCTTCCTTACTACTCACCCTCTATCAAAGTCTATCCATCTAGCTCTTCTCTTTCTTTGTATCAGCCACACTGACTTTTGATCCTTCCTTTCATCACTCTTCTTTGCTCTTTAATGCTCAGAGAAATTACTTTTTGGCTTACACCTCCCAGAATCATATAGGTATATTGGCTCGGGAGGATTCTGGGAAATGGGGTCCAAAAAGTAACTTTTCCAAGTTCAGCTAATTGCAATCCAGTTCGACTCCTTGTTTTACTCTGTACCTTCATTTCCACCTTTCCTCTCCTTCCCGTCTCCCATACTCTTCCTTCCCCTCCTCCTCCTCTTCTTAGCCAGCCACCTACCACTGGGGAGAAGGTTTGTAGAAGATTATTTCTCCTGAAGGAGGAGTCAAGCAGGAGCACCACACAGAGCCAAAATCCAATGAGTCCTTTTTGCTGATGGATCACAAGCACTTCCAAATGTTCTATAAATCATGAATGCATTAAGAACTTGGAAAGTTATTTTCAAGGACAATGACTATAATGATATGTAGAACTCATGTGGGTTCCCACAGCATCACATCCTACCATTGCTCAATTATGGATGACTTTCAAAAGTTTAACTTCCCAAGCTCTGCCAATACTTCAGAAGGAGAAAAAGGGCACCAGAAGTATGGGGATGGGGGTAGTGCACACACACGCACACACACACACACACACAGCAGGCAATCTCAACCAGTGCAGAGTAATAGTAAAGCATGGTGGTCAATAGAATGGGAACAGCATTGGTGCCTCTGATCAGCAGATTGGATGGGAGGACCAAGCAAGCTTAATCTATTCAGTCCCCCCGCCCCCTGTCCTTGTCCTAGGGGACATCCACACTGCAGATTTAAAAGCTGGTTCACGATCAGTATCCAGCCTCTATAAAAACCTGGAACTCATCCACACTACACAATTATAACAGTGCAATTCCATTTTAACTGCCGGGGTACCACCCTCTGGAATCCTGGATCGGCAGTTTAGGGAGCGGCATGTAGAATTCTTAGCTAGAAAGCTCTTCCAGTGCCTCCCCAAACTACAAGCCCCAGCATTCTAGAGGATATTGCCATGGCTGTTAAAGTGGAATATAGTGATATATTTGTGTGGTGTGAATAATGTGGAATGTAGGACTACATTTGTGCTGTACAGGCCCCTGAAATTCTAGTTCTCTGGGGTGGGATTTTCATCAAACCAAAATTCCCAGGCTTCCTTAGGTGAAACCCCTGCACTTAGAGACAGCTAAAACCAATAAGAGCTAATAATGTAGACATAATTATTCTGTCATCTGCTTTTTAATTCTGATTTAAAGAAGACTGACATGATCAAGTCTAATGATCCACAAATCAAAGCATACCCAAGGTAACCTGGGGGCAAAAATAGGCTTAGCTACCTCCCTACAGGTAGCTATGCCCCACAGTTGCAGCCTCACCCATCTCCTCCCCAACATATTATCAACTGAAGCTACTGGTTCTGCTGGTTTCTTGGTACTTCAAAGCCTGCAATTCCTTTTTATGTAATCTAACCCAGGAATCCTGATTAGATAAGACCTAAAACGCAAATAGACAAAGAAGGGGCAAAGAAATAAGTGAGTTACTCCCACTTCAGACCACTATTTCTCTTTTTATTTTATGAGTTAAAATCAAAGTAGTCCATTGTTTTGTTACTGTTCAGAGCTCAAGTTATGGCTGTTAGCAGGAAGGGTTGCATAAAGGTCTTTTTTCAAATCATGATACTCTCTCTAGATACTGTAAAGGTTTCTTGGGCAAGAAGAAAAAACTTTAACGGATAACTTAATCCAGGCTCCATTTTCATTTGAGCTTCACACACTCAAAACAGGCAGAAGTGTATGCTACACTGTGTAACAAAAGTTTCCACCACTGTAAATAAGGAAGGAAGGTGATTTACAGGGGAGAACCACCAGTTTGGGAGGGGGTGCTGTGGTGAGATGGGGCAACCAAGGCACCAAAGCAACTGGTCATCCATATACATAATGGTGACAGACAGCCAAGTCAGGACAGAAACACCATCACCATACCCTCTAACTATCCTGATTTATCAGGGATAGCCACAATTAACTATCTATCATCCCAATTTTTCAGCTGTTTTTATAATGTCCCAGTTTCTCTCTCTCCTCCCACCTCACTTTGACCTCAGCTTACTTAGTCCAAAGTACAAAAGTAATTTTCACTCAGTTAACTCAGAGGGGGGTCAGAGTGAAGAGGGTGTTGCCCATCTCAGTAGACTCAGGCAAAAGCAAACTGCTGCAGTCTCTCCTAGCTTGGGTGTTCTTCCTCATTAATAACTTTCCCCATCTTGACCACACTCAGATACTGCTTGACCAAACATGTCCCAGGTTTCATCTATTATATGTTGTGATATCTGTGCTCTATACCTCAAGTTGCATAGACAGGGTAAAGTTTTCCCCTCAACAAACACTAATGCCACCTGGGTGAAGTCATGTAAATGCTTCAGCAAAGATTTTCTGTCAAGATGTAGGAGTGACAAAATGAAAGCATTCTTGGCAGCCACTTGGCCCTTCAAGTTATCATTACATTCCTTAGGGCAGGGAGAGGCAAAATATGACCTGGGCCACTCCTGTAGCCCCCAACTACCCTGGATTCAAAGGGGAGTTGCTCCCAAATGTCCTCTAGGAGATATGGGAGGTAATTCTGCAATATTTCTGTCCCTTAGGAGAGACCTTCTTTAGAAACAAGAAATGAACTGGATATGACTTCCAGTTCGCTCCTAGTTGTTTAAAAGCGGAGGGGGGAGAAGATAGATAGACTCCAGAAGATAGATAGATAGATAGATAGATAGATAGATAGATAGATAGATAGATAGATAGATAGATGACAGACAGACAGACAGACAGACAAGATAAATTTGCCAGTGTGCAGTAGGGGTTGCAGCTCTCTCCTCCAAGGTCTCCTGGGGGGAATATGCATCTCCCACTCTGTAATAGTTGCCCACTCCTGTGTCAGGAATTAGGCAGAGGACCTTCTATCCTCCATTGTTAAAGAACAGAGTGTCTTTGTCACAAAAGAAGGAGTGACTTTGTTGTTCCCATTGTGTGCCCTTCTGAGTAATTCCCAGCTCCTTCCAGAAAGCTGGCACAGGCACAAAGGCAGATTCTTTGGTCTTCGCCCTAGGGGGACAGTGAAGCCAGCATCAATCTAGCCAAAGAGGGTATGTGTGTGCGTGCATGTTGAGCTTTTCCTGTGAGTTCAGGGGACGCAATACATATGGAACTGTAATGAACATGGGCTTCTAAAAACTGAAAAGCCTGTGGGCTTTCCGCCACTGTAAACACATGTACCAAATTAATCTTCTTCTACCCAATGACTTCATCTCAACTTGATCATCCTGGAATTTTCTTTGGTATGGCGGTTTACAACAGGTGCTTAGCCCTTTCCCTGCCTTCCATTTTGTCCCACATTATATCAAACACATGTTCCAAAATCCAGTTGAAGGGAAAGCATCCAGGATGAAAGGTGCACATACAAAAATTGGGAGATGAATGAAGAACTGAGCATGCACATTCCTGTTTCATGATCTGTAGTTCTAGCCTTGACAACTCTGAATTTACAATATGCTATAAAACAGAGGCAGTTACATTACTACAGCAGCAAATGAGGGAGCAATTTTAGGGCGCCCACATAACCCCTGCTACTGCATCCCTGACAAGGGGACACAGCAGCAGGCATGTGCATGTGCCCAACTATGGCCATTTCTGCACTAGACTGCTATAGCGCTATCATTCCACTTTCAACATCCTATGGAATCCTGGGGTTTGCAGTTCAGGGAGGGGCCGGAAGATGTTGAAAGTGGAATGATAGCGCTATAACAGTCTAGTGCGGAAATGGTCTATGACTCAGGGTTTAAATCTCCACTCAGTCATGGAAACCCACTGGGTGACCTCAGGCAGGTCACATTCTTTCAACCTCAGGGAAAGGCAAAGGAGAGAAATCTTGCCAAGAAAACCCTCATGATAGGTTCTCCTTAGGGTTACCATAAGTCAGTTTTCAAAGGGGAAAGACAGGATGGTTAGAGAGAACCTCCCCCTGTCAGCAGCATTTTGTTGTTGTTTACCTTCAAGTCACTTCTGATTTACAGCAACCCCAAGGTGAACTTATCATGGGGTAGGGGTTGGCAAGGTTTGTTAAGAGGGGGCTTGCCTTTGGCTTCCCTGAGGCTGCGAGAATGTGACTTGCCAAGGTCACCAAGTGTCTGAGTGGGGCTTTGAATCCCTGTTTCCAGAAGTCTTTAATAAATAGATATTTGAATATTTAAATCTAAATTTAAATATTTACATCTTGAGTTAAGTCACTGCCCTAAAGGTACTAGATCCCACCTGATTTTGGAAGGTAAGTAAGATCTGCCCTGGTTAGTACTTGGATAGGACACTGCCAAAGAACACCAGGTGCTGTAGGCTATGTTTCAGAGGAAGGAACTGGCAAAACCACCTCCAAATATTTCTTGCCTAAGAAAACCCTATGGAATTCATGAGGCCACCACTGTTGTTGCTGCTGCTGCTGCCACAACTGCCATTATCATCATCATCATCATCATCATCATCATCATCACCACAACTACTACTACAACTAACATTATTATTATTATTTTCAACAGGCAACTTGAAGGCACAGACACACACTTACATACACTGATGTGCGTAAGCAGATAAGAGGCACGATTTTCTGCTTCGCTTCCCAACATTTTGCTATCCCATGGCTGGTAGTATAAATGCACAAATTAGGCAGCTGTGAACTGCCTGAAAACCTCCAGTGTCAGGGATGCAGAAAAGACAAATTTAACAAGCTAATCTCTCAAAGACTACTCCAGAGCCCCTTTGAAATGTATATAAAGGAGACCTGGCAAAATCTGCCTCTAAGATTAATCAAGTGCCGCACCTGAGTGGTTTAAGACATGAAGCTACAATTCCTGAGTGCAGCAAGATCATGGCTAATTCACTCCCATGCAGAAGAATAGCCTTGCTCAGCACCTAATAACAAAATGAGTCCCTGACCTCTATTTGAATGCAGCGAAGTCAAATCTGGTCCTACTAAAACTAGCTTGACTGTCACCGTTCCCTTTAAAAATTGCAGAGCACTGTAGTCTTAAGAAAGTACCAAAAAACTGCATCTTCCTTGCCTGTAGCAGCAGCAAGAGAGAGGTAAGACAGTCCAGCTTATTTCATCAGTTTCCCTGTGACCAGTTTGGCCATCTAGCTCTTCCTCTACCCCATCTTCTAACAGCAGCTATCTCACCTGGCTGCAGTAAAGGGAGAGAGCATGACCCACTATAGTGGCTTCCATTCCACCCAGTAACCTACCCAACTTCAGCTCTGCTGGGATTAACTGGGATTTGACTCTGCTCTCCCAGGACTGTCTTCTCCAGTTGTCATCCTGCCTGGTCATCAAACATTTGTATATTTTTCAAGAAGTAATGCTTCAATTTGTTTCTTTTGCTGTTCTATTCTTTCCCCCTTTTCATCAAGCGCATTTTATATCACCAATTTTGCATCTGGCCTTGTGAAAGGTCTGAAATGTGCTTAAACCTGCAGTGCAAACATGGAAGCCAGTGTGTTGTGGTGCTTTGAGTGTTGAATTAGGGCCATTTCTGCACTAGACTGTTATAGTGCTATTATTCTGCTTCCAACATCCTATGGAATCCTGGGGTTAGCAGTTTAGGGAGGGGCCTCAACTGCTAACCCCAGGATTCCATAGGATTTTGAAAGTAGAATAATAGCACTATAACAGTCTAGTGTGGGAATGGCCTAGGACTTTAGGAAACCAGGGTTCAAACGGCCACTCAATCATGGACTGTGATTTACCTTTGGCAAATCACACTCTCTCTGTCTTAGAGGAAGACAATGGCAAACCTCCTGTGAATAGATTTTGCCAAGAAACTTCTATGATAGGATTTCGTTAAGTTGGAATCAACATAATCCACCAAAGTGCAGACATGTGCTGAAGTCAAGAAAGAAGCATGCTGCTAGCCATTTAACTTTTTCTTACTAATGCAGTGTATAGAAATAGAGATAGGAGAAGAAGATGTTTTGACCATTCAGTGAGCCATACAACATATGTTTCAATATATGTTCACTGATACCAGTCAATTTTTCCCTACTGTTTAGTTGCCAGAAAGGGAAAGTAAGGAAGATGGTCAGGAAGTAATATTGTAGTTGCCAGTCAAGTTGACATGAAGTGGCTAATAAGGTATAAAATCCAACCATAGTGCTGACCCTGTCCTGGCTCCCCACTCAGAGTGTGCTTACCTTTCCCCTTCTCCAGACTGTCAGCTTTCACAAGTTGAGCAATGACCTTCTTGGATACAAACACTATGCTGATAAAATCCAGTACTGCCAGCCTAGCTATATAACGTGGAGAGGCAACATCTGTCTGGACGTTGGGTTTATAAATACTAGGTTTACATTTTTACACACACACACAAAAACTGGCAACCAAGAAAGGGTCTCTAATTAACAAGCCACTGGAGGATCACGACAGCATCTCATTCAAAAAAAAAAAAAAAAACACCTTGGCAAAGAGCCAGTTTGTCAATTTCATTTTGCAGTGAGAAAGTTTGACAGTTCTTCAGCAAAGATTTGCAAAGCATGTTCTGGGAAATTTTCCAATGAGTGGAGGAAAAGTAGGCCACTGACAAAGGAAAGTAAATAAAATATGAGGCAAAAAAATATATCTAGGCAGCAACATAAACAAAAAAAAATGCTGCTATTTGGAAATCCAAGGTTTAGTTTCACATCACAGTAACAAAACAATGCTCTTACCTTTCCCTGATGACCAGGTATCACATAATATGTAACACGTAAAAGCAACTGAGAGACACAGGTCTAACACACATCTATCAAAAAGTATTGAGACCTCACTGAAAGTGCAATTGAAATGGCTACTCATCAAGACAACAATCCACTTTGTGTGCTGTAGTGAGTGTTGCCCACACTTGGCATCCTCATGTTGCACACTAGGAGGCAGAACACACAAAGAAGACCTACAGCTGGAGCCTCAAGGGATCTAGCTAAGGCCATTTCCGCACTAGCCTGTTATAGCACTATGATTCCACTTTCAACATCCTATGGAATCCTGGGGTTTGCAGTTTCAGGAGAGGGCAGCTGGCCCCTCCCTAAACTGCAAACCCCAGGATTCCATAGGATGTTGAAAGTGGAATCATAGCGCTATAACAGGCTAGTGCGGAAATGGCCTAAGTCTAATCATCACATGTTGCTATACCACAGCCATGTGGAACTGGGTTAGGTGGAATGACAGAAAAAATTAACCACTGTTAAAGAGACCTGGAGTGTAAGTTCACATATTTTTTCTGGAACCAATTTCCCAGTCCCAATATAACCACAGCTAAGATTCACTAGGTTCCCCAGCTAAGGGAGACTCTGAATCACCTTCAAGTCATGGTCATGAATCTTAGCAAAGGGAGAATTCTGTTGGTCTTAATTATGGTTAAGTAATTAACGTATTTGCCAGTCCTGACTAAGGTAGGAGAATATACTCTGAGAAATGGAGGGGCAGCAGAAAAAGAATAATACCTGCAGCCTTTGTCTGAGTTCTTAACACTGCAGCTGAAAGAACTCCAGTGTTATGGTTGCTGAGCTCCCTCGAACATAGGGAGAACTGCATTAGTAATTTAACTGGATTCTTGTTATGTGCCATCAAGTTGGCTTAATAATTTAAGGCTACTTAAGTTAACTTCAACTGAAGGCAACCCTACCTTCAAGAGTCCTGGTCAACCACAGTTGTGCTCAGGTCTTGCAAACTCAGGGTTCAGGTTTCCTTGATCAAACCAATCCACATGTATGCACGCAGCGGTAGCAACTGGGCAGGATGCACCATCACACTGATTCTGTCATGTCATGGGATACACAGCCTAATGTCTCTGCCCTCTTCCAGTCCAGTTCCCCTCCAAATTAGTTGTCAGGTTTTCCCAAAAGTGGCTATATCACAGATTTGTATTAAAGCATTAATATATGGGCAAGGTGTTTTTTTTTTAAAAAAACCGACGAACAAACCCTTGCCCATAAAACTTAGCTATATCTTAATAATTTTTCTTCCCCGTGATTATATGTGGAATTTCACACTTTTCAAGGCTGACAAAGCATAAGCATTTTCAGTGAGCTATCTACTGTCTCCACCATGAATATGTGATTGGGTAAAGGATTCTGCCCCTGTGTGCGTTGATTTACACTTCCTTGACATACAAAGGTTATAAAGGCTACATCCATTGTTTTCCCTGTTGCTTCTGAAGGACAATGAGTAGCAACGAAAATGTCCTTCATGATCACCTTCTCTTATGCAACCATAACCATGACATGTTTATGAAAATCACAGTCTTCAATTTTCACTTAAATCTAAATGTTTCATTTGCCAACTTAGACTGTGGGATGTAATTTAATTTCCCTCATACTTGCAGAGAAAGAAAAAAATTGGCTTGATTTTGGTTCAAGGCTTCTCTTGAAATACAAGGCATGAAAGTCATATTCTACATTCTCCAATTCGTCTTCTTAAATACATGCACGCATCTGCCACTGAAGCCAAGAAGACTTTTATCTAAGGAAAGTATTTTGGCTAAGAACCAGTAATATCCTCTTTTGCTAAAGTAAATCTTAGAACATAATACTCTATCATTTTCTTCCTCTTAATCAGAGAAAATGGCATTCATATTTTCTTATTAATCCTAATAATCTCCTTTATAAAAATGAATTAGTCACCTTAGCAATGGTCTGATGGTAGCCTAAAAACTGGAGGCACAGCCTTTTGAAAGTTAATCATTCTTAAGACTCAGTGAAATCAGCAGTACAGAAGCACTTTCTTTGATTTTAATGTGACTGAAGCACGCTTCACATTCTACATACGAGTCTTGGGCTTTTTGAATTTCCAGACGCCATGAAGATATTAAAAGCGTACCATGTCTCTGTGTTTTAGAAAAGCCAAGAGTTACATCCAGAGTCCTTTCTGACTCATTTGTTGTATTCATCATGGGTTTCTGGAACAGCTGACTACCTGCCCATGAATCAGCATGCACCATATTGGAACTGGCTGAAGGGAAACTAGGATCCAGAGGAACCTGATTTCATGGTGGCACAACCAGGCTATGGCACTGAATATTAAGGATGCCTTTGGGACTGGATAAAGGTGAGGGAGAATGACTACAAAAGGTGCTGAAAGTTGTCAGCACAGGCCCAAAGGGAGGCAAGCTGATGCAATCTCTGCCCCCTCCTCCCATTTTCTCTTGTTCCCCAAAAGTCAAACCAGATGTATGTTCAAAATCTTTGCCAAGTTAATATTCATGCCCTAGTAGCCTTATCAGTCCTCCTACCTTTTTTTATTTTTATAGTACCCACACTAAAGTGCCTCTTTACACAATCTTATGAACTGGGTGAAATCAGTACAGGGCAGAGGAATACAACCATGCCTGCCCACTTGTTTATTATTCCTATTTATCTGACTTACATCCCAGCTTTCTACCAGAAGAGACATAAATTAGCTCCCAGGATAACAGATTCCCCTAAAAATAATAAAATGCACACTTTAAAATATAAATTAAATTAAATATACTATTAATGCATAAATTCAAACAATGTTTAAGTGATTTATCAATAACACATGAGCAATAAAATATTTAAGGAGAAAAGCAGAATATAAATCATCTAAATACATAAATATCTTTTTAAAAGCTCATTCAAAAGCATCTTCATTTTATAACCTCTGGTCATAACAGTCAGTCAGTTGCCAAAGGTCTGACTTCACAGAAAAATTTGTGACTGCCAATGGAAGGCCAACAAGAAGCCTACTGCCTGTTCGAAGGAACTGCTATAACCAGGGAACAGCTACCAAGAAGGCCCTCCTATGTCTCTGCATCAAAGTACCTCTGAAGGTGATGAGACCAAAAGAAGGGCCAGGCCCGCATAATCCCAAAGCCTGAGCAGACTTATATAGGAGAATACAGTCTTTCAGATAAATTCCCAATACCTCCATGTCACATTAAATGCCTACTTGTTATGCTTTGGGACTGTTTTGTAAATTCAGATTCCAGTCTTTGGGTTACTTTTGCAACATTTGGAGAAACGCTACTAAAGTTCCACACAATCTCACTGTTGCAGAGTGTTACAGCAATGAATTAGACAAGACACCTGTTTTGTCAATTTCTATTACCTCCTCACACCATACAAACCCACTCCCGAGATGCATACATTTCATGGTTATGCTGAATTGACAAGTTATGCTGAATTGACTGGATTTGCTACAAGAATATTCTGAAACACTGCAGTAAAAAGACTATATACCTAAATACTCTGACGGCACCAGATCACATCTGACCTTGGAAGCTATGCAGAATTAGTCCTGATTAGTACTTGGATGGGAAACCCAACAACTAATACCAGAAGCTACAGATTATATTTCAGAAAAAGGAACTGGCAAAAACATCTCTGAGCTCTCCTTTCCTAACAAAACCCTATGCAGTTCATGGAGTCACCACAAGTCAACAGGCAACTTGAAAGCACATACTCACGCACTTGATTCTAACTAAGGAGGGACATTTCAGGTAGCTGAGATATCAAGTTATTGAGGCCATTTCTGCACAATGTCACTATAGCTCAACAGCAATGGGTTGTTTCTGGTCCAGGAGTCATGCTACTGCACAATGTTGTCACTATCCAGCTGCTATCTGTCCCCAAGAGTCACCAAGCCACCGCATTGTATTTCCAGAAAAAATCTGTTAAGAGCCTCCTTTAGTGCTTTAATCCCATCAGCAGGCGCAGTGCAGTACTGTAACAGTGCTTGATAGTGCTTCCTGTGGTCACAGATCCAGGGGTAGGCGGGGGGTGGGCACACCCAGCTCGTCCCTCCTTCAGCTACTCCCATGGTGTGATAACTTTGAACTCTATCACCTCTCCGTGCTTACTTTAAATTTCTCCTTTGAGTTAAAACTTTTTTTATTTTTTTAAACACATTTTTAAGCATTATAGCAGAAAACTGCAATAGTGTACTAGCATGTCATGCTGTTATAACATTGCTGCACTAGTATGGCTTCCAAGCATAAAAGCAAAAATGAAAAACAAAACAAAAAAACAAAACATACAATCAGGGTAGTGGAGCAGATAAAGGCAGGGCAAGGGTTCCCAAGGACACTGTAGTGTGGAAGGAACACTGGTGGCAATACTGCTACTCATCCACTTACGGTGGAGGGCTGCAGAAGACAGCGGCCCTTTCTGCAACACACTTTTTCTCGGCGCTGGGGTGCGGGGATCGCGCGAGCAGCCTCCAGTGAGAGGCTCTTGCATCCCCACTGCTTCAGCTCCGCATGAGCTGCCTGCTCCTTAGCAGGCAGCGCGAGAGCCCCACCTCTTCCTTCCGCAGCGCAGGCTGCGCTGGGGCAGGAGGTGCGACCACCGTGGCTCCGGAGACTCCGCATGCACAGCAAGTGTGCACGGGGCCCTGGAGCAATGCACGATCACACACCATTTTCAGCTGAAAGCTGAAAATGAAAAAATGCACGAGCGGCGCCTGCCCTACCCTGGAGCGTCACGCAATTGTGAGCAAATGCCATGTAAAAAGGGCCTCCATTTCTAATCTGCTACCATCGTGCAAATTGCAATGCTGGGATTGTAACAGAACAAAACGCTAATGGCATACAGTGCAGAAATGGCCTGAATCTCAACAAGAATTTTTCTTTCTTTCCCATTTCCTCAGTATAGCTGGGAGAGGGAAGGAGGATTTAGGCTTGAATCCTGTTGATAGTCTGAACTGGAGCAGACCCAATGAATCTGTTTTTGAACAAGAAGTCAACATCTATGTGAAACTTACTGATTCTATGGATTCATTTTGATTATGAAAGGGGGCCAGGCTTCATATTTCTATTGGAACACTAAATGAAGAATGGTAGATGTTTCCTGCCTTTTTTTAAAAACTATATTTATTGCCTGAAGACTCGAGGAAGCTCAAAAATGAAATCAGATAAAAGTCATATAAAGACATTAAAATATTGTTGTTAAAAAGTAGCTAACCTATCAATAACATTAAAAACAATTTAAAACATGTGTTAAAAAAAATAAAATGCAGTACCCTGTTAAAGCCCTTTCTTTCATAGGCATACAAATTCTTTTTCAATGCCTCAGGGTGATTTCCTTGATATCTCTTTCTCAATTTTATCATGGAGCAAGATCCAGCTCCCAGAATAAAATCATAACTCAGAAAATGGCAAAAGAAAATGTTTTCTTCCTCCATGTCTGCATCTTTACTCCGTTTTGTAGCACAACAATTGACTGGGGTTACATTTTTCTTTGAAAAGATATGTTTTTACTGAATACTTGATATATCAAAAGTAAAACATATCCCTGAGAAAATATTTGTATTTACTTGCTGTAGGTAAAGACTCCACTTAAAACACTTACACACTTGCCCTCCCTGCATTTATCTGCTCTTCAGATCCATCTTCTCAAATCTGGTGCCTTTCAGCCATACTGGACTAAAACCCTCCTCATCCTGCCCTGGAGCACAAATGAATAAGTAGACCCCTTTAACCTCCTATCTTTACTTCCATCTTTCTGTCTTTCTTTCTTTTATTTTATAAAGTCATGTGCATGAATGGGGTCTGAAGGTTATCAAGGGAGTGTGGTGTAGTGGTGTGTATACTGGACTACAACTCTGGATCACAGCTGAAATCTCCACTAAGCCATGGAACCCACTGGATGATCTTAGGCAAGTCACATTCTCTCAGCCTTGGCGAAAGGCAATGGCAAAGCTCCTTTGAGAAAACTTTGCCAAGGAAACCCCAGGATAGTGTCACCATAAGTCAGACTCAACTTGAAGGCAGCATGGCAACAATATGTGCCAGTCATCATGGTAAGCAACCAGCATCCTTCCTCCCCAAGGGTGCATATCTGGGCATTTTTTAAAACTTATTGTATATTACTTACTTGGTAGTCTTTTACATATATGTGAGGGTATAATCAGGTTCATGCTTGGACACCACTGGGTTGGGGCTAAACCCGAAACCTTCCACCCTGTGACAACCACAATCAAACCTGCTCCTATTGCTAGAGCCTGGGTCCCACTTCTTAGTCACTCTTGTCCTACTTAATCAGGGCTATCTCCAGTCTTTTCAGTGCTGCAGTCATTTCTGAAAAGTGGGGCCTTCCCACCTCAGGTTTGGTCAGTCAAGCACCTGCTTAAGCCCATTGGGGATCTCTTCAGTTATCCCTTGTGTCCATCTGCTATCTGGCTGGTCTAGCCTGCCTTTGCTTTCAGTTGTAGATGGCCTGAACAACATCAGTTCAGCATGTCTGGACCCCAACAGTAGCATTCTGAATGCAGTTACAGACACGCATGGTTGCTTCCATTCTGCTTGTTATATTAACAGAGTATAATAGAGAGCTAGAAAGTGACTCTCAATTGTAAATTATTAAATATATATTGTTCTAATCTTGAAGTGGGATTTTAATTTTCTACTTCATACACTGAAAAGCCTTGGGCTATCTCTGGCCAAGCGTCCTTGGCAAGTGGTAAGGTGAGGCCCTCAAACTCTCCATGAGATCAACATCCTAACACTATTAATACAGGGGTTTTATGAACCTGGACTTTTCTCTGTATCTTTTATCTTTCTTTAGGCTAAATGAATGGATTGCCAGTTTTGAGCTTCATTCACACAGTTCAAATAAACAGCTGCCTTGGTAGTAATGCAGAAAAATTCTCCATTTTAAAGAAAATAGTGAAATATGTTTCGAATGCCAACAACAACAACTCCTTTGAGCTGCTGATATGTTGGGCGTGCTTACATTAGCCAAGGCATCCAGTGCCTTCATTCACATCCCAGTTTTATTGCTCAGAGTGAGGCACTTTCTATAGATATATTGCAAAAACTATGGCCCTTTCCTCAACTCACCTTTTCTCAGCGCTGGGGTGGGCGGATCGCACAAGCAGCCTCCAGCAAGAGGCTCTCGCATCCCTGCTGCTTCAGCTCCGCACGAGCTACCTGCTCCTGAACAGGCAGTGCGAGAGCCCCACCTCTTCCTTCCACAGCACAGCCTGTGAGTTTCCCAGGCTGCGCTGGGGCAGGAAGCGTGACTGCTGTAGCTCTGGAAGCTCCGCACGCATGGAAAGTGCATGCGGGACCCCAGAGCAATGCGCAATTGTGCACCATTTTCAGCTGAAAACCGAAAATGAAAAAGTGCACAAGCGGCACCTGCCCTACCCTGGAGTGTCACACGATTGTGAGTGTGTCATGCAGATTGCTCCTCACAATCGCGCAATGCTCCAGGCACCCTTTCACATGGCAAATGCCATGCAAAAAGGGCCTATGTGTTGAAGTACTTCTGCACTTAGGTACTTTTTTCCACACCATCAGCCATTTCTTTTTGATCTGAATGCACACCTGAATGAACATCATGTACAATAACATTTTATAGGAGAATTATTAGGTGTTTTGTTGTTACTTTGAGAAACAGAAATGAGATCATCAGTGCTTAGGGGCATACACAGGGTGTTTAAACTCAGGCATGCAAATTCCATAGCAGTCTCCCACATCACAGCCTGCAACACAGGAGCACAATAGCAGAACTTGGAAGAGTTAGATTTTTGTACTACAACTTCCAGAATCTACCAGCCAATCTGGCTTCTGTCTGTAGGATCCTGGGAATTGTCATCCAAAACCTACTTTCTCAAGGTCTATGGTTAATGATGAAAGGTAATGTCTACCCTGCTGAAGACATCGAGCACTCATTCCAATTCTCCTGAAGTCTCCCAACTAGCCAGAGGAACTACAGAATGTCTGCTAGACTCCTCTTCCTCCTGGCACTTGAGGTAAGATATATTTCATCCATCTGTTGCACCACAACCAGTCTTTTTATGCCCATGACAGGCTGGCATTTATTTATATAAAAATAAAAACTGGTTCTAGAACTGCAAATTGTCTCTGAATGGATAGACATCTTCAGCTCAAACACTGCTACCCAGGTACTGCCCTGCGTCATACCACCAATTTCTCCCTCAGCCACCAAGCATTTAATAGTTAAATATGGTTGGGATTGTAATCCTGTACCTTTTTATCTGAAAGTAAATCCCGTTGATCTCAACAGGTCTCACTTCTGGAGAAATATAGATATACTGTATTTGCTGGCATACAGGGCACACCCATGTATAAGACACACCTCATTTACGCTCTGGCAAATACTCTTTTCCGGTGTATAAGACACACTGGTGTATAAGACGCACCTCATTTTCAAACAGTACTTTTCGGGGGGAAAGCGAATCTTATACACCAGCAAATACCAGTATTTAAAAATATATTGGGTGTGAGTTTTATGGAATTGGGATCCTTTTTAATTCACAGCCAAAATACCTTTAAACTTGTTTTCCACAAGTTTCCTAAAATCCAGAGAGTGTATCTGACTATGTCCAGTTTTTCTTCTCCTCAATATCATTAATTCCGAGATGATGTCACTTCCACCAGCTGCTTTCACCTCATAAACCCATTCTCCCTTTTTGATGAGGATCAGATCTAAGAGAGTTGATCCTCTTAACTGTTCTTCCACTTTCTGGAACATAAAACTGTCAACAAGTCAAGTCAGGAAGTTATTTCCAGACCAACACAATATGACTTCTAACAGATATCAGGATAACTGAAGTCTCCCATTACTACTACAGTCTCCCCTATTTGAAAATTTGGTAATCTGATCTAAGAAGACATCATTTAGCCTTTCTGCCTGACTTGGTGGTCTGCAGGAAACTCCCAAATGATATCACCATTAGTTCATGCTCCTTTTATTTTTATTCAAAAGCTTTCAGCTAGTCTTCTGTGTCTGTTTATTTATCAATTATATTTTTAAGCCATCATAATCTCTGGGTGGATTATAAAACACTAAAAGAAGAAAGTGCAGTGCAATGGAATGTCCCACAGTTTTTTTTCTCAAATGGCGGTACTAGAAAATATATGAAAACAACCATAAAATCTAAAGTGTCTGAGAGGGGAGACATCTTGATTTTATTACTGTTTTTAGATCTTTTCCTGGTGCCACAAAATAACACTCTAGACTCCAGGAAAGCCTCCTTGGAGAGGTCTTTCCGCAAACATGATGCCACAACTAAGAGGCCCCTCTTTCTTATAGCTATACTTATAAGCTGTGCTTACAGTTTTATTTCCTTTGCAAGATCAGGGGTTCTGAAGACAACCCAAGGAAGATCCAGACTACTGTCAAAGAGATTGTTCTTCATTCCTTTGGCCCCCAATTATTCAGGATTTCAACATTAACACAGTGAATTGATCTAAGAAATATACTGGAAACCAATGCAACTGATCAAGAATTGGTATCACATGGTCATACTGAACTGTTCCAGTTAGCTTCCTAAGGATCCAAAAAAAAATATCCAGTGTTTTAAACTAATTGAACTAACAGATATTTTTAAAGGTCATCCCAGTACAATCAATACTTGTTGTTGTACGCCTTCAAATCATTTCTATGACCATTTCTGCACGAGACTGTGATAGCACTATGATTCCACTTTCAACATCCTACGGAATCCTGGGGTTTGCAGTTTAGGGAGGGGCCCTCCCTAAACTGCAAACCCCAGGATTCCATAGGATGTTGAAAGTGGAATCATAGTGCTATAACAGTCTCATGTGGAAATGGCCTAACTTATGGCAACCCTAAAGTGAACCTATCACAGGGCTGAGAGTGTGTGGTGCTCCTAAGGTCACCCAGTGGGTTTCCACGGCTGAGCATGGAATCAAACTGTGGTCTCCAGGGTCATAAAGCACAGCTCAAACCACTACCCCATGCTGTTACATTGCAATAATCCAAGCAGAACATCACAAGGGCATGGATAACTATCACTAAGCTATCACCATCAGTGTAGGACCACTATTGGCATATGAATAAATATTTTTAATACTTCTGATTGATTATTGTGATTACTTTAATAGTTTTGTTGTTTAATTTGTTTTAGTGATGTTTCTTAGATACCTTGACTGTCATTCTTAAAAACTAAATGGCAGGATAAAAATTCAAACAAATAATACAATGTGGTGTTAAGACTCTTGTTGACACCTTTCTTCCCAGTCCTTGTGAGGTGCCACCCAACCCCCATCAGAAGTCTTCTTCCATCAGAAAAAGACCCAAACTTTCCCTGACAACACTACCATCTATTTCCAGTACAGCAGACCTGCATATAATGTGAGGGATCTGTTCCGAGACCCTTTGCATTATACAATATTCATATATAACGTAGAATCCTTTTTGTGGGGGGATCCTGTTCTCTCCTTTGTGAATGAGAGAGCAGGACTGGAACACAGACACACACTCCACTGCCAGCCAGCCTGGGATTGTTGATGGTACCTTCAGCAGGGACATGGCAGTGGGTGTATGTGTCTGCCGACTCTGCTGTTTTGTTTGCAAAAAAGAGAGCATGATCAGCACACACACCTCCCACTGCTAGATGGACTGGTGTTGTTGGCAGTGCCTTCAGCAGGGGGGGCACAGTGATCCTACTCTCTTGTTTGCAGGTGCCCAAGCAAGATCGGCAACGTTCCCTCCATCACCAAATTGTTGATGGTGGTGGTGCCAATAGTCATGGGCTGGCCAGCAGCTTCAGCAGGGACATGGCAGTGTGTGTCGTATGTGTGCATGTATCAATCCTGCTTTTCCATTCCCAAATGAGAAAGCAAGATTGGTACCCCCCCGCTGCTGTGCCCCTGCCAAAGGTCCTTGCATATAATCGAAACCACATAAAATGAAGTTGTGTTAAATGTGGGACCACTGTATTTGTCTTCTCTTCTTGTAACTTCAATATGAAGGAACACCTAAGAAGATAACCTGTGGCTCCGTGGTTGGCCAGCTTCCTACTGTCTTCATCACTTACAATATACACAAAGCTTATGTCTGGTTTATCAGTTGTTACCAGATGGACTAGCAGGAAGGCATAATGGGGCTTAATGGGGCTTGTGAAGCTTTCTTTCCAAGTAGGATAGAATTCACACAGCTCTTTTGCTGACTTTCAGGATGGCACAGTGTTGCCTCCATCACTGTTCACAGGGAATCAACATCTAGTTGTTATGTGTCTTCAAGTCAACTCTAACTTATAGTGACTCTGTCACAGAGTTTCCTTGGCAAGATCTGGAGAAAGTTTGCCATTGTCTTCCTTTTAGTCTGAGAGAATATGATTTTTCCAGGGTCGCTCAGTGAGTTTTCCATGGCTGAGCGAGGATGTGAGCCGTGGTCCTCCAGAGTCTCAGTCCAACATTCAAGCCACTACACCATCATGCTGCCTCTGAATCAGCCACTACAAGCACATATTTCCTCCCCAAGATCTCTGAACCTCCCCTTCCTGTAAAGCTTTGGTGTTATACTGTTAGTATACTAAATTATTGTACTGTTACTATGCTAAATTACAGGGTAGGCCCAAAGCTGCAAAAAGTGTGGTTCTAGCCTACTGCCCTCATCAAGCCTCAAAGCTTTCCATCTTCTATTATTCCATATTAAAAAGAATATGTCACATAACTTCACCTTATTTTAACAGCTGTCAATTTATTTGAAAAATTGCTCATTTTGTACCTGTGCCCAGTTTTGGCCTAAGGCAGCTTCTGACTACCATTAATTTCTTCCTGTCCTGGAGAATTTGGGTACAGAAACCATGAGAGTTTCTCATAGGCTTTACAATTCTTAGTGAGTTACAAGTTAGCCAGACGAAGCTGACAAAACCTGAATCTGGCATCTCTGAAGACATTAAAATGAAAAACAAGCAAAACTGGCAGAAGAGTCTTGGAAAGCACACTCTCATGGTGATACAGCCAACACCAAGGGAAAAATATTAAGTGTTTAAAGAAACCAATAAAAAAAAGGGGCCCTTTATTCTTCTCAATTCTCATTATTTATCATAAACCGTATTCATTCTTATGCAGAATACTGAGTTAAAAAACCCTAAAAATAAAAATAAAGAATTTTGCCTCTAGTTATACCAATTGGAACATGCTCATTTTGTGTGTGTGTTTGTAAAAGTATTCCTTAAGGCAGCGGGTACTTATTTTGCACCTTATTTAGAAAGAATTATTCCCCTAACACAGAGCCTCAAAGTAGCCTTGTGCCCTTTTGCAGCACCCAGAGAAATGCTGGCAGTTCCTCTGGTATCAGAATACCTGAGAAGCCAACAGCAGCTGGCTGAAGGCCTCTTGAAACTCAAAAAGGCAAACAATTACTAACCTCCCAATGTTGTTTGTCTTCAGAACACAATACTGAGATGTACACTGCTCCTAGATTAAAAACACTGATCTTAACTGTCTCACCTAACAGCCAAAATCTGTATTATTTCCCCCTAATTTTCATTAAAGAAAGCACGGATAGGCACCTTGTGGCTCTCCAAATGTTGTTGGACTGAAACTCCCATTGTTCCTCACCAGCACATGACAGATAAGCATGAATAACCCCATTACCAACTCAAATAAACAGACAGGTGATACAGATACATAAGAAAACGTTAGAACGAAATACCTTCAGAAGACAGGAATTTGGAGCAAAGAAGCAGGGAGACTGCAAGAGTAAACAGACACTTGGAAATATGCATAAGAAAAGCAGTTTGGATGCTGTTTGTGATATGAAAAGGAGAAACTGCAGCAAAGGAAGCACAAGCTGCTCCACCATAGCAGACTGCAGTCTCACAAAACTCTTTTTCTTCCTTTCCTCCTGGAAGCACCACCGGAGCTCTCTTACAAACGTCTGAATGTCACATACCTACTTAGCCTCTAGCCTTGTGGCCATCACCCCATCCTGCGGCAATGAATTCCATCACTGAATTGTGCACTGTATGAAGAAGTAACTTTCTTTGGCCTGAACTGAACTTACTGTCAGTCAGCTCACTTCAGCCTCTTCCTAGTTCCACTATTACCAGAAAAGTGTACTATCGATAGCAATGATGGAGTTTGTAATCCAACTGGGTCAGCTGACTGTCCTCTGAACTTTCATAATTAACATAATGGAAGACCAAACCAAAACTCAAAAATCTTCAGAGCCATCTTTTACATTTCCAGCTCCTTCCCTTACTCTACAGACCAGCTTGCTGCCTTTTCTTATTATCACAGACTGACTTCATTCTTGCTCGTCAGGCTTGCTCTCTCTTCTGGTCTGATGCGCTGCCATTATTACTTGTTCAACTGTCTCCCACATGTAACACTTCAAGAGCATTAGCTAAGTAGCACATTGACTGGCACGGATGCTTACCTCCTAAAGGGGGGGAAAGAAAAACCTACAAAGAAAGTGATCAACGACAGAACTAGCAGTGGAAAGGCTGAAAAGCAATAAGGAGAAGAAGGGAAAAAGATAACCCTGCAAGTAGACAGGCTGGTATTGTAGAAGCTGGTCCTATCACTTATTGTGCAGTTTTCTGCATCAAGGGAGCTCTGTGTATCTCTCTTTCCTTCCGTGGATAGTGAATTGTGGATGTACGTGGTTTTATTATACCATGAGTCACTTGAAGACTATAGTGGATAAGAAAAGCAAGCTATACAAGAAGAATGCTTCATTCAAATTTTGCTTCTCACTGCCATTAACTCATGAGACAGCCTTGCAAAAAAAAATTTTTCTCTCTCAGCCACCTCCAAATGATTATACAGGGATAATAATACTGTCTGACCTTGGAGGAGTGTTGTAAAGATTACAAGATAAATCGTATAGAACATCTTTAATGTTCTAGTCTAAAGCACAAGGCTGAATTGCTCCAGTATGGTGTAGTGATTAGAGCGGGGCTTTCCAAACGGTGTGTTGAGCAAGTTAATGTGTCACCTGTAGTGTGTAGGTGTGTCGCCTCCCCGGGCCGAGAAAGACCCCCCATCTGAGCCTAGCCAGCCACCACCGCTCTTGCCAGGGTCTTTCCTCACTGAGGGTGACAGCAGCGGGCCAGGATTGGGGGGGCTGCCTTTTCCACTGCCGCCACTCTTGCCAGGGTCTTTCCTCGATGAAAAGTGGAAGCTTAAAAATGCTTGATGACAAAATACAAGTGTCTTCATTTAACATTCCACCAAATACTGAAAAGCTGTGTCAACCTGATACATCTCATTAAAATTGTAATTATTGGTTATATTCCATTTTTAAACAATTCTTGCACATATTTACATATTTTTACTCATAAATGACTACAATTTTGGAAATGTATGTTATTATTTATAAATCATATATTTTAAAAAATATATGAAAGATTTTCATGAGATATGTTGTGTCCCCATACATTTTGTTATTACAATTTATGTATGTGCCTGTGTCTATAAGGGGTTAATTTAACCTCCAGATTGCTAGTAAAACTGAATTACTGTGTCACGAAATGATACATGTCTAAAAAGTGTGTCACCAACATGAAAAGTCTGGAAAGCTCTGGATTAGAGTGTTTGACTATTACTTAGCAGATCCGGGTTCCAATTTCTGCTTGACCATGAAATTCACTTGCGGTGGGGGTGACCCTGGAAGAGTCACTCTTGCTCAGCCTGACCTACCTCACACAATTGTTGTGAGATAAACTGGGGCATATAAATAAAGTTGGGATGTGGACACGTACAGCAGCTTCAGCTCCACTGGCAGAAAGGCATATATAAACAAGACAAAAAAAAAATTACAAAGACTAAATATAACTGTTGGATCCTTTGCACTTAAAAAAAAAATGGGAGTGAACCAAGGGAAATTCTGTAGAATGGATGATAATCAACACTAGCAAGTAACAAAGGAGGCATTTCCTTACTAGCTACACTGATAGCAATACACAAATCAGTAATATTTTCATTATTTGTGAGTTAAACCAGCTGCTTTTGGTTTTCTTTTGGGAAACCAAGAACAATTTTCCCAGAAGGAAAGGAACAGGAGAGGCTACCCATGCCTGCAACTTTGGAAAAAACATATAATATCACAATTAACTAGCCCTTTCTTTTAAAAATAACACATAATAGTATTAGATGAGTTTTATACATAGCAGTATTCTCTTAGCTCACAACAAACTCTGCCTGCATTCTAAAGGTAGAGCAGCCTTTCAACAACTATTTCCTTCTCTCTTTTTATATGAACTGATTTTTCCCCTACAGACAATAAACATTTATGTCCTATAGAAAACACATAGTGCCAACGTAGATTGATCAGGCAGCTGGCAAAGACCTGAAGCACCAGCCAACAAACCTGTGGGAAGGGAAGCAGAAAGACCAACTAAAAACAGGTGGTCAGATAATCTAACAGCACAACAGAATAGTTTGGTTACCTGGCTAAACAAGTTGTTCAGACAGAGGTACCACTACAGATCTGGAAACATTACAGCATTCAACAATACAGTATTGGTTCTCTGGTGCCTCTTGGGCCCAAGAGGATTGTGAGTTCTGCTGAACAGATCCTGCAGGGACCGACCTAAGACATTTTTGCTGCCTAAAGAGTTACAGCAAATGGTGTCCACTGCCCCAGGGAAGGTGTATAGCACTCAGAACCAGCCAAGTTATTTTGGTATGTGAGGCAACTGAACCTCTTCCATGACAGTAAAAAGACAAAAACAATAATTTAGATAACAAAATGTTCTACTTGGGGCAACCCTAGTCTTAGGACTGACCCTAAGTTCCCAACTCTTCTACCTGCTACAGTTCCAGCCTCAAATGCTGGAGAGGATTTGGCATCAAACCAGTACACCAAAATTCATTCTGCAGTTTATCTGCACATATGAATAAGCTTTCAAATAACAAAACCAGTAGATTTGCATTAAGATCTCGAAGTCAGTATAAGAACTTATGTCAGAGGGGAAGAACAGGTTTTGCTTAAGTTCTAGTCCTTAAAACAACCCTGCTGCTGTTACACACAATTAAGGAAGCAGCTTATTAATTCTCCTTGACACCCATTACTCTGAGCAGAATGAATATAAAATTAATAGGTTTTCAACTACCTCTCCTACATATCCCAGTGTAAGAGCTTTTCTTTCTGAAAAAGGAAACAAACCTTCTATCTTCTGTAACTTATGTAACTTCATCAGGTCAAGATGAATAGAGAATGTGAGAGAGAACAATACCTTTGAACAATAGTGTTCAATCTTTTAAAAGAATATTAAAATGGTAATTCAAAACACAAAGTGCTTCTTTTATACTATATTCCAAATGCACAAAAGTACTAAATTATAACTTCTGTGTACATGGAAGGCATGTGTAATTAAGTTATTCTCCTGACAGGTTTATTCATCTATAATATCTAAATAAAGGTGAGTTTGTCAGTGCTTTATATTTTATAGATGCAGATGGCATTATTTAAAACAGGACTAATTTATCTGCTTCTTGCTATGCTTTCATTTCAAATATCTTTATTCCATCTTCTTGTCATGTTTTATGGATTGGATTCATACACTCACTAAGGATTGGATCCAGACTTCACTGTGCTTAAAAAAGACCCAGTGACATATTGAAGAGTGACCCACAGAAATCAATGTAACTCAAGGTCAGGGTCCACCAAGGCTGTTCCACTGGCAGACCTGATTTCATCAGTAGACCTTGTGGAAGGTGGGTTGTTTTAAAGCCTGCTCCAAAGATCTGGAAAAGCTTCCAAAGCATGTTTTTCATGTAAGGCAGGTGGCTGGGGGTGAGGAGCAAAAGAGTTTCTTTGAAGTAATATGACACTGGATTTTAAGCCTCAAAAAGTCATGACCAGCTTCGCTCCCATAGAATGATTCCACTCTAAGTATGACAAAGCTTGGATCCAGGCCCAAGTTGCCCCTTAATTTGTCTCTACCTCTCTGTCTTGCGCTTTAGGTTTTACATCTTCTGACATGGCTTTTAGAGGAACACAGGCCTCCCTGTAGCTCTTCTGCAATAAGCACACATGACCACCCTGCAGAATAGTTTCCAGATGAGTACTGAGAAACAACACAGACCTATTTTACATCACAAAGGCTCCAAAACATCCATGACTCATATCCAAATGGACACATTGTACAAATATCTTCAAACAAAACCAAGCTACTGGATTATAAATGCATGCTTACCACTTAATGACTGCAGATCAAGCACCAATGCTTTCATATCATCTCAAATAGTTAGTACTTGAAAAATTTGTCTGTCTGTCTGTGTCTGGTTTGTGTGTGTTTCTGTATGTATGTGCCTTCAAGTCACCTCTTGACTTATGGCAACCCCATTAATTTCATAAGGTTTTCTTAGTCAAGGAATACTCAGGTGACTTGGCTACCTCCTTCTCTGAAATACAGGCTACAGCACCTGGTATTCATTGGTGGTCTTCTGTCCAAGTACTAACTAGGGCTGACTCTGCTTAGCTTCCAGGATCAAAGAAGATCTGGTGCCTTGAAAACTTAGCTACATCCTATTGTAAGGTCCAAAAATTCTTCATCTGTTCTTTAGAGCAAACAAATACCTGCTTGGAAATGTTAAACAGATTATATATTTTTAATTTCTTCTTTGAACACAATATTTTTAAAATGCAGTTTAAAGTTGATCCATTGCCTACTTGTTTTCCTGTGTGTTTATCTTTGAGTTGTATACACAAATACATAAAATACACAATTGAACCACTAGTTCAATGATGAACTGATTCTATCTACCTTTAGCACAAGTAAAAGCAAGGGACTATACATTCTCCACACATCCAATCTTTCACAAAAGTCTAGAATGTCAAATTGAATATTAATAAGGATACTGCTCCTATTTTATCTACCTAAAGGACAACTGTTAAAATAACTTTAAGCCAGCAGTTAACATTATTCGAGCTATTAACCTTAACGGAAGAAAACTATAAACAGTATTCTTTCTTCTTTACCTCTCAAAATACTTTTGTAAGCCTCAAGCTTTGTAAGCTTACAAAAGTCAAGGGACAACGCAAAATGCATGTTGTAGTTTGAGCAAATCACTTAGCTTGCACATCCAAGCCCAAAATCAAATGATTTCACTGACCAGAATTAACAGCCTGGTTGTCACTTGATCATGGGCATCAAGTGACAGCTTTCATGTGAGATCAAGCCAATCACCTGATAATACAAAATGCCTTTTCAGTTCTGCTTTGCCTGCCAGATTAGGTGGTAAAATTAAGCAGTGCACATGCATGTGCCAGCCAGTTCTTCCTTGAGCTCAGAGTCACTTGGTTGAGGCTCCTTTTCTTCCTCCTTCCCCCAGTAACTATTGCCATTTACTTTTTGCAAAAGAAGTGCTGACAGGAATCCAGATCAAAGAAGTACACAATGTTACATGTCACAGCAACATCTCTAGCACTTAATAAGGCACATGAGATTCTTTCTGTTTCCACATGAAATACTTCCTATTTGCAATGTAGCTGTAAAGCCAGTGACTTTTTCTTGGGTAAAAAACAGGCAGTAACCTTCAGAAACCTCCACAGGAATAGTCTTGGTACAATCAAGGGCTCTTTCACTTGCTTATCCTTCTCAGGAATAGATGTCACCATGTACCAGCAATGCCCTTCAGCTACAGATAGAGGATGAAGTCCCTATATAGAAAAGTAAATGGATGCAAAGCTAAAAATGAAATAGTTTATTGAAATGTTCCAACCTCCTTGACTGACTATAATTATTTTTGCAGATATGAAATACGTGCATTTATCTGTACATTTGTGCCTGTCCTCTGAACTACCAGTAGTTTACTTCAGTAAGTATGTTCAACAATAGGGAAAGGCTGGATTTTGTAACTTCAAAGATAGGACATCAACTTTTTCTGCTGCTGCTTCTAAACACTATTTATCTCTCTATACAGGCCTGCTTGAACCTTCAGGGTGACCTTTCTTTGGCCATTTCCGCACTACACTCTTATAGCACGATTATTCCACGGAAATGGCCTCTCTGTCCCATCACCACCTGAGGTATGGTTGGTGATGACACAGGAGAAAAGTGTTTTCAGTGGCTGCTCCCACACTATGGAATTCCCTCCCAAGAGAGGCTAAGTTGGCCCCTTTTTTATCTCTTTTTACCAAAAGGCAAAGACCTTTTTATTTAAACAGGGTGTTTTTTAACTGGGCACGGCAAGGGATCTTTTAATGGGATATACTATACCTTTCTTATGTTTTATATAAATTTTAAACTGTTTTAAATATTTTAACAAGATTGTCTCTTAATGTAAATGTTTTTGTAAATGCTAGTACCATCTATTGTTTTACCTGTATTTTGTTTTAATTTTACACTGTAAGCCACACTTTTGATTTTAAGACCAAAAGCAAATGCAGACTCCGGGTGGAACACTGGCCATTTCATCTTCCTCCCTTCCTGTTTTGCTTTATGTATCATATCTTTGATGAAGAGTTTGGACTTCCAAAAGTCAGATGGAATTTGTGACCTCTGCATTGTTTTGTTTTTAAGTATTAACCTAATACAGATTCCATGTTTTTTTCCTTGTACAAGATGGCAACATTTAATTTTTGCCTCAGCAGCTAACAGATGAACAAAGGTAACAGGATAATTCAGTGCTCACTGCAGATAAAATGAAGAAAAATACTCTCTGTCTAAAGCAAGAGATCCTGTGGCACCTGAAAGACTAACCAATTAAATGTGGCAGAAGCTTTTATGACTTAAGACTTTTAATTGGGTACATGAAGTGCTGTCTTCATTTGTTACGCAAGCATATGAGCATGGGAGGGGGAGAGACAGTGGGGCCATAGGACATGAAATACAAGAGTAGGAGGAAGTCTGTCACATGCTAATTACATAACAAGAAAGATTGTGTGTTCACTACTACTGGCTGCTGTCGTTTTTCTCGTACATAGTTGGTTTTGAACCAAAATGATGATTAGCTATCTTTTTACCTGCCATCGCCTTTTAGCACATTTTTCACACACTTTCTATGTATGATTGTGAAGGATGGGACAGTTAAGAAAGCTGGCAGGAACAGGTCAACTCATCTGAATGTGCTGCAGGGTGAGAGATCTACAGATACCATGGACTGCCAAAAGACAATGAATGAGTCCAGTTTGAACTCTCCATAGAAGTCAAAATGACTATACTGAGGTATCCTATTTTGGATATATCATAATAAGATATATCATTAGAAAAGACATATGTTTGGGAAAGTGGAAGGCGGGAAAGAGGAAGACCACATTACAGGCTGATAGACTCAATCAGGAAGCCAGAGCCTGGGTTTGCAAGACCTGAGCAAGGCTGTTAATAACAGAGTGTTTGAGGTCTCCTCTTTCATAGGTCATTACAAGTTGAAGCTGACTGGATGGCAATTAACAGCAACATTTTACACATACCACCTGAAAGCCACTTTATCCACTTAAAACAACATGACTTACTTGAGAAAGTCAGGGTCAAAGCACACACCATATTAAACATGCAATGTACAGGTGATTTTTTTTTCAAAAATGACCTTTCAAACTCTAAAGCAAGAAAGAATTTCTCCAGTCTCAACTGGGAAGCATGTTTGTTGTTGTGCACCTTCAAGTCAATTACAACTTATGGTGCTAAGGCAAAACTATCATGGAGGGTTTTTGTTGTTGTTGTTGTTCAGAGGGAGTTTGTCATTGCCTTTCTCTGAGGCTAGAGAGTGTACTTGCCAAAAGTCACTGAATGGGATTTTGACCAAGAGGGGTTTGACTGGCTGAGTCCTGGTCTGAGGTTTTTTCTGCACAGTGCTGCTACAATGCTACAGCAGTAGGTTTACCACTTCAGGAGCCGAGCTACCGCACAACATCATTGCTATCCAGGCTATCCCACCCCCAAGTAGCAATAGCATTTATTTCTATACCGCTTATCAACTAAGCGTTATCTAAGCGGTTTACAATGTGTTTTTTTTAGCTAATTGCCCCCAACAAGCTGGGTACTCATTTTACTGACCTGCGGAAGGATGGAAGGCTGAGTCAACCTTGGAGCCTGGCAGGATCGAACTCACAACCCTGTGGTTGCAGTACTGGCATTTAACCACTGCGCCACCAAAGTACCTTCTACTATATCCAGAAAAAATCCATTAAGCGCCTCCTTTAGTGCTTCAATCCTGTCAGCCAGCTCTGTGTGGTACCGTAAACAGCGCTTCCTGCTGTCATGGATCCAGCAGTGGGCGAGCTGTGGGCATGCCCAGCTTGTCCTTCCCTCCCCGACTCCCGTGGCATGGTAACTTCAAAACCAATCAGCAATCTCTGTTTATTTTAAAGTTTTCCTTTGTGTTAAACTTTTTATTTTTTTTAATACATTTTTAAGTATTATAGTATGAAAATGCAATAGCGTAACCACCTTGTAATGCGGTTACAACGGTGTTATGCTAGTACAGCTTCCAAAGAAAAACAAAAGATCAATCAGGAGTGGTGGGGAGGGCTGAAGGCGGGGAAGGGAAGTGGCCAAGGATGCTGTAGTGCGGAAAGATGCGGAAAACAACATCTCTAACCTGCTACCATCGCACAAGTGGCAATGCTGGAATTGTAATCGTACAATGTGCTAATGGTGTCTAGTGTGGAAATGGCCCAACACTCAAACCACTACACCACCCTGGCTTTCACGGGGCACATGAAGTGGTGTTTAAATCCTCCCCATTCAAGCTCATACCAGAGAATTTCTGCACACACTTACAACACAGAGATTTTAACACGCTAATAGTTTCCCCTCCCTTTTAGCCTCCTTGCCAAGTGCATCAATATTTAGTTTAAAAAAAAAAAGACAGGGCACAGTTTAAAATATCCCTCTCATGCTTATGCCAATCTAGATCACACATATTTTAGAGCAGAGTTTTAGCTACATGCTACATCTTCAACACAGTTGAATGATCACTGATCACTGCACAATTAATCTTCTCTCACACAGGCTTTGGGGGATAAGACCTACCCTCACAAAAAGAGAATTGCCTAATCTGATAACAATAAGCTTCCACTGTTTACACAGAACAAAAATGTCCTTCTGTACAAGTGGGGTTATGTGGTCACACTGACCCCAAAGTTGTACGTTCCCAGAGGAAATTGCCTGGTGTTTACATTACAGTCTTTTTGGCATCAGTTGAACTTTGGTTCTTCTAGGCTTTTCAATTACATGTTTTCTTAGCATACGTTGGCATCTTCCATGGGAATATGACATGCAATTATAGATGAATTGAACTTTGTTTTTGTAATTACTGATATTTGGCACCACCATTTACAACTGTTCTTTCTGCATCTTTGTATACAATGCGGAAGAAAAATTTTGTGCTGAACAGGCTCATAGTCTGTGAAAGCATATGCCACAATAAACGTGGTAGTGTTCAAAGCTGAAATGATGCTCCTTGTTTTTCTGCTGCAACATGTGAAACACAGCATCTCAACAGACATCTACTTGCTACTGCCGCTCCTGCTGCATAGAAGCTCAACTGACAATACATCCTAGATTTCCTAGCAAGCATGCTAGGGGTAAAGTGTGTATTTATTAGGCAACTGTTTTGTCACAATTTTACCTGCCATTTTCTTTCTTTCCTTCTTTCTTTCTTTCTTTTTAGTGTGTTACCTTCTCCAGGAGAAAAAAATAACTAATGAAATCTGCTGTAGAAGCTAAGGGTGGCAGAGAATCTGAGCAGAAAAATAGAAAGGGGAAAGGGAGGAGAAGGGATCTAGGAACACCTTTGAGGCTAATTCATATATTTCAGCATGAATTATTGTGGACTTCAATCCACTTCATCAGATGCAAAGATTATGCTGATATATATCATTTAGTCTCAAAAGTATTGCTATATCCCTCCTCCTACCACCCCCAGCATTTTCCTCCTTATGTTGAAACAGAATATGCTGAAATCCAGCTATCTTGTTGAAAAAGAAGCCAAATAATATTAGTCTGTGAGACAGAAACAAGTGAAATAGAAATAGTCCTCTCTTACGAAAGACAGGAGGAAATCTAAAAGTGAGGAACGAAAAACACTTTTTTGGCGTGTCTGTCAACAACGACATGAATTTGTTTTAAAGCCCATTTTGGATGTGCTTATATAAATCTGAAACATAAAGTATGATTTAGTCCAAGGACAGCTGCATGAGATAAGCATGTCTGGTACATGGAAGTGAGACCCACTGTAACCTTATTTACGACTGGGTTGTTAATGGATAATAAGATAATTGTTTTCCAGAATTTATTCCTGTTCTTTCTTTTTTTTATATTCTACCTTTCTCCTAATGTGGTGTGACATCACTTCACAAAACAGAACCAGCAAGCGAAAGGGGGAGAAGTATACAGACTAGGCCTGGCGTATTTTCCAATGGGCAGGATGTAAATCAGTCAAAGAACCATGGAAATCAATGACTAACTTGTCACGACTAATCTCTCTTTATTTCAGTGTGCTTGCTTCAAGGATGGCTAAGTCCAGCCCACTGCTTCCAACTGAGTCCTATGGGACAAAATAAACAGGGTATAAAGAAAAGATAAAACCTGACATTTTCAGTAGAATCTCCAAGCAGAAAAAAAAAGAAGTTATTCCCCACTCCAGCAATACCGCCAAGTGCATTGTCTGAGGGGAAAAATGCAGCACTGCATCTGGTTATAGGGTCAAACTGGTAATAGAGGCAAAACCACAGCAAAATGAAAAGCATTGCTTCCCAGAAAAAGAATTCTGCCCACCACACTGAAAAATAATTTCTGTCCTTGAATTTCTACCGTCAGTATAACATTAAAGTTCAGCTGATCATTTAGAAATGCAGTTTAGGTATCCAAAGAAAAGGGGTAAGCAAAGCTGCCAAAAGAACCAGTGTAGTATAGTGGTTTGAACACTGGATAGGGCTCCAGGAGACTAGGTTCTGAATAACCCCATTCAGGCATGAAAACCTACTAGGTGACCTTGGGTGAGTCCCATTCTCTCAGCCTCAAAGGAAGGCAACAATAAACCTCCTCTGAATAAATCTTGCTAAGAGCCGCCTGTGATATATTCACTTTAGGGTCAAGGTAAGTCAGAATTGACTTGAAGGCACCTGACAACAACAGCAGCAACAATAAGATTAGCAGACACAGCAAGTACAAGCATTCTAGGCACCCAGAATTTTCAACTCCCCACTTTTTTCAGTGCTGGAAATGTGAGGCTGAAGGAAAATTTTATTTAGGTGGGTAGAATTATTGGCAGTGCCTTCATTTGCACCTCTCCTGTGAAACAGATTCAACAGAGTGGGAAGCCATGTTACTCACTGTGCAGATGCCGTCTCCCTGAGCTGCCTACCATTAGTTGTCTCTTTTCCTTCTCTGTCCCCCACACACCTCATTCATCACCATGATGACACTTTGCTAGAGCTTGAGATTGAAAAGACAAACCTGGTACAATCACACGACAAAAATGCAAAGTAAATGGCATTCCGTTCTTCATTCATTTTTAGCAGCCTGCATTGTTTTATAAAATGTCTATTACGTTGCTGATCTACATATATTTCAATTAGCACTGGTGGAAGTTCTTTCCAACAGATTGCATACATATGGCATAACGCTTCCTTACTGTCAAATATATGCCAGTCATTCCACAAAATGTTATAAAGCTAGAGAGAAATACGAAGGTGATTTTTAATGCATCTATTTTGCCTGCTTCCAATTCATCATAATGCATTTCATTTGTCATTCCCTTGATCACTTTGAATAGCAATTAACCAGGAAAAATAGTATAGCATCATGCTAGTTATATGTGTATCACTGATTATTTGCATAGACTCCATCACTTCTCTTGTTTCAGTTAGTGACTTGCTCAACAGAGCACACAATAATGATATTCGAACTCAGATCCAACTTCACATTTACTGTAATATCACTCGAGACTACTAGTGATTCAACCAGCTCATCACAGTTCAGGTTGGTAGACACAATGAGAATGTCTGATTAGAATATGGAAATTCTGGATACAAATCTCTGCTCAGCTTTCTTGCTACCCTTGGGAAAAACCTCTCTCTTTCTCTCTCAATTCATCTTCCAGGACTTTTGTGAAGCTAAGTCTTTCTCCAAGGTGACTGAGAGAAATCCAGGGCAAACCATTGGGAAGGTTTTCACCAATTTGAAATGAGTTAAAAGTGTAAGGTAGGTGAGGTGGAACCACTCTCCAGATACTTTGGGTTACAGCTTCTACAACCCTTGACCACTGGTTATGCTGGCTAGAATTGATAGGAGTTGTAATCTAAAACATCTGGAGGGTACCAGTTTGTCTATTCCAGAGTAAGGTGTCACTATAACTCTTTAAAACCCAGTTTTTATGTTGTTAGAATAGAAAAAAATTAGCATTAAATGATGTCAATCCATATGAGGAATTTCCAGATTTGTAAAATAGCTGAGAATGATCCAGTCACAGTCAAATAATCCGAAATCATGGTAATTTAAACACAAGAGTTAAACAGTTCTTTAAACCTCATCTGCAGGAATCCTGCCCTTCCCACCTGCACATTCATAGAGCATGTGCTTGTAAGTACAGACAAAACTGGGCTTAGGGGACCAATGATCTGAGCTCGTACAAAGCAGCTTTTTGTGTGCAAGCAGTACGCTGTTAAACGATATTCCTCCCTAAATATATTTCAGTCTCCACATATCAGAATTACAATCACATGTCTGAGAACAGCACCCAGTTAATTAAAATCTCTACATAATCCAACGAATATTATGACGTTTTCAAGCTAAATGGAAGTTTTAGGTTTAAGTTTACAGGTGCTTGTTTGTTGGTTAAGACGTTTCCTAAGTCTGCATTTAATGTTGCTCTGTAAGAACAAGCCATATTACCGTTGATATTGACAGTCCAGAACCAAAGGTTTGAAGTTCTTCTGCACTGTGTTCATAAGACCCTGGGACCTCAAGACCCAGTACTGTGCATACTAAGACCTCAAAGCAAACACCATCCAGACCAGGCCTATTGTGGACTCAAGCATATTGTTCCAAGTGTCCACTTCCAAATCTGCAAGAGAAGACTTCAGATCCACGCAAGAGTCCAGGTATTTCTCAAATCCACTAACAAGTCTAGCTTTTGAAGTTTCAGCAACTCACTGGATATGTTCCAGCAATAGATTTTACTGCAGGACTTACGATATTTTGATTTAATTCTGGTTGTAATTAGAAAGCCTTTGCAAATCTATTTATTCTCCAAAATCCCACGGTAGTACTACAGATTCAAAGAGTGCCTTCAACTGCTCTGTCCTTGGCATCAGAATACAGTGGTCCCTCTGTGTATGAGAACTCCGGATGATCTCAGGAGACTGCAGAGCATTGCATTCTATACATAAAATGGTGGTGACATGAACATGGATGCACTGAAGTGTCCATTCACACATTGCCACCATTTACTAGTATGGGATATGATCATTCGCATTTTTTGCTATTGGCAGGAGGCCTTGGACTGAACCCCCACGTGTACAGAGGGTCCACTGTATATGAATGCTTCTATAGCAATCCCTTCAGCAAAGAACAAGACTGTCTAAATCAGCAGCGGGCAATCAACAATCTTCTAGATGTTGTTGGACTACAACTCCCATCAGTTCTTCACCTACTCTAGCTAGTGGTGAGAGATAATAGGAGTTGTAGTTTAACATCAGGAAAAGGTTACTTTTCACCATTGCCCATGCCTTTGGGGTCATTCTGGGAAACTAGCTTTTCCAAGATGAGATCAAGAGAGAGTCATAAACTGATCACCCCTGATTTAAATGAACACAGAGTGCATGGACTTAACTGTTACAACTGAAGAACTTCTGGTTTTATAAATCAGGGATGCAAACACTGCAGCCTTCTAGATTTTGCAACTCCCAGCAGCCCTAGTCAGCACAGCGAATCAGCAAGGAATGGTAGGAATTAGAGTTCAGTAATGTCTGGAGGCCCAGCATTTCCCACCTCTGTTACAAATGAACAAGTTCCCAAGGCATGTATTTCTTGCAAGGTAGGGCAAACTGCTGGACAAGGTTCTACTGGAAAGCTAATCACCTCTCTATTCCTTCTCTGCAAACGTTACTCTTTTCTTGCTGTTCAAAGCAGAGGGCCCTTTCATACTTCACAATTATAACACTATGATTCCACTTTAACTACCATGGCTACATTCTATAGAATCCTGAGATTTGTAATTTGATCAGAGGCTCTAGAGCAGTGGTTCTCAACCTTCCTAATGCCGCGACCCCTTAATACAGTTCCTCATGTTGTGGTGACCCCCAACCATAAAATCATTTTCGTTATTTATTTATTTATTTATTAGTTAGTTAGTTAGTTATTTCCAACATCAAATAGATTGGAAACACTGCCCTAAATCACTGCTCTGGATAGACTTCTAATGCCTAAAAACTGGTAACCCTCCCCCCTTTTTAAGCACAGAAAGCATCCATCAATGCCAGAATTAAGGCAGTAGTTATAGTTCTGAATGTTGGTTTTCCACAGTTCAAAAAGTCAGTCACTCCCAAAGGCAATGCCAAAACAGCCCACATTTTACATGAGGCACAGGGAGGAAAGGACAGGGAGAGAGGAAAGATGGTGGCGGCATAAGCAGGCGTGTTTTGTTGCACTCCCTCCCTTCTTCCCTCCCTTAAAGGGAGTGCGGATGCTGAACATACAAAAAGTGAGGAATGCAAGACAATCAGGGCGAAGAACACAACACGTCCATGTGGCAAGCGCCAAGGGTCCACGCACAACAAAAGCGAGAGGAGAAAGTCATCCTGGTTATTTCTGCACTTGACTGTTATAGCGCTATTATTCCACTTTCACCATCCTATGGAATCCTGGGGTTTGCAGTTTGAACCCCAGCGCAGGGGTCTCAGAAGCACTGCTCCCATTGGCTGTGAGGCCACCTTCTTTTAAAAGGGGGGGCAGGATTGAGGAGCGGCGACCCCTGTGAAATGGTCGTTCAACCCCCAAAAGGGTCCCGACCCCCAGGTTGAGAACCACTGCTCTAGAGGAACTCTCTGACTGAGAATTCTAAACATGCCTTCTTAATGGAAGTTAAAGAGACATCATAATGTTATAACTGTGTAGTGTGAAAGGACCTAGAGACTTTTGTTCTGCAACTTCTGAACACAGAGAAGGATCTCATTCGGTTCTTAAAAACTGCAGTTCAAATATGAACTCTGGAACTCTGGCTTGTATGTATAAATTCTTTTTAAGACACCCACGACAATGAAAAAGAGGTGGAATCTAAGGGAAGCACATGTTAGGATGGTAAGCTGTGGCTACTTGTCCATTAAAATGATCAATGTTGCCTTTGCATTACCGGCATCATCTGTCAGCAAAGCTCATGATTCCCCTACTTCCCATCTTCTCTAGTATTTCATTATTATGAGATCTATTTCATTACTTTTATTTCCCATATGCCATTACTAATACACTTTTGCAGAATGTCTTTTTCTGCTCCTGTTTTACGCACTTGGGCGGCTGAGTGGTGGGAGGGGGAGATTATTTGAAACATGGTAATGGATTTTCCAATTTGTTCCATCCTTGAACATTTGTCAACCTTGAGATACAGGCTTTTCAAAATAAAGTGGTTCCTTTTCTCACATGTATACATGCCCTTCCAACATTTGCTTCAGACAAAGAATCACAGCCCCCCACACCCCCAGCAGCCTACAAGGAGTGAAAAAAAGCACAAACCAGTGAGTCATTGAGGAGCAGAAAGTGTGTGTGTGTGCCTTCAAGTTGCTTGTCACCGCACCACAACTGCAGCCATGTATGGAACTAGGCAGTTCATTGGATGAGAGACTGCTGGGAGACTCATGTAAGGACAGAAACCAGAAAAATGAAAAAGGCTTTCAGGAAAATCTCTGGAAAGACCAGTTTCAGGGGGACAAACTTTGCTTGCCAAAAGTCACAGGTTAATGCAACCAGGTGAAAGTTCTAGAGGTTAGTCAGATGGGCAAAGAACTCTGCCAGAGAGCCCTGTCTGTCTCTGTAAACTGTACTCTATGGTGATGCATCTGGCACTTTCATGATAGTAATCCAACTCTGGATTATGGACTGGAGATTTAACAACAGAAAAAAATGGAAGTGCTTCTTTATACTGAGGGTCTTCACAGGGTATAGTCTGTGTACGTGTGTACACAGATCATTGATCTGTACACAGCTAGATTAGTTCACATGTAACATTCATCACATGTACCCAGGGTCTAAATAGCTCAAAGGTACCAGATTGCATCTTATCTTAGAAGTTAAACAGAATCAGCCGTGGTTAGTACTTGGATGGGAGACCACCAATGAATATCAGGTGCTGCAGGCTATATTTCAAAGGAAAGAACTGTAAAACCACCTCTGAATATTTCTTGCCTAAGAAAACCCTAAGAGATTCATGAAGTCACCATAAGTTGACAGGCAACCTGAAAGGGACACACGCACATTCCTGTATTCATACAGGATTTTCTGGATTTACATTATTTTTCCAGTAGCCAAGCTCATGATTAACAACAGTAGAAATAAAGAATTTAGACATGTTCTATACATTTTTTTTTAAAACATTAAACAAATATTCATAAAAATACTGCTGCTACTCTACAAAGAGATAAATTCAGCATGGTTTTGGTGTGGTTTGCATAGGATTGTGTTCTCAGAAAATATTACTAGTTGTACCTAAATACACAGTTGTTCATCTGTGCAGTGTAGTTTTTTTTCCCTTTTTCTACCCCAACAACACAGTTTTGCAATGGCACAAAACACTAATGAAAGCCAAATATATTTAATGATAAGAATTTATTACAAAGGGAGAAAGAAGGGAAGAAAGCAATTTGAACAATTCAGATAATTATACAATTTAAGTTTCAAAGCAAAACAGGATGGAGATCAAGAAATCAGGTATCTAGAGTTATCAAGCCTTCCTGCTGTTAGACAGCTCTCAGCAGGAATGCAGCTATAGACCTCACCCTGCCATTCCTTGGCCTCCAAGATGCTGTTGGATGAAGGCTGTGGCCATTTCCCACAACACTCTTATAGCGCGATGATTCCACTTTCAACCTCCTATGGAATCTTGGGGTTTGCAATTTCAGGAGGGGTCAGCCTTCCCCTCCCGGAACTGCAAACTCCAGGATTCCATAGGAGGTTGAAAGTGGAATCATACGCTATAAGAGTGACGTGTGGAAATGTTCTGTGTTGTGGATACGAGCTCCAGTTCTGTCCTCTGCTATCCTCTTCAGTTGGTGCTTTTTCACATACCCTCCCTGCGCTCTCTCCTCAATCTCTTTCCTCTCTCAAATTTTACACACAACCCCATTCCCAGAATTTCCTCTCACACACCAAAGATCATTCTCAAAATTTCTGTGGCAGCTCCATAGTGACCAAAAGGGGTTGTGCTCCAAGCTGGCTGTAGGGAGTTATATTTACAGCTTCCATAAAGTGCAGGCCTGTGTCTGTGCACACAGACATTCTGCTTCTCAGTTTGTTATTTTGTGGTTGTCGCTCAGCTTGGTGAACTGGTTGTAGGAAGGCTGCTCCTTGAACAGTCAAGGAATCCAGTCACTTCCACTCTAGTGCAGCTTGAAAAAGTATCTTCTCTCAATCATTCTGAAGTCACTGCATCACATTGTTCTCTGAACGCCAGTGCTTTAAAAGTCGTAATAGCAGCTCTGAATTAAGAAAAGGTCACATGGGGGCCCGAGAGGAGAGGTTCCTTCTCACCACAACAGGAAAGAGGAAGCAGAAGCAGCTGCCACAATCTTCTACCACTACCACTTCACACACACCACACATACCCTACCAAAAAAGAACATTGTCATCTGTCTACTGCTCTGTAACCAGAGCTTTGAAGGAAAAGTTATTCTGGTGTCTGCTGCTGGCCCAAGAACTAAGGGCTGCTGGAGAGTTGCTGAGTACCTCTGTGCTGACAAAGACACCAGCCTGCTCCTTACTCAGTGTAAATGTCTGTTCACAATGTTCTTGTCCTGCCCTCATCAAACAGATCTCCCTTCTCTTTACCTTCACTTGTATGGCTTGCCTTTAGTCTGAAGGCAACTTACTTATAACAGACACTCTGGAAGTAAGTGACAGCAACAAGAGAGAAGGCACATAGCCTTCTGTAGAGGAGGCACTACCTTGGTTTGCTTACCGGTACTTTAATAAGGGCACAGATTCAGCGTACCACTGCTCTTCTCTACCTACTTGCCACTAGCTGTTTAAAAGCTGTTATCCCACCTACAACACTAAATCATCTTTCTTTTTCAGAAACAAATATGTCCTCTTTCTTAGAAATCATGAAGGCTACCCACCTATCCTGTAACTTACAGGCAGGAGAAATGTGCAGAGCTCCCAACTGTGCTGTTTGTGTGTCTACGAGCCTTGCTTCCGTTAAATTAATAGGAGTCTGGTGAAACAAATTCTGCAGGTCAAAATGGTTGGTGTGTGGTTCTCCAGATGTTGTGGGAGACCTCTCCCATCTGCCAAATTACAGCCAGTGGTGAGGGATTACAGGAGCTGCAGTCCCATGTTGCCCACTGCTTTTTTTGTGGACATCACAGGTGAGAAGATTTTCATACACTAAGGGTCTGAGAAACTACCTTCTGTTAAAACAGAGGTGGGCAAAGTGCAACCCACAGGCCACATGCAGCCTCCAGGGCCATTTTGTGGCCCCCCCCGAGAGTCAAATCATGCTCCAAAATGCCCCAAAATGACTGCTAAGGAATGTGGTGAGCATTTCCACACATATGGAAGTCCTTTGCCTTCTGGGATCAAACAAAAGCTTTGCAATTTTAAAAAAATGTTTTGCCCCAAGTGTCCTCCAGAGGGTGTAGAGAGGCATTTCCACCACATTTCCCCCCTCCCCATTAACCTAGGCCCTAGAGAGGGCTTGCAGGGTGGTGGTCAGGGAGTGGCGTCTGCATACTTCTTGTTTTTAAAAAAGACTTGAGCCAGAAAGACCCAAAAAGGTAGCAAAAATGCCCTCCATACCCCCTAGAAGGCATATGAGCACAGCTCATACTGATTTTATTTTGTAGCAGTAGGTACAGCGGGGGTGCAGCCCCTCTTCAAATTCTCCTGAGGGGTGGTTAATGTAGCCCTCTGCTCCTTCCAAAGTTGCTCATTGCTGTCTTAAGAGCACAAGGATAGGATCAAGAAAACCCTACATCAGGGTTACATGAGGGAAGAAGTAATTCCTATAACTGCGCTAAATACCGAATGCAAAAGCACAAAGACTCCGTCTACCAGCCAAGCATCAACCGGCAACACGATGCTCCCTACATATCCCAGAATGGGGCTGGAGAAATGTGGTTCTCCAGATGTTTGGAGCCCCAGCCCACAAGCTGCATCAAGTATGGCCAAGACTGTGGAGCTATAGCCCAAAATATCTTTAGAGCAAATGGCTCTCTGCTCCTATTCTAGACAAAGTATATATGGCCCATTTTCTAAACTATCCACAGCACCTACTGCCCAGTCTGAAAGCAGCAACACAGCTGAATCAAAATGAAAATACTAGCTTTGATCCCAGCATCCAAAGTGAGTTAAAGTTAAATGAGTTAATGAGAAGGAAGCTTCCCATTCTCTCCTCCCCCACGCAGCTATCTGTGGCTCCCCAAAAAGCATCTCCAGAGAGTCATGAGGTGGCGGCGGAAGAACAGAAAACTGTCCTTCCATGACTGCCCTTATGTTGATGCATCTTAGGATCCAAGCCTTGCAGAGCCATAAAGTCCCAAGTAAAAAGCATAAATCAGGTCCTTTCCACTCCCTGCCTTTCCCCTTAGTCTTCTGGTCGCGATCCTAGCAGCACTTCTACAGGGAAGGGAGCATGAGAGGACTGTTCCCCTCCACACTGGGCCAGCTTCCTGCAGAAAGGAGTGTGATGGAGACACCTCTTCCTTCTGCAGCTCAGCTGGGCTCTTTCCCATGCTGTGTTGGGGCAGGAAGCACCCCCATCACACTTCTGGGGCTTCCGCAGGGCAGGTAAGTGCAGGATGGCCACATGATCAGGGGTCATTGACAGATAAATCCCATCAGTGATTTACTCCGCGATTGTGCCAGCTGGCAACAGGAGAAGGACGGGACCGTGACGACATCTTGCAGAAGCATCATCACAGTCTTGCTCCTCTCCCGTATCCAAGCTGGGACAGAAAGAGCCTCAATCATAGCTAACTTTTTACAATAGTTTCTTTGTGTTAAAGATCCAGTAAACATATGACTACTAATCACTGATCGCCTTGAGACAAGGGAACCTTCCGGGGCTGGTATTTCTCTCTCAAAATTATCTTGTCTTACTCATGAAATTTCACAAGGAGTCCAGGTAGAAATAACCTGAAGGCACACAACAGCAAAAACAACAAGATGTCAGCTTCCATTTGTAACCCTTCCATGTCTTCCCACCATTTCTTTTATCTTTTTATCTTTGTATTTTTTTTTTATCTTCTTCCTTGCTAGCATCCATTAAGAAGGAAAAGATAGAATAAATGCACACAGCCATCTGAATGGAAGCATTAGGGGCAGATTGTTTGGATGGTACCCTGGTTCTCAAAACAACACAGTGGCAGAACTAGGTGGGAACCACAAGGAACCAACTGAGATTGATCATGGAATTATTCAAAGATTACCAGTCCAAGGAAAGATAGTCACAGGGAAGAACTATGGAACCAATCATGGATGATTTAGATAGAAATAAACAGACCTGAATTCCTATTAGCATCCAGATAGCATCTATGTAGCTTGGCGACAAATATTTGCCCAAGCAAAATGGAAAGAAGACATGAAGCATGGCACCCACAAGACTACTTTATCAGAGTCTAGGAAAAGTAGAAGCCGCACAATGAAAAGACAGTCCTTAACCCTTGGAAAGAGCATCTATATGTCACCTTAATCCACACTAGGTGAATTAACTAGGCCTGAAAGCCTGTACTGCAGCCAAATGAATCAGGTTTCAGTGCAAAAAGGGCTACTGGGAGTGAAATACTTAGAATACATAGGAAATGTCATCCAAGTGAAAAAATAAACCACAATACTTGCTAATCTTGACTTCCATTTTATATTTTTGTACATGGTTTCCTTGATTTCCACCGTTCTGTATGTTTAACAGCATTATTACTACTACTGAGATCTATTATAAAGAGACCTTACTTCAACAATCTACACTCCACTGGAAAATAACTTTGCTCACCAGTTTTCAAAAGAAAAGTTCAGCAAGATTCATACCCACATGATAAGCTAGTGTTTGGCAGCAAATTAACCTATTCATCTTTCTTTGCACAAAATATAAATCAGTCATCACATGGATGCAACGGGGGGGAAAAAGTCAAGCATGTGAGAACAGAGCTTTGCTCAAATATACCACCATGTCTGGAATCAGAAAATGAGGACCACAACAAGTAAGTGTGGAGTGAACAAATAAAGATGAAATTTACTTTGTAGAATGGCTTTTGCGTCGTTTGCTTCCTTGTGAATTTGCCAGCCAATATTAGCAGAGTTGTGCATATTGAACACCACAAAAGTATTGTAAATGAAAAGAGCTGCATAAATGAAAAAAAAAAAATCAAGCAGAAATTTACTTCCTACCATAACCCTAAGCATAAGTACATTAAAGTAAGCTCGGTTAATCCCAAATAAGCGCATGCAGAACTGCAGCCACAGAACTCATGATGGAGAAGGACCCATCTACTGTGTGGGCCAGAAGAAAAAGTGTGAAAAATGTTGAAACCTTGCCTCACTGCTGCACTTTGCTCCTGAAATTGCTCCACCCATCTCAAACCCATTTTTTCTAGTTGGAACTAAAGTCTGAAAGAAAATCCCAATGACAGAAAAAAACCCAAACAAGTCGAGATAGTAATTCTGAAGACAAAGGTCCAAGATGAGGAATGATTCAATATTACCAAGCATGCACACATACCCTGATACTGATGCTTCTATCCTTCTTCTTCCTGATGCTCTGGATCTCATTCCCCACCCCCAATAAAAGTATAACACGCTAGGGCACAGAACTTGCTACATCTAGGTAAGGAGTTAGTTACTTGTATACATCTCAATCCTAGCTATGCTTTTTGGGAGTAAGTCCCACTATGCCCAATGAAATTATTTTATTGTCAGCACACAGAGGGCTACAGCCTTAGTTGTAATCCTCAACACACTTGCTAGGGAGTTAGTCCCAGAGGGTAAGCATCTAGGTAGGATAGTGCGGTTACTAACAGACACTAACCAAAAGGCATGATCCCATATATTGCTCCTAGCTGCCTGCAAAGTGGCAACTGCCTTTGCCTCTCAGGGAAGACAATGGAATTGGAGGACAACAAGTACCTCTCATGAATCTCTCATCAATCTGGTACTAGCAGTGGCACGTAATTTCGACTGGCAATCAACTCAGAGCAATCATCCATGCTTTTCAGATGGAGAAAAGAGAAACAAGCGCATGAAGGTAAAATACCTGAGCCTAAGACTGAAGCAAATAGAAATATGCCCAAGAAAAATATTATTTTAGAAACACAACCCACATTGTAAACTCAGGTATTTCTTTAACATTCCCATTTTCAAGAACCGTTAAAATGAAATGTGTCCTGTTGCCCTCCTTCCTATTTCTATTATGTACTGAAAGGCCAGATAAAGCAGCTACAAAACACATATTTTAAAAATGTATGGTGTTTTTTTTTTAATTGCAATGCACTTCACAGCAATGACTTCACTTAGCAACCAACCAAGCTAGACTGGATGCTAGGGTTTATCAGATATTTGTTAATGCTGAACAGCAGAAAAGATGCTGGGTGCTTATTTAAATAGGTTACAGATACAAGAGCACCTCTGTAATCTTTCATGTTTCTCAGACTGTTTTCTTAAGCAATAGAAGTGGGAGAAGGAAGGAAGATGCTAAAGGTAAAGGGTATAGTTTGCATTAATTAGCTGTGGTGATGGGACTGAACATACATTCAGCAGGAAGAAACAAAAGATCTCCTCTCCTGTTTGGGGAGCTGGGGAGGGGGTGTGAGCGAGCGGACTTTATTTCCTCTTAAAGAGAAATAATTTTCCCGCTGGTGCAACAACTGAAATAAAAGCACGTTTTGAAACCAAACCTGAAAGGTCTTTGTTCCCAGCAGCACAAAATGAACTGGCACCCCCTATCGCCACTGGTTCCAGATACATGAACTGTTGACACCTCGCTGCCCACACAAGGTCAGTGCTCACATTCCCAGATTGACCAGACACCTCCCTTGTTTTCATGACTCCAACCTTGCAAGAAAGGAGATTATGCCCAGGGCAAACAGATGCACAGGGTTCCTAAATGTATATATTATGGAAAAGGAAAGGTGGGAGAAGTCAGAGCATTTGTGTGCTTGTGTATGGAAACAAGACGGGATGATAACAGGGACGGTTGTGAGAGATGTGTGCATGAAGGGAAGAGTGTATGATTATGCTGCTAGGTTATGTAGCTATATACTATATTTGGACCCAGGAAATATCTAATTTTTAAAATAGGAGGTAGGCCTTGAGCTTTCCTGGAAACAAAAGCTTCTGAACTAAGAAAATTTTCCAAATCCTGGATGTTTAGTACTAAGTTAAGTCCCATTCAATTCACTGTGACTCAAGAACAACTTGTTACAGGTGAAAATTAATCTACATTTGGGTTGCAATTCTTCACTTGGGGGTAAGGCACACTGAACCCCGTGGTGCCTACTTTATGAGTTGACACGCACAAATCTGTGCGCAAAAGCGGATTGCATAATGACAGAGTGATCCTGCGCACCCCTACTCAGTCACAAGATCTCTTTAATTCAACAGAACTTGTATCCTGATAAGCAAATATAGGCCTGTAGCCTAAAAGGGGCAATCCTACATCATGCTTACTCAGAAATTGCCCTGAGTTCCCCAGGAGGAATCCCCAGGGAACTGTACACAGGACTGCAGCCTGAGGTGCCTTCTTATTATTAAAAGGGTAACACCCGCTTAACCATGCCACTGTGTCGGTTGGTCTTGGGCAAACGCTACCGTGAGAATGTCTCAGGATGGGCCGGCACAACCTCTAACCCGATGAAACTCGTTGGGGAGAAAGAGGCTGAGCCGATGCCTTCGGTGCGTGCGCCCGAGCGCGCGGGGCGCAGGATCCCAGCGGCAGGAATCGCTCTCCTGTGCGCCTCCGTCCCGCTCCGCACGAGGCTGTTGTAGCGCGATGATTCCACTTTCAACCTCCTATGGAATCCTGGGGTTTGCCGTTTCGGGAGGGGCCGGCCGGCCCCTCCCGAAACGGCAAACCCCAGGATTCCATAGGAGGTTGAAAGTGGAATCATCGCGCTACAACAGCCCGTGCGGAAATCCGACGGAGCGCGTTGCATGTGTGACCGAGCATGCAACAATGTGGGCAAGACGGACAGGCAGGTTTCTTTTTAAATAAAGACCGTGCGACTGACAGCGAGGCAAAGATGGTGATGGAGCTGGTAAGCATGGCGGGGGGGGGATGCCTAAGAGAAAGAGAAAGACCCGGGTCTGTCCAAAGGAGCCCATGTGGCGAGCCCAGATGGGCGCCCGGGCGGGAGGGAGAGGCGGGGGGCGGGCGAGAGAGCCGGAGCCCGCGAGGGAGGGAGGAAGAGATGCTCGGCGGGACCGCGGGCGCGCTGTCCGAGCCCTCGGCGCCCCTCCGCCCAGCCCAGCCCGGCCGCGTACCTGAGCAGTTGCTTCCCGCCTTGCCTTTGCCGGCGCAATCGGTGGCGGGCGCCGCCGGGGAGAGCGGGTTGGAGGTCCGGGCCGGGGCCAGAGCGCCGAGAGCCACCGCCAGCGCCAGGATCGCGGCGCCGCTGCTGCAGCCGGGCGAGGCCCGCGGGGGCCGGGCGGGGCCGCCATGGCGGGGGGCTGAGGGGAGGGGGGCTGCGGCAGGCCCGGGGGGGGAGATCAGCGGGCGCCGCCCGGCGGAGGAGCGCAGACCCCCCGGCCTTGCCGCCAGCCGGCCCTCCGCATCCCGGGCCCCCGGCGACGACGCGCTCCGCGGCGTGGCTTTTCCGGGCTCCCTCCCTTCGCCCCTTTGTGCGCTCCGCTCCCCGTGCCGCCGATGCCGCCGCCGCCAGCGCTGGTGCGCCGCCGCCGCCGCCGCTGCTCCCGCTCGGGCTACAACAAAGGGAAGGGAGGGGGCGGCGGAGGCGGAGGGAGGAGGGGGAAGGCGAGGGAGTGGGGTCCACGTGACGCCGATGCCGCCAGCCTCCTCCCCCGGGACCCGGCCGGGATGCTGCGGGAGCGTGCGGGAGGTGGGGAGGGAGGGGACGGTCCGGGGCTGGGCCGCCACGCCCCCTCGGTCCCACCGCCGCCCCTGCCCTTCACTCGCCCGCTGCCGCATCCTTCCGCGCGTGGACGGACGGCTCGCCCCCGCGCGCTGTCCTGGGATGGAGCCGGAGGGCCGCTGCTGCCCCCCTGGAAGGAAAGGGGGGAGGGCGAGGGGGGCGTTCAGAGACACAGGCCAGCCGATGCGTAGATTGCCCCCAAAACTCAGCTATGGGGAAAGTCCAGCTATGGGGAAAGTCCAAGGCATTCCCTTGCCAGGCACTTTGGCAGATGCCATTTCCGCACTCGACTGGTCCAGGGCTCTTCTTCCACTCTCAGCATCCTATGGAATCCTGAGCTTTGCCCCTGGGGCCCCTTCCTAAGCCCCAGGACTCCGTAGGAGGTTGAAAGTGGAATCATAGCCCTGGACCAGTCTGGTGGGGAAATGGTCAGAGGTTGGAAGGGTTACCTTTTGGGGCTACGATACCACAATCCACCTCCAGCGCGGTATTCTAGCCATGCTGACTGCCTGCATGAAGGTGCCTGATCATAACTGTCGCCAACTCTGGTTTTATCCCAGCTGTTTGTTATTCTTTTAAGCAGAAACATACATTTATTTATTTATTTGGAAATAAGCAAGCCCCACTCAACTCGGGCCATTTCCGCACTAGATTGTTACAGCACTATGATTCCACTTGCAACATCCTATGGAATCCTGGGGTTTGCAGTTTCGGGAGGGGCCGGATGGCCCCTCCCGAAACTGCAAACCCCAGGATTCCATAGGATGTTGCAAGTGGAATCATAGTGCTGTAACAATCTAGTGCAGAAATGGCCTCAGTCTAAGGGAGCAAACACACAAAGGGCTATAGCCCTTTGTGTGTTTGCTCCCTTAGACTGAGTTGAGTGGGGCTTGCTTATTGCCAAATAAATAAATAAATAAATAAATGTTTCTGCTTAAAAATGTTTCTGCATGTGGTTCCAGGCTTAAAATACTGCCACTGGAAGGAAATCCCAGTGTGTTCATTATTATTTCTATGTGTGGCGGGAGGATGGGAAGTTTCACCGTTGGGTTGTGAGTGCATTGTAACTTAATCCTTCTGGGGGCTTGAAACAGAAAAAGAGCTCTGTGCAAACAGGCAGTTAATGGTGAGGCCTCCTTGGAGGGGGTAGCAGGTACTTGGTTTTGGTTCAAGTCAAGAGAAAGGGGCCTCTGAGCGTCGCCAACCATCCAGTTAAAATTTACGCCGTGGTCTCAATCCGGCGCAGAGTTAATCCTGCTGCTTTGAAAAGGTTTAAGGGAGTTTAACTCTGTGCTGTTTTGTAGCCTGTAAAATGGATTCTCATATATAGAAAAGTAAATGATTCATGTCAGCATTTGGAAGGAAAGCATAGGAATACAGAGAGCATTGGGTTTAGCCAGAGGCAAGGTTTGCAAGGAGTGTAAACTATGCTGCCATGTGTTACTTATGCTTGAGCTGGGATCTGAACCAAGACTTCCATCAAACCAAGTTCACTGGTTAATGGATGTGAGGGGAGTCACGAAAGAGATGGAAATTAAAAAAAAAATCTGGTGAAGAGATAAAGCAGAGACATGACCTCTCTTTTCTCATTATCTTGATCAGCAGTAGACTGTTGAGCCAAGGTGTTTCCAATTGCCATGTAAAACTGCAAGTTGTGGGCAATAAAGATGGAAGTCCTTTACTACTGTGGAATCCCCAACATTGAGGCTCTAAACCAGAAGTGGGCAACTGTGGCAAATCTGGGGCTAGTTATCTGACAGTGGGAACCCCCAAGGGCTTCATGGACTGCCAAAAATGACCAGAGATGGTCAGATCTGGTTTTGAAAGACAACTTTAAAAAACATTTAACAATACAGAGGGCCCCTGCAACCATTTGAAAAGATGAGTTTCTATTTCTGGGGACCCTCCTCCCTCTTGATCAATTTTAAGAGGCTGAGGGTTGCCAAAAGAGACTTGGAGGCAACACATGGCCCTGAGGCTACTGTTGCCCAACTCTGCTATAAACCCAAATGACATGTTATTAGTATCCAAAAACGTGAACCTTGCCTGCCAAACTAGCTTTGCCTTTTTGCCTGGAGAAAACTGCCATCACAAAGAACTTCAGCACATGTCCTATACTTGCTTCCCTGGAAGTTAGCAAGCCCCACTGAGTTCAGTTAGGTTTGCATGTGTCTGAAAATGGTCTTTCTCCGAGTCTTCAATTTAAGTTTCAAAAGATGACCACAAGTGAGAAAGCCTTTTGTAGTCCCCAGGTTGGAACATGCTCCCTAGCAAAGCTTGTCTGGCATTATGTCAACAGCAAGCCAAGACTCTTCTGTCCTCACAAGCCTTTCAAGATCTTTTTTATTTTAATCCAGTACAACCTCCCACTGTTGTTTGACTGCAATCTTGCCAGTATACCTGATAGTTAGGAATGCTGGGACTTGCAGTGCAAGAACACATTAGGAGGGCTGCATTTTTGCCCATCCATTTTATAGTCACTGAAACATAAGTGGCTTCTGTTTTTAGATGGTGGATTTTAGTTCATGGGATTTGCATTGGAGTCTGCTTTGTGGGAATAGGGTTTTATGCTGGGTTGGATTGTTAAAAATCTGTTATTAGATTTTAAAGCTGCATTGTTGTTGTCTTTCAATTTACTTTGTACAGTGAGCAGAGAACATATTTGTAAGGAATCTAACAAATACAAAAATGCACTAAGAAATAGAATTGCAGTCTGTATGAGTTTGGCATAAATGACATTTTGTCATATCTGCGGGTCACTGTGTTCCTTGAGAAACACAAATGTCATGGTCTTTTCTTCTGTTTGTAACTCAAGTCACCAACTTAAAAGACTAAATCTTTCCATCTTTTATATCTGAAAAATAATAGTAAATAATAGTATTGAACTCTGTAAACCCTTTTTCATTTTTTTTTAAGAACCTTAATTAAAATGAAATGCTCAACATTAACAATAATAAACTAAAAGAGAAGACCAAGCAATACAATTAAGTAGTGATATTTTTTCTTAAGAATTCATTAGATGAGACAGGATTTTTGAGTCATCTAGAAATATCTTTTCATAGCGATCCACAGAGACTTAGTGGTATCAACATTTCTAGATACCTCAGATTTCTGTGTCTTAAAACATTTAGTCATGGAACCAAACAGAGACAAAGCAGACTTGGATTTAATCCAGGTCTGGAAGATGTAAATATTGTTGAATCAGCTGGGAACAGTGTCCACAGTGCTCATTGGCAGGAAATTAACTAGATAAGGAGATAGCAGCAAAGGCAGATACAATTATGAAGGGGCATAAACTAAAGGAATCTGAAACTATTTAAACAATAGAGTGGAGGAACCGTGGTAGAGAACATGGAGAGCAGGAGTAAGTATACTTTGGACTTACAATATCTACACGTATTTCCTACTAGGATCATAGTATTTCTGATTTCTATGTTTGGTTGTGAGAGCTGGGCAATGAAGAAAGCTGACAGAAATAGAATCAAGTCATTTGAAGTGTGGAGCTGGATAACCTGGCCTGCCAAAATGATCAGCCTAGGGGTCATAGAGCAAATTAAGCCTGACCTCTCCTCAAAAGCCAAAATGACCAAACTAAGACTATCATGCTTTGGGCATATCGTAAGACAACATGACTCATTAGAAAAGAGGATAACGTTTGGTAAAATGGGAGGCAGCAGGAAAAGAGGATGAAAGTACTGCAGGTATATAGACTCAAGCAAGGAAGCCACAGCCCAGAGATTGTGGGCTCTGAGCAGGGCTGTTGATAACAAGGTGTCTTGGAGTTCTCGTATTCATAGGGTAGCTATAGGTTGAAGCCAACTTGATGGCAGTTAACAACAAGGAAGCAAAGATCCACCTCCAGGAGCCGGGTGCAAAATAGCAGCTAGAAATGGTGCAGACTAATGTAAACTGATGGCTCAGGTGTCAGTCATTTATAAGGCGGTCATGTGCTATTACGAACTATAATCTAAGGTGATTCACCTGGCCTATATAAGTACATACCTGTATTGAAAACTTTATGTATACCGCCTTGCCAGCATATAAGATGGATTTCCCCCCCCAAAATAGTCTTTGAAAATGGGGGGGGGTGTCTTATATACTGGGTGTGTCATTGTAAGCCCTCCTTTTGCCCCTCCCCCAGCCAAGGAAAAATGCATAGGAAAGGGAAGAAGTGAAAAGAGGATTCCCATGAGGCTTGCCCCATCCCCTCTTCCCTTCCGTTTTGCCTAAGTGGGGAGAACTCCCCACCGAGGCAAAACGCACAGGAAACGAAGGGGGTGTGTCTAGGAAAGCCTTGTGCCAGCACTGGTTCCACCCCCTGAACCTCATCCTCTCTTTCTTATACATTTTGCCTATGAATCGGAAAGGGAGGGGAGGGTCTAAGAAAGCCCCATGCCAGTGTTGGTTCTGCTCCCTGGACCTCCTCCTCCATTTCCTATGCATTTTGCCTATGAATCAGGGAGAGCAAGGTCCAGGGAGCAAAAGGAGTGCTGGGGCAAGGCTTCCCCCATCCCCCTTCCATTCTGTTTTGCCTCTGCAGAAGTTGTCTGTGCCAAGGCAAAATGCATAGGAAAGGGAGGGGGAGGTCTAAGGAGTGATGGGAATGCTTGTTCAAGGCTTCCCTAGAGCTCCCCGTCTCTTTCTTATGCATTTTGCCTTGGTGCGGAGAACTCCCACTGAGGCAAAATGGAAGGGAAGGGGAGGAAGCCTTGCTGGCATATAAGACATATGGGTACTAAAAAAGACTCTCAGCCATAGCCTCCTTTATTGAATGGTATCTGGCTGAGTGTCTTCCAGCTTGGGGTCCTCATTTTTCAGCACTATCTCATGCTTCATGTTGGAGTGTCTCATCATAGGGTTTTCATGGTAAAATACATTCAGAAGGGGCTTACCAGTGCCTCCTCCTTCTGTGCAGTACTATCACTGCTGTTGTCGTCTCCAGGAGATTGTCCACCAGTGTCACCTCTGATTGCTACTGTTGCCCAATAGTGTCCCTACTGGACCCTCTCTGCCAACTTTATCATTGGAACTATCAGTTGTCTTTTGCTGATGCAGCTTTTACTTCCTGAAGAGATGTTTAACACATTTATTCCGTCTCCTCTGCAAAAGCTTGTCCGAGTTTGGAGATGCTAGCAGTAACAGTTCTATCATCAGTAACAGGTATATCTCAGTTAAACAAAGCCTCTGGCAAAGAACTTCCTTTTTACAAAGTCTTTTTATGGGAGGTCAGGTCAGCCATCCTCACTCCCTTTTCTTGTCTTTTTTTCTAGCTAGAAGGATAGTGAAGGAGGGCCAGGGAAGGATTTTTCAGTGTTGGGTTGCAGCAGCATTTCTGCAGTAAGCCATGCAATACAGTACAACCCCCATATCTGTGGATTCATAATCCATGGATTCAGTTATCTGTGGCTGAAAAGAGTGGGCAGCATGGGATTGCGCTGCTCGCTGTTTTCCCTCCTCCGGCCGCAGGCCCAGGACCTGATCGCACTTTCCTGTGTCTATATAACAGGGGCTTTCTTGTGTCTATATAACAGCCTAGGAGACCAAAAGGATTTTGTGGTTGCCTCCCTCACCCCCTGCGGGATGTTTGGGGCCAAAAAAATGGACTCTGGGGGTCCCTAGGACCACAAAAATGCCCCTGGGTCCACATGCAGCCCAAGGCTACACTTTCCCTACACCAGAGCAAGGATGGGAACCTTATGCCCTCCAGATGTTGTCAAGCTACAATTTCTGCCATGCCTCACCACTGGCTGGGCTAGCTGGAGCAAACAATATCTGGAAGGTCACAAGTTCCCCAGGCCTGGTTTAGGGAACAATCTGCTCCCCAAGCGTTCTGCCTCCTGTACCGTAATGTTAAAATAATGATCTAACATTGAAGCAGATAAAGCTGTAGGATAACTCAGAGTATTAGTAAGAACAGAAGGAAGAAAGTAATGTTTCTACATGGTGCCAAAACAAACAAAAGAAAAACTGGGCTGGGTAACATCAGTGTAGTAGTGACACTGGAAGCTATGAGAGGCAACCACATTGTTAGGAGGAAAACTGAACACTTTATCAATGGATGTAGCTGTATTATGAGCACCATGTCTTTTATGCCCACAACCAGTCAGTGGACTTATGGCCTGCCGGCCACAGATTGCGTATGTCTCCTAAGTCACCAGGCTACATTTTTCTGTCCGTGAGCTCAGGATATCTATCATTCTTCCTTGCAGCCAAATTAGGTTATAAATACATTTTTGCTTTATGCCACTCATATGAAGTCTGAATAGTATAGGTTTGTGAAACCACAGAAATCTCTCTTAGACATTCCCAGTCAACAGTGAGAGATGGTCTAAGACATTTAACAGAGCATCAAACACTGCCCTCCATCAAAGTATATAGTATCTGAAGACAGACAGGTTATTCTGGCAGAACAAACAGAAAATCTCAAACATTCTTCTTCATTCCTCAGGAAGTAAAAATACACTAAGAAAAATAAAATAACTGGTAACCAGCTTGCTACCTGAGACACAATCTCACCCTGTCCATTGGTATGACTGGCCCTGCTAACAAGTTACACACTATGAGATCCCAAAGTCCTCTGAGGTCACATAATCTCTATTTAGACAATGTGAAGACTATGATGTACATTATGGCTGCACATCCACCAAGCAGGGTGGGAGGAGGGGTCCCTGAAATGGCAGGGGAAGGTGTTCCTTTGGTTAGTCCACAAGTGGCCTGTGGATATAGATAGGTACTGAGATGAACCCAGAGCCCAATCTTAAATTAGTTTATTTGGAAATAAAACCCACAAAAATCTAATAAAATTACTTTTAATAAAAATGTCTTTGTAGTTATATTTATTTACATCTGCTGCAGCTGACTGGCGATGTTTGTTTTTATTCTCAGTTTCTATTTTCTTTGATTTTGTTTGCATGTTCCTGTGACTTGTAATTACTGCCAGGCTTCTATATAGATTAGATTATTGACATGTTTTTTCCAGAGTCCATCACAATGCATGCTGTGTACAACTTCATCAAAAGACAACAGCTTGTATTTGTTTCTGTCTTTAAAACCTATGCAATCGAGCGGGCATGAGAAAATTCCCCGCATTTCCATTTCTTCTCCTTTCCGTAATAGTTAAAGGGCTCTCCTCTGTCTGAGAGCAGATGAAAACTGTACCTGGGAGCCTCAAGATATTTTTGCCAAATTTTTTTTCAAATATGAAAATGTCCTTTAAACTTTGCCCAAAATCAGATTATGCAAAAGTTACTTTTTTGGACTAAAGGTCCCAGAATCCCTCAAACAGCATGGCCAGTAATAATAGTAACATAATATTTTTTTATTTCTTACCTGCTTCTCCCCAAGACTCGGGGCAGGGAACAACACAGATTAAAATACAGTAAATAACTAAAAATACATAAAACCATTTAAACACATGAATCTTGATAAAAACACAACCACTACACATTAACAACCTCTCTACATAAACTTAAGAATATACCAATTTAAATTTTACAGTTTAAAATTGACTGGGTAGGCCTGCTGGAAGAGATAAGTCTTTAGTAATTTTAAAAATTTGAACAGCATGTTTAGCTGTCAATTCTCTTCCGGCAGGTCATTCCACAGTCTAGGGGTGGCTGATGAAAAGGTCTTCTGGGTGACTGTTGCCAGTGTAGTCCTGGCTGGTTTAAGTAAATGGCCCCCAGAGGACCTGAGTGTGTGAGGTAGACTGTATGGAAGGAGGTGATTCCAAACCATTTGAGTTTTAAAGGTAATAAAACTTTGTACAGTGCCCAGAAAGTAATTGGCAGCCAGTGGAGTGATTTTCTATTTATTTATTTATTTGTATCCCATCTCTACATATGGATCGAGGCAGCGAAAAACTTACAAATAGCATGTATTTCGAAACATTTCTATACATGCCCCCAACAAGCTGGGTACTCATTTTACCAACCTGCGAAAGGATGGAAGGCTGAGTCAACCTTGGAGCCAGGCAGGATCGAACTCACAACCTTGTGGCTTGCAGTACTGGCATTTAACCACTGTGCCACCAGGGCTTTTAATATTGGTGTGATATGCTCGCTCCTAGATGTAACTGTAACCACTCTAGCTGCCATATTTTGGAGGAGCTGGAGTTTCTGAACTTTGTACAAAGGTAACCCAATGTACAGTGCATTGCAGAAGAGCAGCCTTGAGGCTACCAGTGTATGCACTATCATCTTCAAATTCGGGAAAAGAGCACATTTGCCTTATCAACCAAAGCTGATAATAATAAGCACCCTTGACCATTGCATCTGTCTGAGAGGACATTTGGAGAGATGGATCCAGAAGCACTCTCAAGCTGTGAATGCAGTCTTTCAGGGGGAGTTGACCCCATTCAGAACTGGTTGACACTCGTCCAACCTCAGAGCAGGACCCTTAATAGTACCTTGGTCTTTGGATTCATTTTCAACTTCTTTTTCTTCATCCAGCCCATTACCTCCTCCAAGCATTCATCCAGAGGAGACGTTTCCAAGAGGTGCCAGAAATAAGGGATCAGTCAATTGAGGATGGCTCCAGGTTTGTTGGTGTCTTGAAGCAAAAGGCCCTCTGAAGGGTATTAACTGGCAAGGAGAAGAGGGGAATTGGAGCACCTACATAGGAGTGTATTTTTGTACTTTGGTATTTGCATGTTGGCCTTTTCCACGCCAAGCTCCCAATGCACCATGGGGACGGGAGAAGGACAGAAACTCAACAACACTTCTGCATGATGTCATCACAGTCCCATCCTTCTCCCGTCCCCAGGTGGCACAATCACAGATTAAATCATTGACAGGTTTTCCCCATCAATGATCCTCAATTTCACTACCATTGTGGACTTACCTGTCCTGCAGAAGCTCAGGAAATGCAATGGGTGTGCTTCCTGCCCCAGAGCAGTCTGGGAAGGTACCCAGCTGTGCTGCAGAAGAAGCATGGCCATTACACTCTCTTCCACAGGGAGCCAGTTGGTGAGCACTCCTGTCATGCTCCTCTCTCAGCAGAGCCACTCCCAGGATCCCCACCGGATGTCCTTGCAAAAAGGTAGGGTGCAGAAAGGGCTGTTGTTTCCACATTACTCTGCTGGAATCCTTCACCCATCATACATGCCTTTTGGGCCACTTATGCTATCCCTTGTGGTGTACAAATACCTTTAGAAAACATAAAAGTAAGTGTAGGTGCCACTGTTGAAAAATATGAAAATAAATTGTTATTTTTAAATATTGTTGTTGTTATATTTATTTCCCTCATTTTCCTCGAAATGGGGCCTCAAAGCAGCTCACAATTTAAAAGAGCAGTACAATGAAAAGCATACAAAAAGTAAATATTTAAACAGAATAAACTATTTACAATATTAAAACCATTATTCCTCAATAAAAAAAATAAAATGCAATTAAAGACAATAGAAAGTTATTAAAAACAACAATTAAAACAACATAGCATCCTTTAGTCCATTCTTTTAAAACTTTCTGTATTAAAATGCCTGCCTGAATAAAAAGGTTTTTGCCTGCTGCCAGAAGGACAACAAAAAGGGGGCAGTTCTGGCCTCCCTGGGAAGGGAGTTCCAGAGTCTAGGGGCATCCACTGAAAGTGCCCTCTCTCGCGTCCCAGCAACTGTGCTTGCAATGATGGTGGGACTGGGAAAAGAGCCTTTCTTGATGATCTCAGAGCCTGAGGCTGCTCATAGGGGGAGATACAGTCTACCAAACAAAATAACAACATTTTAAGTAGCTAATTGTTATAACTGTAAACAAATAATTCCTTAAAGTAACAGTTCATGCCAGTGGCAGAGCTTGCATAGCCACTGTGCATGGGGGCGTGGCCAGGGTGCTCAGGGGAGTGGCTATGGGCTGGGATACCGCAAAAACATTGCTGCCTGGGGCAAATCCTCCACCTGCTCCGACATCCCTACGCGACTGGTTCATGCTCCAGCTTAACTAAGTATTAGATGGAAGTGAGCCATGCAGCATGATAGGCTGACTATAAAGGCTGGGGGAAAAACTGGCATCAATTCACTTTGAATCCAAAGAAAAGAAGAGCAAAGCCAACCATGTGACACAATTAAACAACAATTCTTCACAGCAGCAGATAAAGATGAGAAATTTAAGCCAAATTGCTTATTATGGTTGCCAGAGTGAAACCTGGAGAGGGCTCCTGTACTTTTAATGGTTGTGAAGAAAAGAGAATTTCTGCAGGCGATCCTCGTCACGCACAGGAAACAAACAATACCTGCTCTTCTACACAACTGTTAAAGATACACAAGCACTCTTCAATTTTCACTCTGGCAACCTTATTGCTAAGTCCTCATCTATCCTTCTTGTTGATGGAAGGAGGAAGTTATAAAGCTTCCCACAAAGCAGTGGAAATAGTCTAAAAACAGTGTGCCTTTGGCGATGTCCCACAAAGAGGATGGAGTTTGCAAATGGAATACTGGTTACAGTTTTCACCTATCTTCTGGGCTTAGTGAAATCTATGGTGTCCCACTGTGTGGTGTTGGTGATGTCAAGCCAGGGTAAACTTTATTGGTGCTTGGATGGGAAGCCACTGAAAGGCCCATGGAATGTTTATAAAAGTAATGCTGGCTGGTGTATAACTATAAGAGAAAAGGACACATTTCACACATGTTTTATGGTGTTTGAACTTTCTGCAAAGTAATGGCTAGATATCAAAATGGATGGGGATATGTTTGTAATGCACTTTTGACAGGAAGAATATGGTACGTTCAGCCTGGAGGAAACAATTGTATTCAAAGAACAGAGAGATTTCCTTTGTTTACTCAACTGTAGATTGGCTTGTCAATCAAGGTTAAAACTGTGGCTACTAGAAAGCAGCTATTTTCTTATCTGACTACCATTCTTATCTTGATAGGGCTGGCCATATTAGGAAAATAAAAATCTTTGAAGTATTACATCAGAAACCTTACCAGGGTCGCCGTCTTCTTCTTCTTTTTCTTCTTCTTCTTCTTCTTCTTCTTCTTCTTCTTCTTCTTCTTCTTTCTTTTATTGAAGAATTGACCAGATGTCACTTAAGTGAGGTAAACAATGGCTATGACTGTTGCATATTTTAAGAGCTACTGTATATTAATTACCAACCATAGCCACCTCCTTACTTTGGGCATTTAAGGTATTTGGCGATGTAATTCATGATGCTTGTTTTTATGCTGAAAGGAATTTTCTTTGCCACTTACTCTCTTTCTTTTCTTGGTTCAATAATTGCTCTGGCACAGCTATCACTGTTTTAAACCATTCCCCTAAGTATCATAAAACCTACACTGCAGCTGATCTGTACTGACTGTAATTATCCTGAATGCATATAGCAAATTACTGATGCTAACAGTTCAGTTGCCACTACTGATTTTTCTGCAGGGTTATTACTACTACTGCTATTATTATTATTATTATTATTATTATTATTATTATTATTATTATTATTATTATTATTGGGCTTGCATAGTGCATAAAGAACATAAGAACACACACACTGCCTTGTTAGTTCAACACCTAGGGTACAGCTAACACAGCACTCTGTCTCTAGCTTTTGCCAGCTAGATGTCTTTAGTTGTGAGTGTGTCCTGCAGTAATAACCACCACATTCTGTTGTTTTCCCATATGATAATTCTTCATATAGTGAGGAAGGTTTCATTTGGCTTGTTGTGGCCAATGTCTATTGGTAGATCTCTCTTTCATTATTTTGCCTAATGCCTTCACACACATATATCTAAATGACACTATGAAAGTTAACGCCACACATTAATTAGAAGGGCCAAAATTCATACATGCACACAAGATACACACAATCACACATTCACACAAGAGCTAGCTGAAAGAGAAAGTGAGGAAAAATTATAGAGAGGCTGAGGGATTTGGGGGGATTTATAATTACCAGTCCAGAAGAGTAGTGAAGAGCAGAAATGTATTTTGGCTTAGGTAGGACCTAAGGACAGTTCTCATTCAGGAGTCAGACGAACAGAATGACAGGTAGATCTTCAAGAGACTGCACTGGGCATCCTCAAACCAGGGGTATTTGTACCCTGAAAATGGCTTGTGGCTGTGAAGGTTCCAGATACAAAAGGGAACCTGTTGTGGACAATGGGTCTTTCGCCTGTTGATGGGCTTAGTGCTTTGATTGACAAAGACATGATGAATGTTGTAATAGCTGTCTATTGTGGGTGCTGTGAGGAAAGAGGAAATAATCAGGTGTACAAGGGATTGGATATCTGTCAATCAGTGTCCTGGTAGGCTCCTTACAGTTGGATTCCCTGGAAAATTCAGCTTCTATTTAAGCCTATTATCCACAGGAATTGTGTGTATTTGACTGACAAATGACTCAGTCTTACCTGCAGGAATTTTGGAGTTGACCTATGCTTCTCACATTTACAGTCAAATTCTTTCCCTCACTCAGTTTGACCTCTCCATCACCTCTCAGGCTTGAATTTGATATCAGAGCCAATAAAATGTGTTGCCAATTACATATGATGCCAATTAGGTATGGTGCCCATCCAAACCATACTGATATTGGGGACCCCCAAAGCGGAGCCTTACATGGAACTTGGTCATAACCCTTCCCTCCACTTCCATGGTCTCAACAGGAAATTGCCCAACTTCACCCCTTGAAATGGCTCTTAATCCTCTCGGTGAAAGAGAGTTCTGATAGGGTTTTTTTGTTTTATTGTTTTATATTATTTTATATTGTATTAGAAGTTTATTTTAATGTATATTGCTTAGACATTTCATTGTATCAAGGAGTATACAAATAATCTAAGAAAACAAGTAATCAGACATATAATGACACCAATGCGAGCAGGCTATAGGTGTTCATATGCAGGTCCGTGTGAAAGAACAAGGCCCTTTCTGCAACTCACCTTTTTGTGGAGCTGGGGTGTGGGGATCGCGCAAGCAGCCTCTTAGCAAGAGGCTCCCGCGTCCTGGTTCCTTCAGCTCCACAGCTGCTGCCTGCTTGCACGAGAGCCCCTCCTCTTCCTTCTGCAGTGGGGGCAGGAAGCACAAGTGCAGTGGCTCCGGAGCTCAGCACACATGGCAAGTGTGCGCGGGGCCCCGTAGTGATTCGCGATCATGCACCATTTTTGGCTCACAGCTGAAAATGAAATAGTGCGCGGTCGGTGCCTGCCAGCCCCTGGAGAATTGCGCAACTGCAAGTGTGCCGTGTGGACCACTCCTTGCAGTCGCATGACGCTCCAGGGACCCTTTTGCATGGCAAATGCCATGCGAAAAGGGCCTTAAGAGACACTGAGAGAAAGGGGGGAGATTTATTGAAATAGTTAAGAAAACCATCAAACATACAACTTTTACTGACTTTTTAAAAATTTGTATTCTTAACATTACAACAGTATGTTGCCATTGTTATAAATGTGTTTGGTTTATGTTTATTCCACATTGTTTACAATTGCCTCCGCTTAAGAATGGTTCTCCCAAAGCACATTAAACACAGGCAACTTTTTAAAGCGTTGCTCTAATTTCTTTTACAAACTATTTTTGGAGATGCATTTTTCTTTTTGTTGGATTTTCATATTTGATATTGCCTTCTTCTTCTTGGTACTCTTATACCAAATCAAAATTTTATGTGCTGTTACTCCAGACCTGTCTAACCATTTATTTTCACATCTTTCCTAATACTTATGATCTCTGTCCTGAACATAGTGAGCCTGCAACATGTTCAGTTAGAAAATAGGAAAAACAAAACAAACCAGTGTGTCACTCAGAAGTGAATGGGACTTTAGTCTGTAAGTATAGCAGACTCCTAGAAACTCCTAGGTTGGATGGTACACGGGTACAGCAGAGGACAACGACAAGTAGCACTGTGGTTAATGGTTCAAGCTGAAAGGACGTTCAGCTGTTGGCATTCTCAGAAGTGAAAGGAAAGTCCAAAGCTGCACTATACATATTATAGGACATTGCAATGTGAGAAGCATGAATCAGGGGAAGCTAGACATAGTAAAACAAGAAATGGAATGTATAAACATTGCAATACAGTGGGCCCACCATATCCATGGGCTCACAATCCACAAATTCAGCCCACCATGTATTCAAACATACAGTGTACAGTACATTTCAATTAATGGTAGGGTTCTGTCTCTGAGGCAGCATGGTTCTTTTGCAAGGCAGAAGTCCCTCTGCAAAGTTCAAGAGGCTTGCAGAGAGTCTGTGAAAGCAAAGCAAGGCAAGGCTTATACAGTAAACCCCTATTAAAAATGGCACAGGGCAGCAGCAGAGGCAGCAGCAAGCTCCAGATAACAGGTGCGCTGCGTTCTTTTGGCTCTGCCATCTGGTGTGCTCCTCAGAGATGAGGGAACCCAAAGCATGTGCTGCACCTGGCAGCCAGGGATTGCCACTGCCTCTACTGTTGCCCTATGCCATTTTTAATAGTGAGGACAAACGGAGGAAAAGCAGTTGAAGGACAGAATACAAAGCCTAACTGAATTATGTCAATAAGCTTCTGGGAAAAACACATCAATATAACCATAATCTTAGTTTATACACCAACTATCGAGGCAGAAGAAGAAAAACGAAATTGAAAGATTTTGTGCTGGAGTTCAGGAAGAAATTGATTACACATCAAAAACAGGATTTCATGTTAGGCCATTTCCACCCTACACTTTTATAGTGCTATTATTCCACTTTCAACATCCTGTGGAATTCTGGGATTTATCGTTTACTGAGGCCAAAGAGCTCTCCAGCTGAAATTCTAAATGCCCCTCCCTAAACTGCAAACCCCAGAATTCCTCAGGATGTTGAAAGTGGAATATTAGCACTATAACAGTGTAGTGCAAAAATGGCCTTAGTCATTGGAATGCAAAAGTATGAAACAGAGCAGAATAAAAGATAATACAAAAATTTGTCCTAGGATCAAGAAATGAAGTAGGAAAGTGACTGAGAGAATTTTGGGAGGCCAATAGTTTGTTCATTGCAAACTCATTCTTCAAGCAACCCCAAAGGTGGCTATATACATGGACATCAGCCAATAGATAGTCAATACAGAAATCAAATAGGCTACATAATTGTAAGCAGATGAAGAAAGTCCATTCTCTCTGCAAAAACAAGTCCAGAAGCACAGACCATGACAAATTAGAGAGAATCCACAGAAGAATGCTAAACTGGCCATTGTCCCAAAATACAACCTGAAGAACATCCTTGTAGAATTTAAAGACAACGTAAAAAATAGATTTGCACTATTAAGCCCAATTGACCAGATGCCAGGAAAAGTCTAGACTGAAGCCAAGGACATTGTCAGGGTGAACTTTAAAAATACACTATCTGCACCCAAAAAGAAAGAGAAGCCTCAATGGATGACAGATGAATCTTTTTGAGCAGTTAAGGACAGACAAGAAGCAAAAGTAAAAGAGAACACAAATACTGTCAGAACTTTGAATGTAATTGTTCAATAGCTTGTGCAGAGCGCCAAGGAGAATTAATAAAATAGTCAATGTAGAGAAATAGAAGATAACAACAGAAAAGGAAGAACAAGATATCTCTGTCACAAGACCAAAGAAATCAAAGGGAAATTTAAATTAAGAGCGAGGATGCTCTATGACCAGCAGGGGGAACACATTACATGACCAAGTAAAAATTAAAAGGCAATGGAAGCAATACTCTGAGGAACTATATAAAAGAGATGAAAAGATGACAGATTAATTCAAGGAAGTAACATTTGAAGAGGAATCAACAATTTTAGAAAGTGAAGTGGAAGCTGCAGTCAGATTACTTGAGAGAAATAAATTACCAGGACAGATGGTAAACCCATATAGCTGCTTCAAGCTACAGAAACAGAATCTACTCTAGTTCTAAGTAAAATCTCTCAGTAAATATGGAAAGCAAAACAATGGCCCTCAGATTGGAAACGCTCAACATATATTCCAGTCCCCAAGAAAGGGTAGACCAGGGATTTCAGTAACAATAGGACTATTGCATTAATTTCCCATGCAAGCAGAGTGGTGCTCAAAATTCTGCAACATAGACTTTTACCATATATACCATATACTATTTATATTTACCATATATACCATATATACTATACGTTGATAATGGAGTGCACCAAAGAATTTCAAAAGAAAATCAGACTGTGCTTTATAGATTAAAGGAAAGCCTTTGATTGTATAGATCATGAAAAGTTATGGATCACTCTCAAAGAAATGGATGAGCCATAGCATTTGATTGTCCTGATGCTTAACCTGTACGTAGGACAAGAGGTTTCCATCAGGACGGAATATGGAGAAATTCAAATTGGCAAAGGGGTTAGGCAAGGTTGCATTTCATATATTTATATACATATATACATATATATTTGTGTATATATTTGTATATATTTATATATTTGTATATATTTTTATTTGTAATGTATTGTAATGCATTTTTAGTTTTTTGTATTGCTTTGCCATTTCAAGCACAATGCTTCAGGATTTGCAATATAGTGGGAGCTCACTAGATCGCATCTTCCAGTAATGCAACAGGAGTTGGAACCCTCCTGTCTGAAGGGGTCATGAAATGATTCTGTTTATTTATTTTCAGAACCCACTGTTGTTATGTGCCTGCAAGTTGACTCTGACTTATGGCAAATACCATCCTTTGTTTGTTTGTTTGGCAAGATTTGTTCAGATGAGATTTCCTTGTCCTTGGTCTTAGGTGAGAGAGTGTGTGACTTGTCCATGATAACCTAGTGATTATCCACAGGTAAGCATAGGAACTCTGGTTTCCTCAATTTCTAATCCAACACTCAAATGACAACACCACTATATTGTTTACATTTGGAACACATATACCCATCACCATTTGCTGGACCTGTGCCTATTAACATTATGAAAAAAGTAGATCCATTTGGAATCTGTGCTCATCAGTATCATAACAGAGAAATTAATTCAATTGAACCAGTTGATTCTGCTGGTGTTTTCCTTCTTCAGTAGGTACTCACTGCCATGCAGAAATGAGCAACACACATGCTCCAGTTCTACTGTAGATGTGCATTTGTTTGGGTTGCTGTGAAAGGTCTTTTCCACAAGGGTACATGATGCATCTGCTTGACACCAGGAGCTACGAATTTTTCAGTGCTACCCATTTTTGCATGACTGGTGGGAAATTTCACTGTGTGGATATGGCTGGAAGAGCAGTGAATATCCATTTCCCACAAGACACAAGGTTCCTTCTTTGAACTAGTGGAGGCAACTTTTCTGAAGCAGAGGGAGCCCATTTGGGTGGAGAAGAGTGTTGCCCATCACATATAGTGTCTATTATAATGCCCAGTGAAATGATGCATCTATACCATTGCGGCTCAGCAGCTTAGTGATAGTCACTCTACAGACCCAGATATCATCATGGAGATGTGCCTTATAAGAAGGCTACTTGGGATAGCCAAGTAGAAGCATGTCATGCTAACAAAGCAGTGTGCCACTTCCTTCTCACATATTGGCAATGGAAGCTGAGGAATTCTGTACTCTGCATGGCAGACAGCAGTGACCTGGCTATGTACAAGGCACAGAGCATCCCCCACTCAAAAATCCTGATCAGTATATAGTATCTTACAATACAGTATCTGCCCTTGTCCCTCTCCTGTGTGAGATGCTGGCTATTGATAATTATTAGATTAACTGTTGATTAAGGTTCTTTGAGAAAACCAAAGGAAATTATTTTAGGGTCCTGAATAGATTATATATTCTATAATTCACTTTACTAAAACAGTTGCCAAAATCCAATAGAGAAATAGACCCCTTGAATCAATAGAAGTAACCTAAATGTTGATTTACTGAGTTTCTACTGTATTGATTCAAGAGATCAGATGTCTAACTGGGGTTAGCAACTCAGTTTAGGCCAATATTGTCTGATTTGGAGATAGGAGCAAATTTCTAATGGGACATATATAACAAGGTACTTTGTGGAATGTTCTGAGACATTGTGACTATTAAGGTAGAAGAATGAACACAAGTACTCATATTACCTCAGGGTAAGGAGTAGTTGTCAGAAAACTATGTTTAAAAAAAAACTGTACAATTTATGTCTCAAACCCTGGAGAGCTCCTACCTAATTAAAGCAAGATCTGGAACATGCAACAAGCCAGGCTTAGCTACATGCTAATGTCAATCATCCACCTCAGTCTCCCACATTGTGCCAAAAAGGGAGCATGCAGTTTACTTGGTTCACTCCCTTGCCTGCCTTTGCCACAGTATTTAGAAATCATACCATTTCTACTGCTGTGTCTCTTATAAATAAGAAGTAAAAGAAGACATAAGCATGGAAATGCACAAACCCTAGACAGAGTGGTAAAATGACATCAAAGCCTCAAACTCCATTTAAAAGTCCAAGAAGCACTCCAGCTCCCATTGTTAATTTAAAATGCCAGCAAGCCACCAATCATCTCCCCATTTAAAAAGTATGTAAGTCCTTCTCCATTTGATCTTCCATTTAGATCTTGCTGCAGGATAGTGAGTGGAGAAGAAGGAACATTAAGTTCTCCACAAAATCTTTTCTGCCACAGGTCCATGTGCCCTTTCACACTACTCAATTATAGCATTGTGATTCCACTGTAACACCCGTGACTTTACCCTATGGAATACTGGGCTTTGTAGTTTATGAAGGAACATTTAATTCTCAGTCAGAGAGCTGCTCCCGTGACTCTAATGAGTTACATAATCTCCAGCATTCCACAGGAGAGAACCATAGTGCTACAACTGTGTAGTGTGAAAGGAGCCCAGGCCAGGTCAGCTCAGTGAATCTGATGCAATGTTCTCCAGAGTGTCCCAGAAATCTTCCATGTTTGTTGCCATGAAATCCCATAGAAGAGTGTGTTTCTTCAGACCTCACTTAGAATGAGGGCTCTTGTGTGATCTGGGAGAGTTGTCCTCTTAGGAGCCTCATAGCATTTGCATTGTGGTTTATGGTGGCATCCTCACTCACAGTGCTAAAACATTATCACATAAGGTTATGTCAGTTGAATTATCAATCCTTGAGTTATAGTGTGTAACATCTCACTACTACTTCCTCACTGACTTGATTTCACTGCAGCATTCCTCTTCTTGTGCCCCCTCCTAACTCCTGAGTCACAACCACAAAAAAAATCTACATTACAGAGGTTCTCCTGCTGCATCTTTTTACATGTCCCAAATAGCAAGGAGGTCCTTGAGCTCATTTTTCCTCCAGGCTATTACACACACACACACACACACACACACACACACACACACTGTAGTCCACCTGCAAAGGATCATCCCAGCCAAATTTTCTTTTCCTCCAAAAATTGAAAAAATGAAGCAGCATATGCACATACTTCTCTAAATTTGGTCAGGAAACACAATAAATATGCATATGCGGATGCACAGATTTTGGGAGAAGAAAAAAAAGATGCTGCCTATCTTGCCACAGGAAAATAAGAATGAAAAGAAAGGGAATGGACTCTACCTGGCTTTAAAGGTGAGGTGATCCCACCCAGATGATCCCACAAGCAACTCCTTTAACACATACCCTCCTCCTTAGTCAATCCTTACTTTGACCTAGGTAACAGATTTCTTAAAAAAAAAAAATAGAGAACAAAAATAGGTTAGAACCATCTTGGAATAAAACTGAATAAAACTGAATTCTTCATGCAATAAAAAGATCTGAGTTTGCTCTGGCATGGAGTGAATATCATGTGCTATATGAAGGACTGTGACGAAGCTGTATTTTTAGTCTCATATGTTGTGGCTTCTGAATCTGTAGCTACCACTGTTGTAGTCTCAGCTACCACCACAGACTCCACTTGAGCTTCTGATATTTTACCAATTGCCTGGTCCTTGTCCTTACTGGGCACCTCCAAAATTGTTTAATGTGGTTTATCTAACACACAGTTTTCTTGATAGAGATCATAGGAAAGAGATATCTTATTGGAGTTAGCAGATCCTGCTCCTTGAGACAACCGATCAAAATCTCAAAGGAGGCCTCATTAGATCCTCCACAGTTCACCCTCCTGAAGATACCACTCTTTCTTCATAAATGCTCATTGCTATCTCCAGTGTTGGCCCAAAAGATGAAGAATGGTCATCTAGAAAGCTATCATCCAAGACCACAGTCTGGCTTGGGGCTCTGTAGAAGACCTCCCCCATAACATGACTTTTGTTTCTCTCCCCCTTAATTTTTACCCAGATGCTCTCACCCTGGATTCTAGAGTTTTTGTTACAGACCATAACTCCCATGGTGGTCAGGGCATTCTAGGCACTGCAGAGCACAAAAGTCCTTTCCCAGGCATTGCCACCACATCTGCTAATCACCTCCATGGTATGCTGCAGGTGCCAAACTCAACACTCACTAGGGAGAGGGATACTCAACACTGTCCCCATCACCAATCCTTTGCTCAATGCTTTCCACGTATAGGTGAGCAGAGCTACTGAGAGAGGCATGAGAGAAAAAACAGAGACCAACCTTTTAACAATTGGCATTTTTCTACTTAGACCTGTGAAGTTTGTCCTTGACCTGTCCTGGGCTTTTAGGCCAAAAAAGCATACTCCTTGGATAGTCATGATGAAAATGCTACATGTAACAACATTGTTGCTTAGGGAAAAGCCACCATAGTATAAAATAGTAGCTTTCTAGCTAAAGGTACCTCTGATACTAACAAGGCATATGTAGAACTAACTATGCTCAGTGAAGAGCTATAAAATATTCCCTTTTGGGGCAGAGACTCTGCATGTGCATCAGTTATTTTTCGGACTTCGATGAATGCCAACTCCTCTTGGCTCCCAGTTTGATCCATTGCTTCAACTGTTGGCTTGACCTTTGGCTCCCATCCCTTGCTTGACCTACTGGCTCAACCATGGACACAACTCTTGTGGCAGCTGTCTATGGCCATTTCCACCCTACACTATTATAGTGCTATTATTCCAGCTCCAACATTCTGTTGAATTCTGAGCTTTGTAGTTTACTGAGGCCAAAGAGCTCTCTGGCTGAGAATTCTAAAGGCTCCTCCCTACACTGCAAAGCCCAGGATTCCATGAGATGTTGAAAGTGGAATAATAGCACTATAACATTGTAGTGTCGAAACGGCCTATAATTAAGCCTGATACCAGCAAATTATTCATTCCAATCATCTTCCCTTTCCTTCATAATGTGTTGCTGTATGACTTCAAACTAGTTCTGATATATGGCAACTACATCACAGGATTGTTACCCTGTATTCTGGGGGTCCCAGGAGGGGTGCCCAAATAACCAAAACACAAATACAAAGTTGAGGAAATTAGCTGGAGCACTCACTAAAGCTAGAGAGAGGCAGGGTAACTTAGCAGGGATCTTGTAACCCAATGTCTACGGGGTCAGGTCAGTCAAGCAGTCAGACTGTTTTAAAATAGCAAATATGATGTTTTTATTAAAAGACAAGCAAACAGTAAAGACACCACAACCACACAGCTAACGGGAGAATTAGAAATAAAGATTTTCGGGGGAAATGGGTGATACGACACCCTTTCTCGTAGTCCTGAAGAAGCTGAAGATAGTAGGGAAGAAACTCAGCGTGGAGACCGAGGGGAGCTCGCCAGACAAAGCGGCAGCAAGGCGGGATGGAAGTCCGGAGCGATCCAAGAGGTCTGGGGGGTGCTGGCAGGTAGAGCGATCTGAGGTGCTCTCGGAATCAGGGGGTTTATATAGGGTGAATTGTGACTGCAGGTCATGCCATACTCGGTGAGAACAATGCGAGTTTGGAGCGGGACAAAGCTTTGGAAAAGGTCAAGTTTAACATGATTGGCTTAGCGCAGAATCAACAATAGTGTAGCCAGTATGCAAATACAAGGTGCCTAGCTTGGCTTTGTGAGACTATCGGCTCAGAGCTGGGTGCCTTTGTTAGTGTCGTGCTTAAGCAAAAAGGTGTTTGCAAGAAGGTCCCTGAAGCAATGGAGTGGCTTTGTTTTGCCTGCCTAGGTGGAGATTGGAAAGTCCAACAATTATTGGCTGCGCCTGTTTACGTGCTTGTCCGGAGGCCTCAGAAACACGTGGTGCGGGGTGGCAGAGGAAGGCCGAATGATTTTTATATCCAAAATAGATATCTAGTGCTATCTCCGGATAGGCCTGAGCCAAAGTAATAGGATCTTCTGTGAAAGATTTGTTCTGAGGGGTTTTGCCATTGTTTTCCTCCAAGCCGGAAACAGTGTGACTTGCTCAAGGTCACCCAGTGGGTTTCTATGACTAAGTGTGGATTTAAATCAGGGGTGTCAAACTCAATTTCATTTTGGGCAGCATCAGCATTATGATTGCCCTCAAAGGGCCCTCTGTATCTGTGACACTATATAAATGTATCTACTCTTTTATCATATTAAATAATTACCTCTGCATTCAATTTTTACTGGTTTTTAAATTGTCTTCCCTCTGCATCAATTTTTCTTTTCTTGGGCATTTTGGGGCTATTTGATCATAGTTTATGGACCCGATACTTCTGTAGAATTGGTCATAGAATTGGACATAGAATTGGTCAGTATATCCAAAATGTGCCACTTTCTGCTCCCCAGACCTTCCCTGTGCCTCTTTCTGCCCCCTGCCCCTCTCTGTACCTGGTGAGCCCGATTGCTACACTGCAGGCCCCAGGCTGCCAGTATTCTGAAGAAGAGCCCAGCAGCCAGCACTTGTGATCTACTTCTTCTTCTGACTGCTTCTCTGTCCAACTCTCGTGAGCCACACGGTACATTGCCATGGTAACCCATGGCAGTGCTCTGACGACGAGACTTGGACAGAGGAGCATTCAGAAGTAGAAGTAGATTGTGAGTGCTGGCTGCTGGGCCCCTCTTCAGAATATCCACAGCCGGGGGCCTACAATGTGGGGATCAGGCTTGCCAGGCAGGGGGACTGCTGCATCTGAAGGAGAGGTGGGAGGGCCACATGAAATGGCCTAGCAGGCTGGATTCAACCCATGGGCCTCGTGTTTAACACATGTGATTTAAATCCTGGTCTCCTGAAGTCATAGTTCCAAGACATATGCCACTATACCACACTGGGTCTCCATAACAGTTGTATAAAAAGCTGAGGCCTCAATGTGCCAACATGATGGATGGAAGAGAAGCTCTCATTGCTTGCCCATAAGCTCAGAATGTAGATCTTAAAGAATCACAGCCTAACATAATAGCATACAAGTATGAGCTTCCTGACTTCCTCCTCTGCCTGTTATCTGAGTCACAGCATTCTGCAGCAGACAAATACATGAATGAATTAATCTAGTGTACTTAGTACTCCTTGTTTTTTATGGTCGGATTGCCTTTCCAAATGGTTATGTTTCCCCAATGGTGTCTCATAGCACCTCATAGAAGCATTAACCTTTAAATGTACAGGCAGCCATTTATTTAAACTTTCTCTTTGTACACTGGTTCAGATACTGATAGCCCCACAACAGCCTTGGGAATACCTGTCATCGTGCATGTGAAGTCATGTGAGGGCTGGATCACATACGCATGTACATTACTTGACTACAGAGCTGCTTAATCCATCATATATTTACTAAGGTATAAGCCTGTACCGTGTTAAATTGAACTGGCTCCCACACAAGCATACACAGAATTGCGGATCTGCTGTTTCCCACTTCAGATGGTAAAATTGTAGCTTGCAGACAGGAAAAATGGAAGCCCTTTACAGCGTGTAAACCAAAAGACAAATGACTGTCTCTCCAGCTGGAGACAAAAAAAAAGTCATTCTCTAGCAACACAAGAGGATAACAGGCTTCTCTAACTTAAATATTCAGGCCCTAACATTGCAGAGTATGAACTAGACCCCGAGAATCTGCATATCTGTTGTAACACAGGAACATCACAGCACCTTCATGAACAGTTAGTTGTTCGTCCCCTTCTCAGGCTCCACCTTTGAGAAGCATGACAATATAATATTGTGACTGCTTGATAGTAGCTAAATATCTTAACAAGAAGAGCAGATCTAATTAAGAGAGTTCTGTTGTCTTTAGCTAATACATAATGTATATAAACTGTGCAATAGCTGCAGCTTGCACATTGAAGACAGAGGCTAAGAGCCTACTAAATTATGATTAATGAGAGATTAAGGATTAGAAATAATGACATCTCAGAATCAGTTTGCCATTATCTCTTTTCTTCAGAAAGAAACAATCAAAGAAACTAATCAAAAATGTGTGCAAATCCTACACTTCTGTATTAAAATAATAATGAGCTTATTGTAGTGGAATAAATCAAGACTCACAAGTAATAGACTTATTGAATGTTCAGGAATTTCTAAGGCCCTTTTTTGCTAGATAATAAATTAATTTGTTTAACCTGAAATAACCATGTTGTTCTAAAGTATGAACTTGTCAAGTATTAACTAAGTGCAATGCCAACAAACAATTTATTATTATTACTATGTTTATACAGGCTGAAGTCTCTGCTCTTGATGTTCTTTCTTTGCTGAAACCCTTTGCCTTTATTCCCACTTTTCCCTACGTGCAACTTAATGGGAGACATTGGGATATTTTACCATGTCTCATCATGAAATATTTACAAAAATTTGCTTTATTAGCTGGGTGATGTGCAGTTTCCTGAAACATTAAAAAGAGACCACGTAGATTCCCAACTCCCTCTCTCTCATACACACACACACACACATACACACACACACAGTGGCCCCTCAACTTTTGTGAGGGTTCAGAACACAGAATCCTTGCTAAAGTAAAAGAACTGTGAATAACACACACCTCTACTGCCCAAGTGAACATTCTCCCTTCCATTCCTTTCCATTCACTTGCATTTCAGCCAGCTGCACTGCCTTCCAAGCTTACGGACAACAGGCAAGCAAATGTGGGGGGCAGCATCAAGACCGGAGAAGGCAGGACTGCCCCCTGACATTTGCTTGCCTTTTGCCCAGGTCTGTGGAAGGAAAACATGCGCGCTCAGGTAAAAGGGAGTGGAAAGGGAGGGGAAAAGGGGGAGGCAAGTAGGTACCACTGAACCCTGCTGGCGCAGTGGTTAAATGCCAGTACTGTGACCACAAGGTTGTCAGTTTGATCCTGCCAGGCTCCAAGGTTGACTCAGCCTTCCATCCTTACGCAAGTCGGTAAAACGAGTACCCAGCTTGTTGGGGGCAATTAGCTAACACCTTGTAAACTGCTTAGAGAGCACTTAACTGATAAGCGATACAGAAATATACATGCTATTGCTATTGCTACCTCGTGAATAATCAAGTTAGGGAAGATTAAACCTGTGAGTGTGAAGGGAGGATTATGTACACACACACATACATATATAAATTAATATTCAAAATTAAACTTCTTATCAAGCTTATTATAAAGAACATAAATCATATTCATTAGAATGCTCTGAAAAGATCAGGCTTTAAAAGATCTAGCCAGCCAGCCAGCCAGCCAAGGCTTCACAACAGAATTATTTTCTTTCCTTTGTGAAACAAAAACAAACTTCATATTCCCAATGAACTGTCCTTCTAAGTTGCAAATAAACTGTAATGCCCTTACATGTATACTTTCATAATATTTACTCTAGTTAGTAAATAAATAGCACACTCTAGACCAATTTAGGCACAATTCAGTGTGTATTTACTCTAAACTGAATGTCATTGTATTCAGCAATGACTGTTCCTAAGTACATGTGAATAGGATTGAAGCCCTAAAGTCCTATGTAATTCAGTCAGAGAGATTTAAGCTTCACTTTCAAAAGCATTTAATTTTAGATGCTGATCAGATAGAAAGGATCACAGCAGCACATTAATCCTACACATTACTATTTGGGTAAAAATGTGCAAAACTGCAAGAGACTGAATTTGCTACCACATTAACAACTGAAATTGCTATATGAGACTTACGCAAAACACTGCCTGGGTTCATCTTCAGGTTTCCCCTGCATCCTGTCCATCACTGTCATGAGAGAATGGGTAAACCTCTGTCATGATAAAGAACTAAAATTGAATATGAATATCATGATTCCAAATATTTGCATAATCTCTCCTAATGGCTTCAAATTGGTGTTGATCCAAAACACACTGTAGAATTACACTATGGCAATTTTTGTTGTTATTTTCCATCAAGCCAACTTCAACTGAATGAGATCTCCATGAGCTCTGGGCATCAGTAGCCCTGGTTGGGTCTTGCAAGCTCAGAGCCATGGCTTCCTTGATTGAGTAAATCCATCTGTAATGTGTTTTTCCTTTTTTCCTCTTGCCTCCCACTTTACCAGGCTCATCATCTTGTCTAATGAGTCATGCAGGCTCATGACATTTGCCCAAAGTACAATAGTCTCAGTTTAGTCATTTAGGCATCTAGGAAAAATTCAAGCTTGATTTGTTCTGAAACCCATTTATTTATCTTTTTGGCAGATCACAATATTGTTACTGCAGTTCAGGCCTACCCGGTGATAGCACTATCTCTTTTGATATCAAATCATTAGGCCTTGCTCTGCCACCCTGCTCCACATGTTTGTGAGGCCTCCGGACAAGCACGTACACAGGCACGGCCGGTAAGTGTTGGACATTTCATTCTCCACCTAGGCAGGCAGACCAAGCCACTCCGTTGCTTCAGGGACTTCTCCTGCAAACACCCTTTTGCTTAAGCGTGACACTAACAAAGGCGCCCGGCTCTGAGCCGATAGTCTGACAATGCCAAGCTATTTGCATACTGGCTATACTATTGTTAAATCTGCACTAAGCCAATCATGTTAAACTTGATCTTTTCCAAAGCTTTGTCCCGCTCCAAACTCGCATTGTTCTCACCGAGTATGGCATGGTCTGTAGGCACAATTCACCCTATAAACCCCCCCCCCGATTCCGAGACCACCTCGGATCGCTCTGGACTTCCATCCCACCTTGCTGCCGTTTTGTCTGACGAGCTCCCCTCAGTGAACCGTGCTGAGCTTTCTTCCCCACCATCTTCCAGTTTCTTCAGGACTACGAGAAAAGGTGTCGTATCACCCATTTCCTCCGAAAATCCGTATTTCTAATTCTTACATTAGCTGTGTGAATGTGGTGTCTTTACTGTCTGTCTTTTAATAAAAACATCATTTTTGCTATTTTAAAACCTATCTGATTGCTTGACTGACCTGACCCCGTAGACATTGGGTTACAAGATCCCGGCTAAGTTACCCTGCCTCTCGCTAGCTTAAGAGAGTGCTCCAGCTAATTCCCCCAACTTTGTGTTTGTGTTTTAGATATTTGGGTGCCCCTCCCAGGACCCCGAGAGAACAGGGTAACAATATCCATAGAACTCTCTTCCAGTAATGTATTTTGCTTCAGTTGGGTTTCTTCTTGTCAACTTTCTTTATTGTCGAGTTTTTACAAGCATACATAGAAATTTTTATCTTGAGGATCTCATTTAGTTCCTTCATAGCTTCCCTTTGAAGCCATAGTCTTCTTATGTTTTCTTCACTTTAGTCTCAATTTTTATTGATGACTAAGCCATGGTATAGAAAATCTTTAACAATCTGAATGTCTGCCTTAGCAGAAACAAGCAGCACAACTCCAAGGCAACTCTGTGAGTGCTCACAGTTTTGTAATGAAGTCCACAGTTTAGTTATCATCATCTTATTCTCAACAATTTAGAAACACCCTTGAACAGAATTTCACAGAGTACAACACTCACAGCTATGAAGTTTAAGCAAAGCTCACCACCCAGAACCTCAAACAACTCTCAGAGAAAGAAAGAAAAAATAGTAATGTTAGAAACTTTGAAAGGATAAAGGCTGAGAAAGCTGAGTTCAAGAAGAATTTTGGCATGAGATAGAAGAAAATCAGTAGTTATGAAAAATGAAGATGGGAACATCTTGAACAATTGACAGTTGTTCTGAGAAAGGGTGGGGTGAGGGGACTGTCTTCACAGTTCTTTGAAAACCTGTCAAAAATATAGTTTTGGATTCACCTAACTCACTGGCAAAAATAAAGCAAAATAACATGACAGTAATAGAAAAGCTTGCCATTATAGCAGGTATAGAAGAAAAGAAAGTGCTGGAGAACCAATTTCTTCTTTCTCATTCACAGTTATCTGAATAGTATGAAAGTGGTGTTTGTGTGTGCAAAGCATTTTATTTATTTATTTAGGTCACAATTTTCTTCCATGCAAGAAAAAACTTACAATGTACAATAAAAGAGTACAGCTAAAATCAATTATAGTATTACAGAACAATTTAAAACCCAATCAAATAAACTATCAGATTAAAAATGGCATTGATCTTTTTTTAAAGGTATCAAAATTGTACTATGTTTTTGCCAACCACTGAAAATGCATGGTACTCAGAAACTTCCCTCTTTATATAGCTCTGTACAGCTGTACATAAAGCCTGTGGAAAGCCTCCTTTGTGTGATAGCTTAATACCATTAAAATGATGGATAGGAAAGTGGGAAGGCTATGGTTAAAATATTCACCTTGAAGACAGAGCTTCTAAGCTGCAGGAAGGTCCCATGTGACAAACGTGTAAAAAAAATTAGCCTGAGACATTAATTTGGAAATGATAAAGTCTGAAATATTAATTACTGACAAAAATAATCTTTACATTATCATTTTAAAGATGAAATTTGAGATCCACATTAATATTCTCTGCTGTCCACTGGTTACAACGCTCCATGCCTTCATTCTCCACCTAGACCTTGCTTAGGGCTGACAAAGCCTAGGCAGAACTTGGGTTGAATGAGCACAGACCTCAGGTGTTGTTGTAACTGCATGAAGCAATTATATCTCCCAGCAAGGCAATGGGGTACTACTGACCTGCTCTATAGTAGATGTGATTATATCATTTCCCATCAGTTTCTCAGCAGCAGTTATTATTGCCATGCAGAATTTGGGATCTTCTAGGCTGTATTTCAGACGATGGAATTAACAAACCCACCTCTGAGCATCTCTCATCTAAGAAAACCCTGTGAAATTCCTGGCCTCGCCATAAGCCGACAGGTGACTTCAGGGTGTGCACACGTGTACACACACACACTCTCTCTCAGTCCCAGCCAGCCTGTCCCCACCCGCTCAGCTCCAGAGCTCAATGCCTGGAGGGAAAGGTGCTTTGCATCATGACACAGCCCTGCAGAATTATGGACTGAGCCTAAGCTTTGCAGTTAATTACAGCTGAGAGTATAAAGTGCATTATTAATAGCAACTACAATGTTGTAGAAGAAAGAGCCTTACATATGTATGTACAAATACAAAAAGCAAAGGAAAGAGACTGAGCATTAACATCTTTCATGAGCTAGTGTCTCCTGGTATGAAACTGGTTAAACCTAATGAACTTACTATGACTAATAGCCCATCCTCGGAACACAGGCATTTGTTTATGGTGGCATCATGGCTGATGGAACTGAGTAGGACATAGAATGAAATGCTTGAAATATTTATGACTACTCATGAGAAGGGCACAGTGGGCAAAGTAGTGGAGGCAGAGCAAAACCTCTTGTAAGGCCATCCTTATGACTAAGAGGAAAAATTGCTCTGTGGCTCAAATTGTAGCTCAGGTTGCAGATGTTCTGGTGGAATACATGCCCCATATAAAGATTATCCTAATTATGATGGATAATGAAGTTTGAGAGAGCAACGATTAATTAAGTATATTTGTGTTAAAATTGCTAATGGCAATATTTTCAACAATTAACAAATGTCATCAGGTTATTGGAGTCAAATCCCAACTTTGCCCAGAACAGGAACCAGCATTTATAATTAGAACATGTTTATAATTAGGATGAACAGTATCGAACAGAGGCTAGCAGTTGATTTAATGAATATGTGGGAAGGACGGAAGATGAAATCTGTTGGGCTGAAATGTTTGAAATAGCCACCAGAAGAAAATAAAATTCTACTAAAGAGTCCTTGCTAATTGGCAGATGTGTTAGCAGCTTCCAACCAAATCCAAAGCAATGGAAAGGGGGCAACTTTCCCTTTCTGTTTCCACAGACTTCAAGAATTTTCCTCAGACAACAAGGAATCATCCAGAGCCAGTATTCAGGAGGCTCCAAAGAGTATTCCATCACACTGGTGCTACAGTCTGTTGCTGGACTGTTACGAATGTAAGCCAAGCCAAACATCCATTCCTCAGTTGGTAAACAGCTTGGTAATGAATCTGGCAATTAATGAGACGTCTCTTTATGGGACTTGATCACATCATGCTGAGTCTAATTCACTGGTCTTTAGCTAGTAAGTAGGTGAACACCACAGGATCACAGCCTGACCTCCAGTGGACTACAATAGAAGCACTACCATCATATAAATGTGTAGCAAAAAAATTACAACTGTTTGTTTGGGTTAACAACAATAACAAGGAATCCATATTTGTGATAATGGCACTTTGCATTACCTTAGTCACTAAGGTGTTGAGCACCTGACAGACTTTCTTTGCTAAAAGAGAGAGAGTGCTGACATAATTTATCCTAAAAAAGACTACCACTATTATTTGCAAATGGAAAAAAATGGTTGTGAACCCCAAATCAGGAAATGGACATGATCTGTTAAGAAAAAGAGCTGTTTTTCTTTATTTTCAGGAAAGCCTGGTGTTAATGGTATTGTGGAATAATTTATGACCTCAACAATATCATCACCGGTGAAAGAAGTGTTTGCCAGTGAAGGGCCCCCTCTTTGTGCCAGACAGTCTAAAGACAAACAGTGCACCGCTTGGATGTTGCGGTGGCCCTTGGAAGCAAATTTCCCACACTCATAATCTATTGTCTACTAGTTTTCATACCCCATTGCAGGACATAACTGGGGAGGAAGATCTTACTCTGTTGAATGGTGTCTATGTATGTTAGGTCTTTGGTTAGCCAACTTTCTGCCAGTTCTAAGTTAATGAAAATATTGCCTCTCACCATACTTTCATCAAGTATGGAAATATGGTTCAACTAGCGTTGACACCACACTGTAACTAATTTGGTCTTCCCATGGTGTACCAGGTTGCCTGTACAGGTTAATGTCAGCCTTCAGAGTATATATGTCTTACCATTTGAGGACTATGTTTATGTCATATTTTCCCAGTTTGCTGAACACATACCACCAGAATGGGAAGGTATCTCCAAACTCAACCATCTGCTCATAATTAATTACATCTGTCCTTGGTATGTGCCACATTTGAAGCTGCTCAACAGCCACTTTACCTGTGCCTCTATGCATCATTTTTGTTTCCCTGTTGTTGATCCTCAAGTACCTTGTGAGTGTGCAGAATTTCTTCAGGGTCATTGTTACTTTGAAGTGGAAGCATCCCCAGACTTGATGCTACAGTTCCTCCAAGCTTCCTATTGCTCTGCCAGGAGCAGTAGGTCAATATATGCTTCATGTCAAGGAGATTCCACATTTCAGCTTGTTAGGGTTCCTCTCATTTCATGCCCTACATACACCTTTCTATTTGTTTCATGGAATATATGGTAAAGAATGCTTTCTGAGAGAACCAATCCAAATGTTTCCAGTACTGTTTCTTTGCTTGCACCCTTGTCCTTGGCCACTCTGTAATAAACTGTCTGTGGATGTTGGCACCAAACCTCTACCTCTGATGGCATCAGCACTGCCACTTGGTTCTTCCTGGGGAAGATCAAATGAGTGTACATTTGCTGCTCTTCCAACTTTGAGCAGACAGAGAGAAGTTGTTTCTCATTAGAAAACTCTCACCAGTTTTTTCTGTGCCATGTTTTAACCAGAAATAGCATAGGACATTTTTTTTTGTTCCAACTGTTTTTTAATTCTGAAAGATTACAATCCACGTACTCCAGTGGCAAAATTGTTGGCACACCTTTTGTCTCAGCCTGTTTGTTTGTTTGCTTGTTTTTTGGTCCATTAAAAGAAAACCTGCATATGGCAGGCTGTTGAAACTAAGGAGCACACGAAAAATGAGGAAGAGTCTCCTAACCAGGAAAATACTATTTGTCTGAACTTGTTCTTTCTCTTTCTTGTTCTTTTTTGGTCTTTTTGTGGGGTTATCTTGCTGAACTCAGGAACACTGTTTAAAACTCTTCAGTTGACAATGTCATGAAATGCCTGGACTGCTGATCTACTTCCATGTAAATTCTGCAACAAACATGACTCTGGAGTATTAAAATGTTCCATCTAATAGGATGAGAGTTTTGATTGCAGCTTTTGTGCTCTCTTATTGAAGACAGAAGCAGATTACAGGTATACTAAACTAAGTAACCTTTTTAAAAAAAACCTTTAAAGCAGTGCAATAAAAATATTACACTCAGTAGTACGTTTAGCTTAAGCTAGAAGCCTCAAAGTCAAGCTGAGTGAGTTGGACTACCTGACATTAAAAGGTAATGTTGTTTTCACATCTGGGCTTTAAATCACATCTGAGCCTCACTCTCACTTTATTTTTATGCTAATATCTGATAATATGGAAGAGAGGCATTTGTAATATAAATGACCAACCCAGTTACTGTTGGTTTACATTCAGATAACAAACCAACTAAAGCAGCAGCTATATGTCCAGATAAGAAACCTGGAAAGTAAGTAAACAACTAGTATGATATAGGATATACAATCTACAGAAAGCACGTGAACTGTATTGGAGGTAGCTGCTATGACAAAAAGTTATAATACAGTGTGTGTGTGTGTGTGTGCTACATCACCATGAATGGCAATTCTCGCTATACTGCACAACTAAATATTACATTAAAGATACTGTTGTGTTTCACTGAACAAAATTTTGCTGCCAGTCTTGTGGTAAAAAACAAAGAACTAGAAAAGGTAGAGAATATAACACTGAGTAACTTCTCCTACCCTCATTTTGACAGATTAAATATACCCACGAGGCATAAGGAGACAAAATGTACACATAGGTACAATAAATATTTGTGCTCTGGTACTGTTAATCATGGAGCTATCAAGAGAAAAGGTGACTGTTGATTTATTTTCCCTATATGGTGCCATGCTACAGTTCCAAGAAAGGAAAAGATCTTAGTAACTGTGTTTATTTCTTTAGCAAAAACATACATACATTTGGGAAGTACTTGATGTAAGCACCTCTGATAATATCAAAAGATTTTTGCATCTTGGTTAATAATGTCTCTTTTAAAAGTCCTCAATGCAAAACAAAACAAAAATAAACAAACAAACAATGTCCTTTGGAGTTAAAACCATCCAAACAGCTGAAGAGTTAAAAAGAAAGAAAGAAAGAAAGAAAGAAAGAAAGAAAGAAAGAAAGAAAGAAATCTTTCAGTATCTGTTTTCATTAATGATTAACAGTTACAGTCAGCCTTCCACATTTGCTAGGGGTGCAGGTCCCCCACAGAAGTGGAAAAACCAGAAATATCAAAATGTGTGTGTGTGTGTCTGTCTGTCTGTCTGTCCGTCCGTCTGTCTGTGGGAAAGGGGCTGAAGAACAGTGGAGAGAGCGGCCCTGCAGAGTCCCAACCAGGTCAGAGAAAGGAAAGGGAAAAGGGGCAGGTCAGCATGTTGAACCTGTACTTCTTTCCCTCACGCATCTTCGGTGAAAAGGGGCAGGGGTTGGAGAAATTCATAATCAAACCTGTGAAAGTCAAACCCACAGATGTGGACAGCTGACTGTAGTTATGGTTATATTCATAGCCCAATTAAACTAAAGCACTAGAATTCAAAATGATTCAAACCATCAGTGTCATTAAAACTAATCAAATTCTAACAACAGATAAAATTCAGGCAAAGTCAAACACTTCTAAGTTCCAGTTATTTCAATGGAAGAGATTTAAGCATATGCCTAATTAAAATAATTGAGATTTACACTGCAGTCCTATACATGTCTACTCAGAAGCAAGTACAGTTAAACAATTCAATTGATCATACTCTCAGGTAAATGGGTATGCGAGTCCTGAATTTAAAATGCTTAATTAGCCTTACTGGATTGTGCCTTTGAAGGGTTTTATAGGTGAATATATGGAAGCTGAAAGCTACAATTTGTGACCCAAATCATTGGTGGCTAATACAGCAATTTACTGGTGTTCAGTTCAGGATTCCGTGAAGCTGTGGAACTGATTTGAAATAACAGGCAATTATAAAGTTCAGCACAGTTGGAGTGCCTAAAATAGGCAGGATTTCCACATATATGTTTGCAGATGTGTATTTTAAATGTAGGATAAAAGACTCCTGCTATTTTAGCAGCAGCTATTTCAAATAGCATTCATCTAATATCTCTCCATGTTTTGTTGTAGCTATTGCAGATCAAACCCTTCTTTAGAAGGCAGCAGATCAGAGCCTGGAAAACTCACCTTTTAACTCTAACTTCCAGAACCCCTGAGTCCAGTCTGGCTGGTGGCTTCCAGGTCCAGGTTTTACCCCAGACTTTGAATGACTTGTCCAAGGTGCTGAACTTTATCTCAAAACAGGTCCAGCACCTTGGACAGCTCCTAAATGATCCCAAAACCTACCACTGACATGGAGGTCTTTAGCAGCTGTGGTCCCAGACAGTGGGGTCAATTGCCATGGTGATTCCCAGAGCCCATGTGGCCAGTGGTCATTCCAGCTGGGGGGTTCTGGCAACTATAGTACAAAAATAGCTTTTCCACAGTTTGGTCAACAGTGATCCATAGGCAGCCAAAATCATGTAAATTGAGGCACTCCACTACAAAAGAGGGTCCAGAGCTATCTGGAGAGGAAGAGCAGAGTTAGAAACAGAGATGGTATGTGACCAAGTTCTTGTATTGCATCCCATTATTTGTCCATTTTCTAGCCCAGTAGCTTATGTTCTGAGAGGCAGCAACCTCCCAGGAACTCAGGCATAAAAAAGTGTTACCTAGCACACTCCAGCTGGTACCTGATCCTATTAACTGTAAGTGTCAGGAACTGAACCTGGGCCCTTCTTTTTTGCAATGCATGTGGAGTTATGGAAGCTGGTAAAAAAAGTCCAAAGATTGGGGTAATAACCATTTATGGAGAACAAGAGCTGAGATCTTAGGTAGGCACATAGTTTTTCCCCAGCATGCAATATTCGCAGTGTGGGTGTAGACCAGTCAGGAGCCGAGTAATTCATCCAAAGGAAAGGCCAAGAAAAATGAGAGAGAGAAACCCACTGGCTTCACAGAGCAACGCTTGGGTACACAGCCTGGACATATTAATGGTCAGGCTAGAAAGAACTAAATCATATTGGCTGGGTAGGAGTGGGCCCCTGGAACAGAGATACTGCCTTGTTTTTTCTTTTCTTTTCTTTTAATATGTAGGCCTCTAGGATTCACTGCAATTCAGAGGTTCCCCATCCAACTTCAAACAGACCCCAAAAAAGTCTTACTGTAGGATGATCTCTAGGTTTCCCCCTATGATTTTTCCAAGGAAAAGCTTAAATATAGTTCAGATAGCTTTCTGAAATGATATACCTAGGAAAATTACAGTATTCATAAGCCAATAAAAAAGTTTTGTTTAATTAAGGAATTATTGGCCGCTTTTAACCCTTCTACTCTTCTGAAGTGGTTCTCTATATATTAGAACAAGAAAATCTTCATATAAAAATTGGTGGGTAAAGGGCAACCCACAGAGTTATTTTTGTGGCCCCCAAACCTCCAGTTTTTTTAAAAAATTTGCAAAACCCCCCACAAAAATAAAATTTTTGCTCCAAATGCTCCCTTGGAGGTTGGGAACATTTCCCCCCACTTCTCTCAGACATTTTAAGTCTAGAAGATCTAACTGTTAGGTTCAGGAGACTTTGTCTCTGAGAAGAAGTGAACTAAGTTGACTTCTGGGTCACATCCTGTTTGAAAAAAAGCCTTTGCCATTGTGCAGCAAAATGGGGTGTAAAGGGATATTTAGGGATAAAAATTTCCTTTGGGGTTTGCACAGCAAGTGGGTGCAGCCTTTCAGTGTCCCATGGGTGAGAAATTCAGTTCTTTAACCCCAATATTAAAACAATATACATAAACAGAAATACAGTAATACCTAAAAATGGCAACAAAAGAATAAAACAGAATATTTGTTTCTAAGCTTCAATAAAGAATAAAAGAATTACCTGACATTACCACTGAAGTAATAAAAAATAATAATCTTGTATTAAGATAAGAGGAAATGTGTCCCCTGTCAGGTGCCTCTTATGTCTTACCATCCCATACAATCTAGCTAAAAGTGTTTCCAGAGGCTACAATCCTGATCAAAAGCTAGGTGCAGAATGTATGTAGGTGTTTCTCAACGTCAGGCTGACATTCACCATACTATTAGAGTAATGAGATTACTCTAGATAAATAGCTTAAGCTCTAAAGACTCCAGATGCACTAACTCAGACATCTTCAAAATACTTCTCAGACATTGGAAAAGTGCCAACAGATCACTTTAAGAACCCACATAAACATGATGGTGCCAAGGCACTTATTCTGAGACAAAATCATCTGGGGAAGATGTGGCTCAGGAGAAGGGAATATGAGGCCTTCCAGATGTTTGTGGGCCTATAGCTTCTATCCTTCCCAGACACTGGCAATGCTGGTTGTGAATAATGGGAGTTGAAGTCTAGCAGTTTGTAGAATGGCAGATTCCTCATCCATTGGGTGCACTATAGATTATAGGGATCTGTCTTATCTTACCAGTAGGGTTACCAAATGTCTCTTGTTACAAGCAATGTCCTTTATCTGGGATCCAGAAAGCTTGTCCCTTATTAGAAGGGACGCCCCCATTTGAGACTTGGAACACTTTTACTTTTATATAGACAGTAAAGTCCAAAAATCCCATATTTTAAGGTGTAGATCCTTCATAAAAACAGAAAAGTGTGCATTGCATAATTGCTAAATGTGGACAGTATGTTAATTTACAGAGAAACACATGGCTATGTTAACTAAAATCAATACTTTCACTTGGTATTTAGGTAGAACACAAACCTATTAATAGGTGTTTCCTGATTGTCAACATTATTAATTGTTAACTGCCATCAAGTCAACTTCAACTTCTGGAAACCCTCTGAATGCAAGACTTCCAACTAACCCTGTCAGCAACAGCCCTGCTAAGGTCTTGCAAACACAGGGCTATGGTTTCCTTAGAATCATAGAGTTGGAAGAGACCACAGGGGCCATCCAGTCCAACTCCCTGCCATGCAGGAACACACATCAAAGCATTCCCAGCAGATGGCCATCCAGTCTCTGTTTAAAAACCTCCAAAGAAGGAGACTCCACCACACTCCAAGGCAACACATTCCACTGCTGAGGTTCAAGTGGAATCTCCTTTCCTGCAGCTTAAATCCATTGCTCCTTGTCTTAGTCTCTGGAACAGCAGAAAACAAGCCTGCTCCCTCCTTGACATGACATCCATTCAAATATTTAAATATAGCTATCCTTGATTGAGTTCATCCACCTGTTATGCGGTCTTTCTCTTTTCCTTCTGCCGTCTACTCTGCTAAGCATTACTGCCTTTTCTAGTGAGTCACATCTTCTTCCCAGCAATGAAATTATTGTTCTCTGGTGGTACTCCTTCACTCTGCTTCCATGAGGCAAGAAACTATACTGACAGTCGCAATGCTGCTGGCAGGATCTCCCACATCAGACTGGCTTTTGCTGAGAAGCCACACTAAATATGCCAACTAGCTACTGGGTAGCAGTAGTAGTGGGGGATGACACTGTTACCATGCTGTACAGCCCCACTCCATGAACATTATTTAATTGGCACTAAATATAAACCATACAATTACAGCTGAAAAGTCATACTGGCAAAAAGGACTGGCTGCACACATGCAAAATTAGGTCAGAGGGGACTTCAAGGCATGGGCAGGTCATAAATTCACTGAGGATTAATTGGAGAAGATGATCTTCTCAGTGGCCCAAATATACCAGACAATTGCCATAGAAAGTCTCAAACAAAGTAGCAATGATCAACACCCTGCAGCCTCCTTCCTGTCGAACTTCCCCCTTTGTTTCCTCACCTGCCCAGACATTAAGACTCTTGTCAATGCTTTGTTGCCTAAGGCTAAGACCATTAGCTAGCTCCAGACTCCTTTGTTTACTCTGCCGGAGAGCACCTTCCCCTTCATGGCAGAAAAAGAGAATTTAAACCCAGGCTCCAAACCTGATGATTTGTAGCACCTTGGAAGCATGTTGGTGTGTCACTCTGTCTGTTTGTCCTTCATTTTTCGTGCTCCAGTCTACCCTCAAACTCTTGTGTTGTGAGGCATTTTGCTGTGACTTTCTTTTCTTCTGAATTGGTAAATATCGCCCACTTCATCCTAATTCCTTGCTAGCCAATTTTCCCTCCCTTCCTTCAGTTTAGCCTTGTGTGGTTTTGAAATTGCTTCAATCTTGCATGTGTTGTTCTCCCTTAATAAAACATTCTTTTAAATCTACAACTGGTGTCCCTGCATTTGTACTTGTATACATAGGTGGAAAGATCCTGGAAGTTTAGCCCTCTCCCACAGGCCTCCCTTTTTGAGCTAATAATTCCCCACCTTTCCACAGAGGCATTGGCACCACAGGTGGACCTCTGAGTTGCCCACCTTTTGGGTAACAAGACCAGTGGAGGATCTCCCAGAAACAACAACAGTGGCACCATAGCTAACATTTGTTACTGCTATGCAGAAGGAGGCACGGTAAACTCCCTCTGAAAGTCTTTTATAATGAAAACCCTATGATGAAACAATCCAATATGAAATAAGAGGTGGTGCCGGAAGATGAGATTCCCAAGTCAGAAGGCACTCAGTGAGCTACTAGGCTAGAGCAGAGGATAACTACAAGTAGTGCTGTTGCTAATCATCTAAATGGACTCAAGTCATTCAGCTTGCCATGCTGAGGTGAAAGAAAAGTCAGAAGCTGCACAACACATATTATAGGAATATGGAGTGTGAGAAGCATGAACCAAGGGAAGGTAGATATATTAAAACAAGAAGTACAACACACAAGCATTGCAATACTTGGGGTGAGTGAGCTAAAGTGGACAGGAATGGGACATTTTGAGTCAGATAATTACACAGTGACTCAGGAGACAAAAATCTAAGAAGATGTGTAGTGGCATTAATAGTGAGGACAAATGTAGCAAAAGCAGTCAAAGGACAGAATATGAATTCTACCTGAATCATATCAATAAGGCTTTATGGAAAACTCATCAATATAAGTATAATCCCAGTTTATGCTCCAACTACAGATGCAAAAGAAGAAGAAACTGAAAGTGGAATGCTGGAATGCAGAAGGAAATTGATCATAAACCAAAACAGGACTTCTTAACCACAGGCGATTGAAACATAAAAGTAAGAAACATAGCACAAACAAAGACTATAGGAAAATTTGACCTAGGATCAAAAAATGAAGAAGAGTGACTGATTAATTTTGCAAGGTCAACAGTTTGTTCACTGCAAATACATTTTTCAAGCAACCAAGGAGGTAAGTGCATATAGGAACATCACCTGAAGGCTAATATAAAAATCTGCAGCCAAAGAGAAAGAGAAACCTCAATTGATGACAGATGAAACTCTTCAAGCAATTAAAGACAGACAAGAAGTAACAGTAAAAAGAAACAGAAATAGAGTCAGAGCCCCGACTGCAACTGGACAAGAAAATCAAATACAGTAGTCAATGCAGAGAAACATAAGATGACAACAAAAAAGGAAGAATAAGAGGCAACTTCCACAAGATCTGAGAAATTCAAGGGAAATTTAAACCAAGAATGGGGATGCTCTACGACCAGCAGGGGAAACTTTACATGAGCAAGTAGAAATAAAAAGATGATGGAAACAATACACTGAAGAACAATATAAAATGGATGAAAGGATGACAATTCAAGGAAGATCCATTTGAAGATGAACCTACAGTCTTAGAAAGTGAAGTTGCACTCAAAGCATTTGTGAGAAATAAATCACCAGGAACAAATGGCATACAACAGAGCTGCTTCAAGCTACAGAGACACTCTAATTTAAGTAAAATCTGTCAACAAATACAGAAAGCAAAATAATGGTCCACAGATTGGAAATGCTCAATATATATTCCACTCACCAAAAAAGGGGACAGTAAGGATTGCAGTGACCATAGGACTATTGCATTAATATCCCATGGAAACAAATTGATGCTCAAAATTCTGCAACACAGACTTTTACTATAGATGGAACAAGAAATGCCAGATGCCCAAGATGGGTTCAGGAAAGAAAGAAGCACTACAGATCATATTGCAAACATGTGGTGATAATGGAGTGCACCAAAGAATTTCAGAAGAAAATCCACCTGCACTTCCTAGATTACAGCAATGCCTTTGATTATGTCAATCATGAAAAGCTATGGATCACTCTTAAAGAAATGGATGTGCCACAACATTTGATTGTCCTGATCAGTAAACTCTACTCGGGACAAGAAGCTACCATCGGGATGGAATATGGAGAAACAGAATGGTTTCAAAGAATGACAGTTTCAGTTTCGTCATCTTGGCTTCTTGTGAGAGTCCTGGCTTGATTTGGTCTAGGACCCATTTATTTGTATTTTGACAATCCTGGGTATCCGCAGAATTCTCCTCCAGCACCACACTTCAAATGCGTCGATTCTCTTTGTTACTGCAGCTTAGGCCTACTTGGAGATACCCCTAGATATCAGTTTGATATCAATAATTTGGCTCTCTTCTGCCACCCCTCTCCACGTGTTTGTGAGGCCCCCAGACAAGCACAGAACTAGGCTCGGCCACTAATTGCTGAACATTCCATTCTCCACCCAGGCAGGCCAGAAATAGCCAGATCCTTGCTTTAGGAGACCTCTCTGCAAACACCCTCATTATGTATGCACGCTGTTTACAAAGGACTCCCTGCCCCGAGCAGGCAACCTGGCAAGCTGAATACTCAACTGCCAAGCACTGAGCATTTGCATACTGTCCACCTCTTTGTCAATTTGGACTTAACTTAATCATGCTAAATTCTGACCTTTCCAAAGCTTTGTCCCACTCCTAAAACACATTGTTTTCCCCACGTACGGCAGAGCCTGCAGTCACATTTCCCTCTATAAAAACCCCTGATTCCGAGACCTTCCTCGGATCGCTCCCGAGTTCCAGACCACCTTGCTGCCGCTTTGCTTGGTGAGCTTCCCCTCAGCTCCACGTGCTGAGATACATCACACTCCAGCTTCACTCTCTATCTTCTTTCTGGGCTTCAGGAACAGGTTTCGTATCACCTGAATCAACTATCCCTCTGAAAATCCCGCTATCATACTCAAACCTTTACTTTCCTTAGTTATCTGTGTGTGTGTGTGTTCCTTACATTGTGTGCCTGTACTTAATAAAGATCATTCATTATTTCCAACATGGTTTGCTTCTTGACTTGGCCTGACCCCGTAAACATTGGGTTACAAGATTCTGCTGCGTTACCCTGCCTCTCGCAGTGCCAACCAGTGCTCTTGACTAATTTCCCCATCTTCTGTAATTGTACTGTTGCAGGCACTCAAAGATAAGGAGACCAGAGAGTTGGAAAAAGAGTAAATTTATTTAACGCGCGGGCTCTGGCTGGGTCATCCCAAAAAGCCCCGAAGCAAGGTTACACAGTTATTTTATACACACAGCATAAAAATTTCACTTTCTTCAGTCCGCCCCCCTTTGAATCTCGCAACACAGCACATTCGCAATTCCTCCCTCACTTAGCCATATTTTCAGTCCAGAAAATAACATTCAGTACATCGTGACCCTTATACGGGGATAGCAAGAACTTCCCCGCCTGAGGTAGCCTTGACAAGCTCAGCAATCTGCTGGGTTGACACTTCACCTACATCCGTCCCTTCTACCCATTTCTTAACTTAATTCTCTGGTTACAATGCCAAGCCTGCTACAGTAAGGTTATTTAGGTGTCCCTCCCAGGACCCCCAGTAAACAGGGTAACATCTTCCTATTAGCTTTCTTCACTGTCCAGCTTTCACAAGCAAGCACAGAAACTGGAAATACAACGGCATGAACAATCCTCACCTTGGTATTGAACGATACATCTTTACACTTGGGAATCTTGTATAATTCCTTCATTGCTGCCCTTCTAAGTCCTAGGCCATTTCCGCACTAGACTGCTATAGCGCTATCATTCCACTTTCAACATCCTATGGAATCCTGGGGCTTGCAGTTCAGGGAGGGGCCGGCCGGCAAGAAGAATCAAGATTATACAATACATGTTACTTTCTGCTGGATTATTGTATATAAAATATTGGAAATAGTTGGAGATCCCACCAACATATGAAAGGCTTAATAAGTTGGCTGATATAGCAGAAATGGACACATTAACAACTAGATTAATGTGCAGATCTTGATTTTTCAGCCCAGCTTCCTCATAGGATTCCTACGAGAAAGACATTATAAGACCAACGCACATTCATCTGAGCTCCTTTAGCAAAACAGAGGGAGGACATCAAGCTTTCTAGGGACGTTCTGATGATCTTTTTTTTAAAAAAAAAATTCCTTTAAATTAAGTACTTCTCAGCAGGAAGATATACGTTTGCATTAAACGAGCGCTCATGCATATATCAGCAGGAACAAAAAGAGCATCACTCCTACATCTAATGGGCTCCTGGAACACGCATGCGCGAACCGCCACCCACCCACCCTTCCACCACGCGGGCTCTTTTGTCTGCCCTTTCCGGCTGAGACCCGGCCGGGCAAAGTGGGAGGGAGGCGGGATGGAAGGAGCCAGTGCGATTGGTTCTTCGCAACCCTCATGACGCGAAATCTGCGTCCTGATTGGCCGTGGCTTTGCTAAAGGGGTGTGGGTGGGTCGGGGCGGGGGATGCCGCATTCTTCCTCGCGCGTAGGCCGGACCGGTGGGCTGTCGGGCTGCCTTGTGAGGGGCGGAGGCGCCGTGTGTGCCGGGAAGGGCAGCTGGGAGCCCATGAGGGAGGAAGGCCTCGCGGCGCGGTGCTCTGTCCTGGGTACGTTCGCCGGATGGACCGGCGGCTCTGCCCGCCCGTTGGCTCCCGTTGTTTGGGAGATGGAAAGGGGAGGGGGGCTTCTGAGGGGACTGTCTCCTCGGGAGGAGGCGCGCATGCGTGGAACTTGTCGTGCTCTTGTTCCTCGGGGACGGGGGAAGCCGGGGGCGGGAGGGGCGAGGCGTCTGGTCTCCTTTCCCTTTCCGTGGAACCCTCGCCGGCGCCATTTAGAGGAGCGGGCGGGTCTGGGGCCGCCGGCTCAGGGGATGGGGTGGTGGTTGCGGCTGCGGAAGGGGAGAGGTGGGGGGAGGCAGCAAAGCCTCCTCGTATAGGCGCAGTCTATCTGGGGGCTCTGGAGACAGAGGCGTTTCCGCACTGAACTGTTGCAGTGCTATTTTTCCACTTCCAACATCCTGTGGAATCCTTTGAGGCCCCTCCCTAAACTGCAACCCCCAGGATTCCATAGGATGCTGAAAGTGGAATAATAGCGCTATAACAGCCTAGTGCGGAAATGGCCAAAGGAGGAAGCCTGGCTGCTGCCTTCGTGCCTCGCTTGTGGGGCTCAGGCGTGGAGCAGACTGCGCTAGATGGGCTTTGGGCCTTAATCAAGAAAGACGCTTCTTACCGAAAATCAGTAGTGGGGCAGTTCCGTTAAAGCTTGGGAAAGTTGCTTCCTGAAACTACCGCTCCCAGAATCTCCTACCCCAGTGCTTCTTGGGCTGGTTGGTGTGGGGGGCTGCCTTTTCCTCTGCCAGTGTGTCAAGGACCAATATCATATTTGTTCCTACATTATTTTCTTTTTTGGAAACCCAGTGGAAGAGCAGCCAATGGTTTGTGGACGTACATTGGTCCAGGAATCACCACTCCGAGCAGCGTTGTCCTAGCCAGCATCTCCTTTGGCCTCCCTGACTGCTGATTCTGGGAACTGTGGTCCGAAAAGCAGTACGGGTTTGGCTCTCCGTATTTGCAGGTTTGACTTTCATGGATTTGATTATTTGCACGTTTCTCCAGCTGCTGCTCCCACACACATCAGGTGCTTCTTTTCTGAGGGAACTTTCCCTCTTGGAGGCTCTGATCAGGCGGGTCAGCCCTTTAAAAACCTGCCCCTGGTTCCCCCCTCCTCCTCCTCTTCCAGCTGCGGCCAGACCAGCTAAGGATGGCTTGGAGGCCAGTTTCTCTGCACCATGAACCCTCTCCTGATGTCCCCCACACCCAAGGAAGGAGATGGGCAAAAGAGAAGGAAGTATAGGGACACCATGCTGACCCACACCCTTTCCCTCTTCTTTTCATAACCCAGTTTAGCCCCTGTGTGCTTTCTCTCTTCAGTATGTCTTGACCCCCTTCCCACAGTAGCACACGCACAGTTAATATTTGCAGTTTTCCCACTTTTGCAAGGGTCCGGTGCCCCTAAGCCTAGTGAATGCAGAAGGCTGACTGTATTCCAAAGTTTGGCTTCCAGTACCTTTACAGTAGCTGTGTGGGAAAGGAATTCCAGCAGGTGCAGCTTTTTTCGCCCCCACAGATCAAGCTGTGACGTGTCTCAGTCTACTCTTCTGCAGAACTATTAAAGCTTGCTGGAGGCTTGTGTGCCTTCACCTCTGGTTACAGTGAGAGTGCCATAATTTTTCAGCCGTGGCTTCCATCACACTAAAGCATCTGTACAGTAGCAACCAGGACCTGCCTATTTTATCAATTCTAAAGGACAGCCTGGTATGTCTTCTGTTTCCTGGGAACCAATGTAAAACAACTGTTAAGGAGGTGGTGGGGAAGTAAAGAAGCACATAGTTATAAAAATGTTTAAGGAAAAATGTCTGCAAGGTTTGAGAGCTTGTGGATCATCTGAACAGGATGAAATCCTGTGCACTCCTAAGCAGCGTGTGTATGTATATGGGTCTTAAGGTTGCCTGTTGACTTATGGTGGCCTTATGGATTTTGTACTTTTAGTCAAAGAATATTCAGGGGAGGTTTTGCCAGTTCTTTTCTCTGAATACAGCCTGCAGCACCTGGTATTCATTGGTGGCATCCCATCCAAGTACTAACCAGGGCTGACCCTGCTTAACTTCCAAGATCAGTCAGGATCTGGTGCCTTGAGTATTTAGACCCCTACACAGCACTCATTGTTAATTCAGTAGGACTTCTGAGTGAGCATACATCCTTTGGACTGAAGCCCTTTCTACACGGGGGTATTAAAACGGTGTAGCGTGACCTCTGACGGAGGTCGTCTACACTGTAAAGTGGATTGGGATGGATTACTTTTGTGTAATTCCACACCCCAATCTGCGCTAGGGCGCCCAGAAGTGGCGCCGCTGCGTGCTTTTTGAAAACCACTTTTCAAGTGGTTTTTAAAAAGCACGATCGTGCAGCCACATGCAGCCCCATCGCAGTGCCTGATGTGGATTTGCAGGCGCATGCAAGGGCGTGCCTGCAGATCTACTGGGGGCTAGCTTTCCGGCTGGCGAGCTTCTCCAGTTGGTGGAGAGCCTCAGCCAGTCGTAAGCCACCATTTTTTGCCCTGCAGGATGCTGCGGGACGCTGACGAGTGTGGAGCAGCGAAAACGCGCTGCTCCACGTGGCAACGGACTAAGGTAAGCTCCGTTTCAGGACGTCTCAGGACGTTTTTCCCTTCCCGTGTGAAAAGGGCTAGAGATATAAGATGCTGCTGCTAATGCATCCAGCCCTTCTGGGTCCCAAGCCAGCCCTCTGGGTTTTGTCAGGTGGTTTTACCCCTTTCATGAGGTGCCCTCCCAGCTTTTATATGGGCTTTTGAAATAGCTTTTTTCTATGGCTTAGTTGTTACTACCTAGGCTCAAACATGCTGGTGTTTTTGGTCCCACTCACCGTGGGATTATGGTCTTGAGAACTCAGAAGTTGAGTTTGGCTTTTGGTCTGGAAAAAGTTCCCTATGCTTGCACTAGAACCTAGATGGAAGGAGGACAAACTGTGGAAGTCTAGTGACCAATTTTCAGCCCCCAATACTTGTTATGGGTCTTTTCAGCCCCAGACCTAGATGTATATGTATGATTTTGTAAGAACCCTTTTTGGAGCAACAGACAATGCAGGAGAGTTCTGTACTTCATTTTAATGTAGAATTACTGTACCAGGAGTCTCCCAGGTTTAGACCAAAAACATTTTCAGTCAGGAGGGGTATCGAGGACTCCCATGTGGATGTGGAGCCACAAGATTCCCAACTGTAAGCTGGAGTACTCCCATAGGCTGCTTTTTTCCCTTGCAGGAAGAAGCCTGTTCCTTTTCCTTGCTCTCTCTCACTCTTGGACCTGTTGATGGTTATTGCTGTCTTTATAGACATGAAATAAGTGAAATGACATATTTTTATGGAGCTGCTTAATAATGAGGCATGGATAAATAATCACCGCCATATTGAAAGGAGCAAAAAATTGAGGTCCTTGGATGTAACACTTATTGGTCAGTAAGATGGAACACATCTTGTTCTAACAATGCCAAAATCCAAGAACACTGTTTAATATCCAGCAAGTGGTTGAGTTCTTTTAAAAGTCATGTACCGGTTTCCTTTAATGAACAGAAATGGAATATCAAAGAGAGAGCAATCTTAAGGGTGGGGAGAGAGATTTTCAAGCATAGGCAAAACTATTCTTATCTGAAATGGTCTGTCTATGAGAGATTTAAAAAAAAAAAGAAATATATATATTTAACTACTGGGTCAGCTGATAGTAGTCATAGCATGGAATATATCTACAATTTGAAAAAAAATTCTTTGGTAAGCTTTAGTTAGATCTACAATCACTTAAAAGAAAAGCATATCCTCATCACCTGCTAAACTGCTGTAATTCTTCAGTGCTGGTCTAGACATGACTTAAAATGATGACATTATTCCTTCCAGTATAACATATGTTTTATTACTCATGATAATTACCTGTAAATCTCTTACTGCCCTGGGGCCCTTCAAGTCTTAGCAGTTTTTCTATATACCCCTCCCTCCAGACATTAAAGTACAGCATATTGGTGAAACTCTGCTTCATCTTCCCATAAAGTCATATTATTGAGAGAACAGATAGAATAAAATGCTTGTATTGTAGGATTGAGCCAAATCTTGTAAAGGTTTAGAAACACTGGTAAAAAAGTAACCTGCTCAAACAAGCATTTGAGATGGAAATTTGCTTGTATATATTCTTGTGCTGCCTTGATAATTGATTGTGTCGGTTGGGATAGCATTGTTTTGAATCTATTATTTTTGTATTTTTCAGTCACTTTGAACATCCATTTGTGTGGAAATACAGATTATGATACTGGAGAAAAATTAAGAGTAATTTTTATTGAACTTGGTTTTCTTGTGTTTGTCTATCTCCCTTGAAAAAATCGTGGAGTAATATTTGTGCTGATAGGGTAGATTTGGATGCAGTGGTGACCCAGAACTGATGTTAAAGTAAGTAATTTCTGCCCGTGTATTATCAGTTCATTCACGAGTAATAGTAAACTCATTCTCTGAGTGTTGTTCCCTACATATCCAAAACATCCCTGCACAACAGCAAAGTATTGGCAGTATTGTGGGAATCCCAAACTTTGCAGAACTAAGACACAAACAAACAAATAAAACAACTTTATGGGGGAAAACAATAAAGGGGAAGCCCAAAACATCTTTGTGAAAAATTATCATGCTCAGAGCACACAAAATGTTGACATTTTGAGTAGGTGGGAAAAATAAATTGTAGAATGGAATGAAGTGTGCTGATAAGGAGTGTGGCTGACTGGCTAGAATTCTAAACAGGAGTGCTTTTGATGCTGAAACAGTTTATTGCAGGTTCTACTCACATTCTGAAGTATACAAGAGAACATTTGTAAATTTTTAGTGATTTCTGTAAAATGTTGCATTTATTGCTACAGAGGCTACAGAGTCAATCTAAGAATGGGAGACATGAGCAATGTTCTCAATTCTTTTCTTATCTCACTCTCTTCTTACAGGACTCTACAATGGCCAGTAAGCTTCATATAATTTTTCTCTTATTTTGTGGACCTTGTTACCATGCCTTGGAACCAGCCACTATTTCACAGTCAGCAGAAAAACTCATTCCGGAAGTGGCAGCTGGTATCAATGTTGATTTGGCCAAGTATATGCAGAGATGTCACCTTTTGGAACTCTTCTCTCGTTATGGGGAGAACAATACATTGACTATTGAAGGGTTTAGAAAACTGTTACGAAATATGGGCATTGAGAAGATGAAAAGAATTTCCCTAGATCATGAGCACCATCACCACCATCATAATCATATTGCTCCCGCTACAAACTTTGAGAAAACAGGTTGCCCTAGTGATGAATCTGGTAATGGAAACAAAGATATTCACAGTAATCATGCAAAAGAGCAGATGGAACACCAGGAGGGTCCTGTGAATACCAAAAGCACCCCAGTTGCTGTAACTGTATCCACCTACACCATGGCTACAGATGGCAGCCCTCTGCTAGAGCACCCAGAAACTGAAGAATTGAAATCTACACATACAAGCTTTGCCAGCCCCAATCCCAGCATTGTGTTAGAAAGCAACAATATAAGTTTTGCGGTAAATGGAAAAGCAAATGAATCGCTCAACTTCAGGAAGGAATCTGAAAGAGGAAGTTATATGTATTCTAAAATAAAACCCATTACTCAAGAGGTACTTTTTATTTTTGGCAAAAATTGATTATCTAATTCACGGGTGGGCAACTTGTGGTGTTCTTGATGTTGTTGGACTGTGACTTCCATCAGCCCTGTCCAAACAGTGAAGATTGATGGAAGGCCACAAGTTCAGTATTTCTGGTCTCAATGTCTTTTGCTGCATTTTCTATCAGTGCTTTCCACTATCATAGAAATATATGTAGAGTGTTTTCAGGTACTGGAGTTGTTCCTGGAGCTTAATGCTGGAATTCTGTTTGTTTGCAGATCTATGTCATTTAGAGCTTATGAAGGCCTGGATTTTCAACTTCTGTGGGTGACTTATAGTTGGGTGTTAACAATTCACACGTGCTCAATTTATTTCCATTTGCCAGAGTAAGCATGCTTTAGAGTTCACAGGGTCATATTGCTCCATTTTAGACTCCTCTAGAACTCCAAAAGACCTGAGTGCATTGTTGTAGCCCTCATTTAGGACAAGCAGAAGTGATTCATATGACTTCTGATTACCTTTGGGAACTTCCTTTTCTTCCCTCTGTTTCAGAGGGGAACACCCTGAAAACAACATTGTACAACTCTGCAAAGAGGTTTTTAATCATCTTAATGGCTGAAATGACTTTTTGTGGCTAAACCTTTTTTGAGGAGCGGACAGGAGGAAGGGCCAATTTGTCCTCTCAAAGGACCACATGGGGTCTGTGGGCTGCCTAGTTTTTACCCCTGCTGCATGCTATCTGACAGATATAAACATGATAGCAAAGCCATGATTCCTAAATTAGTACTTAGCCATGGTGTTCTTTTTTTATAGTCCTTCTGCTTGCTCTCTCTGTACCTCTTTTTGGATACATGGTCCTTAGAAAAATCAATATTTGCTGTTATTTAAAGGTATTTATTTATTGCTTCCCATCTGTGTTCTCAAAGTTACATGCAATAAAATAGATTAAAACATTTTCCAGAAAAAATTAAAAGCCAATTTCAAAACCAGTTTTAGTTACCATGGGCCTTTTGGAATAATATAACAACTTTATCTCTGAAAACCTGGACTAAAATTTGAATTTCATGCTGCCAGTGTATTTGATTCCAAAATTGGCTCTTTTTTGGCCCACTGTGTGCAACTCAAATTTTTAAAGAAGAACAATATGGAAAATACCTGGAAATACGGAAATATGGAAAATTTTAAGATGTAGTTATTAGAAGTGGCATAATAGATCATGTATTGTATTACTGAAAATCGGCCAACAACCTAGAAATCCAGTCTATTGCTTGGTCACTTGAAGAGAATAAATAAATCTGTGTGTTCACTGGCAAAAATCCAGGGAACAAAAGTCACTCTGGATTAAGTCAGAGTATGAAAAGATCTGATATTCTGCAAAACTAAAAACGAGAAGAATTTAGCTAGAAGCCCTGTCATATTAACTGACTGTGGAACTGGCTTTCTTCTCTTTCAGTTTCATAGTCAACTATGAATAAGCTCAACCCTTGTAAAAACTTTCATCAGATTTTTGTAAATGCAGTTTATATTTAAATCCCTGTATATGAAGTCTATTTGCATGGTATTTTTGCCATAATAGTTAAAGGGTTGAAGTTTCCATTGAACAATTTTATACTTTCTCCAAAAGAAGATAAAACTGATTTTGTTTTGAACTTCTTTGCTTTTTTTTTTTTAGCTTACCTATGGAAGCTGAAAGCAAGAACTTCATGATATGAAGTTTTTAAAAAATTATCTATTTCAGCACTACTTTTCTATGTAATTTAAGGCACAGACTAGTGGATCTGGAAGGATTTAGCTCAGAACATTTGAGCTGGGAATCGAGTACTTCTGGCTAAATCTAATAATATTATTAATATGAATTAATGTTAGTAATGATGTAGTGAGGGCAGGTGTGGTGTTTTGGTTTGAGCATTGGCCTACAACACTGGAGACCAGGGTTCAATTCCCCGCTCAGTCCTGGAAACCCACTGGCTGATCTTAGGCATGTCACACACACTCAGCTTCCAGAAAATACCCATGATAGGATCAGCTTAGCTTTGCCATAATTCAGAAATTATTTGAAGGACATAACAACAACAACAATGATGTAATAATTCTGTCTTACAGTTATGTATTAATGTCAACGTGTCAGCAGTTAGAGTGAGAAAAAAAAAACTTGCAGAGGCCTACAAAAGGCGATGGGGAGGGCCCCTCCAACTTCTGAAAATATGACAAGTTTGTGATATTTTGGGACCAGCAACCATTTTGCCTGTCTCCATTGGGATATGTAGGGCATGTGGCTTTCCAGAGCCCCACGTGGGTCTAGTGAAAGCCCCTAGCCCTTGGCAGTTGCCCATCCATGACCTGCTCTGTCAATTTTCTGGTAACGAAATAGGCAGGTTTTCCAGTTTTTCAGATCAGTTAAGCCAGGAACCATGCAATTCTTCAATTATTCTTGGCCTGCAACTTCCAATGTTTCCCATCTTTGGCTCTGCTGGCTAGGTCAGTCAAATAAAATCTGGGTGACCACATGGACCCCCTTATTAAAAACTTACAGTGATTTTAATTTTCTTCATTATTCAGAGAATATTGAATGACCATAGCTATAAGACTAATTTTCTTCAGAAACCAGTTTGTTTATAGTAATCAAATTTGCTTATATGTTTGTATCTGTAATTCTATCAAGTAACCCAATGTTAGGGTGAAAGCTTTTGGTCAGTTTGTAGTGAAACTCTCTATCTGTTTTTACTTTACTTATGGCTTTGTATACCTGTAGTGTTTTTGATGGTCCATTTCAACTTTCAGCTGCTTAGTTTAATGGAAGGAGTGTGTATTAGCATAGCAGAACTTTTGACTGAGTCATAGCCCCTTGTGCAGTTTCTCAGACGATTTTTGCATAGTCCTCTCAGTTTTGAAATCACCTTGGCCACATGCACTGGGATCCTCATGATTTGGGGGCAGGATTGTATTCAAGGTACACTTAAACATGCAGAACTTGTGGCTTATGTGTACAATTGTTAGTTCTAGAAATTTAAAGATCAACTAATTTTTTTATTTACTCATGTATAATGAACTTGGGTAAACTTGCCTTTTTTCCTTTTTTGTTTAAACAGGATACTTGAACCTTGTCATTTACCTGAGAGCTAATACAATTTCAAATTAGATTTCCTAATGGTTATGTATATGCTTCCCTGCAATATTTTTTTCTCTTCTGCAGTGCTTCAATGCATCAAAACTCATGCTTTCTCATGGAATAAATACACAAGTTATGTTGACAGCTACAGACTTCAGTTATCTTTGTCCAGCTATTGTTAATCAGATTGATGGCAGATATTGTTTAATTCACGCAACAAGTGAAAAGGCAGAAACTCCTCCAAAAACATTCTCATTGCAAGTAGGTAGGTTTGTTGGTGATGTCAAGATTTCTTTATTAGCAGCACTTTTTTAAATCAGTGTACTAAAAACAACAATATTGAGCAAAAATTTATTTTGGATTTCTCTCTGAAGTAAAGAGTCTTTGTGGTTGTATCCTGAAGAGCAAGAAATTTCAAATATTGCTTAAAATGGTGTACATCCCGTCTTCTCAGTTAACAGAATTCTTATGCTCTGAATACTTGAAAAAGTAAAATAATAGGAAGATGTTTCTATGTAACTCAGGATTTTACCAGCTTTTCTCAGAAACCATGTGGAAATAAGAACTCTGTTACTCAAGAGAACAATGTCTGGTTTAAGCATTTGCTAGAATGTTTTTCTCTCTTTTTTTCAGCTTGGATTGGTGGATTTATATCCATTTCCATCATCAGTTTTCTTTCATTACTGGGTGTAATATTGGTGCCTCTTATGAATCGTGTATTTTTCAAGTTCCTTTTAAGTTTCCTTGTGGCATTAGCAGTTGGTACTTTAAGTGGAGATGCTCTTTTACATCTCCTTCCACATGTAAGTATCAAGAATCATTTTATTTATATTAAGGGAAAATAGGGTATTAACTTGTATTAATTGGAAACCTGTATTAACTGAGCATTTTAGGGTAGGTACTATTAAACATAGACATACAAACATAGGCATAACTTTGCTCTGATGTTGTATGAAATGTAATAAATGTGCACATTTCAAAATGAAGATAGCAGTAAGAGGCCAGGTAGCATCACAACTGTGGAGAGAAGTAGTATGAGCATTCGTTCCCCATGATGAAATACTTTATAGTAATAATGAATATGCCCCTTGTGTACTTGGTGAAAGATACAGCTGGATGATAGGAGAGGTGGTCGGGACCACAGTGGTGATGGGGAGTAATTAAATTTCTTCTCTTCCAGAATTCTCCTACTGTTTATGTTTTTAAAATGTACGTTAATTTTCTGCATTTGCTATTGTGCAAATGTCAAACGCCCTGCCAGATCAGACAGCTTGTCTAGTTCGGCATCATGTTTTTCTACAGTGATGAACAGGTACCTCTGGGGAGTCTACAAGTTGGTAGTCTTGATTGTCTTACCCTTCTTTCATGAAATCCCCATATCTAGCTCAGTTGGAAAATACCAAGTTCTAGTATTGTGAAAAGAGAGGAAACGTCTATTTGTCATTTCCATACCACGAGTCATTGCAGGCACATTGTCTTTTGGCTAATCCAGTTGTCTGCACTCAAAACTCCCTTGAGTTCTCTGGGAATTGCTACCAGTTAATCATATTAAACATAAAACTGCAGTATTAAGGCCAAAATAATTGCCTTTGCCCCTGTATGGGAATTTGTCTGAATTTGTTTACTCTGTCTGTCTTTTCTTCCTTCCTTCCTTCCTTCCTTCCAACTTATAGTCTCATGGAAGCCATCATCAACATCATGAGAAGCCAGTAGCAGAACACAATAAAGACTCGTCTTTTAAACATCTGGTATTTCAAAGTGCAGAAGAAAATGCTTATTTGGATTCTACTTGGAAGGGCCTAACAGCACTTGGAGGACTGTATTTTATGTTTCTGGTTGAGCACTTAATCACTTTAATTAAGCAGTTTAAAGACAAGAAAAAAAAGGTAGGGAAACTATTTTTAATCTATGACTTTACTTTTTTTCCTGTGTCACTTGAAAGAGCAAGGAGTACCAGTTACATCTGTCCAACCTTCAGATCTGCCTGACTTATAATGAAGTACAGCCTGTTCTTTCATAGCAGTTTTTCTTACTGTTCTAGCAACTATATTTTAAGTTTGCCAGAACAATAAATAGAATCACTCTGCTTTATTACTGTTGGTTTCTATAGGAAATATAAAGCTTCTGCTTGATTCCCTTCTGCTGATATCTTTGGCTTAAAATGCTTACTCTGCTATGAGGTGAGTTTTTTCTGAGGAACCCCCCCACTTGCCCTCTAGGAGTCATAAAAAACAGTTTTGCCATGTTTTCCCCCCAGGCTGATCTGTTCAAAGTCTGCTGTTCCCCCGTCTTCCAAAAAAGCGGAAATGAATTTCAAGGCATTCAAAATGATTCCCCAGCATTTCTCTGCCTGGTTGCATTCTTCCTTCAGCATCATCCTGTTACTTCTCTGCAGTGGCAGTCTGGCTACCATCTTCCCTCTCTCTCTACTATTGAAAGTAAAAGTTCTTAGTAGAATCATAGAACGGCAGCCAGTGTTGTTGGTGCTGCTGTGTTGTGCTTTATGCTACCAGAACAAGTACAGTTTTCAGAGCTGATGAGAAATTTAAATTAATTTTGAATGTAATGCATTTTGTAAAATTAAAGTAAATTACTCTTCTCAAATCATAATTAAGTCAGAATGGTTTGGAGGAAGGCTTTTTTTCATAATAGTCAAGAACTTTATTCTGTAGTGAGTTTAATTTACTTTCCCATGGCTATATGGTATTTAATGAATTAAAATGAAGTAATGTTTCCAGATAAGAACTTATGAGTCCGAATGGGTTTGGGGAAGTTTTATTTCTCATTAGATCATGCCCAGTTTTAAGTGTGCCCCTGAAGTCTGAAAAGTGCCCCTTGGTCATCTGAAAGTTGCCTACTCCTCCTCTGATTAAAGAGAGCATTTTATCAGATATCCAACCTACTATAATAAAAAAAACCTTCATTTGAAGGGTAAATTATCAGTTAAATAACACAACTGTAAAAGTAGTTTGTTGTTTTTCTGTTCAAAACAGACTTATGTTAAGTCTTTGGTGTTGGAATGAACATTGAATTAGAACCCTAGTTATGTGAAATACTTCATTTAGGCTGAAATAACCAGCAAAAGCTGAATTGTGTTGCCTCTAGAGCTTTTTAAAAGTTATGTGTGAGTATTTTGTATTTTGTATAAGTATTTGTATAAGTATTGTATAAGTATTTTGACTTTTTCTTAACTTGTGGTCTGTTGTGCATTATCAGTTGATATCTTATCGTCTGTCAGTACTTTCTGTGAAATATGTAGCACTAAAGATGTGTGGCTAAAATAACTTCTGTATGTGGGCATTTTTTGGCATCAGAAAAAAAATGAAGACGATGAAGCAGAAATCAAGAAGCAACTATCTAAATATGACTCTCAGCTTTCAAACAATGAAGAAAAAATGGATACAGATGACAGTAAGTTTCAGTAAAATGTACAGCTATTTCAGTCAAAAGGTTACAGTCTGGTTTTTTTGCCATCTGTGCAGTTGCACATGGGATTTCTGCTGGTGCAAAGCATTATCTTGGTATGTTTTAGAACAGTGTCTCAGGTTGTCCGATGTGTAGGGCCAGGAATAATTTTTCCTAATGTGACAGGGACCTACACCATAATGATGCCCATTGGCTACCACTGTTCCTTTCTTTCCTGGAAACTTCTCATAGGCCAACACCTGGTGATTTGTGAACCAGTATTGGTCTACAGACAACCATTTTGTGTAACACTATTTTATAGCTTAAAGAGGCAGGAACTAGTGGTTTGGAGGTTTTTTTGGTGTTTTTTGTAAAGTGCATGTAAACACATCTTTAACATACATTAAAGAAATTAAGGAACAGTTAGGAAACACCAGCTCAGAATGGATCCAAATCCATCAAGTAAGCCACCTAATTTCATATCCTTAAATTAATTATTCTTCAGAAGCATATGTAGATTTGAAAAGTTTCATGCAGCAACATGCCTTCAAAATTAAAAGACTAATTTTTAAGATTTCAAATTTGATGCTAGAGGTATTTTATATAAAATCTACTGGGGTTAGACAAGTATAGATAAAGGATTTAGGCATGGATATAGAAGAAACCTCTTGGAATGCTGTGTGGAAATGTCTTCTGCTCAAAGCTGTTTCCAAACAAATCAGTGTGCATACCTTAAGGTGATTTATTATGGATGTTTAATGGCATTTCACCTGACCCAAGTTAAAAAAACAATTAAATAGGAAATGTTGGGAAAATTGTGACAACCTAGGTAATTGCCTGTACATGCCATGGAAGTACCCACATGTGTTTAGGCTCTGGCACAAAGTATTTACAGAAATAAATAATACCACCAACTAGGGTGTAACAACCTTTCCAACCTTGGGTGTACGTTCTTTATTTTTAGGCAATAACAGACAGTTACAACACAAAGATTTTATCTTTTCCCCCTTGCTACAAGTGTGGAAATTTCAGAAAATGGGAAAATATGGCTGAATTAAAACTAGATAATTGGAGAAAGATATTTGGAGAAAAAATATTTAAATTTAAAGAATAAAGACATAAACAGAATCAAGATATTGTAATGTCTGGTTTCCATGTCTAGACTGTGTCACAGTAAGAGCAGTACTGTGCTCCCTCCTTGAACACATAGCAGCTTATAGAAATATATTTGTTGTTGTTATGTGCCTTCAAGTCATTTCAGACTTATGACGAACAAAAGATGAACATACAATTGGGTTTTCTGGGGCTGAGAGTGTCCTTTAGTTAATACGTCTTTTTATTTGTTCAAGGAGCACAAAATATGGGCCTTCTTCCAGATATTCATCCTTGTCCTATTTGAATTACTTGAATGGATGTGGTTGTTTTTACTTTATATTCAGCAAAATGAATTTTTTTTATATGTAAGACTTGAATTGTGCCCCTCTTTCTCAAGAGGGAATGCCTAAAACATGGATTTACCTGCGCATGCAGGTAAGGGTAACTTTCGGCTTGGTTCTCTTTTGAGTGCTTGAGCAAGACTGTAAGGAACCTTTCTTTTGCTTCTGAGGTTTTGGTAGCTCTTAACTGTTTGTGTCTTTTTAGACCAGTTCACTAAATAATTAGTCAAAATAATTACTTTCCTTTGAAGTCATTGATATTCAGTGAGATTAAATGCAGTTATAATGACTCAGCTGAATTGGGGAATTACAGCAGAGCATTCCTATTTACTCTTGATTAATTTTATTTGGAGTAACAGCTACACTGGTTCTGAATTGCAGACAACTAGCTTAATTTACAATTACATTTAATTTATATAAGTATATGTTGAAATGCCTTGTGTTAAAGAAAAGGTAAAATTAAATTGATTTAAACTTGTCACCTAAATATATCACAAGGACAGCCTTACAAAAATGCTCAGCCAATACTCTTGTGAGCATATTCATTGGTAGTTTTGACCATATTGAGTTTTAAATGAAAGATAGTATACAAATGTATAGCAATACAAATTTCCAAGAATATGATCAAAATGGCTAAGAAAGTGATGTTGATGGTTCCTAGGACAGGGACCACATTGCAAATGATGGTAAAAGCCAACCTTGTTTTCCATTAATCCAAGTACTTTAAGTAGACTGAATAAAGTAAAAATCCAAAGACTGTGGCACTACTATATTATGGACGAGGCTGAACATTTACTTGTTGAATTTTTATCCCTCTTTTCCTCCAAGGAGCTATAGGCAGTCCATGTTGTCTGCTCCTTTTCCCTCATTTTTATTCTCACTATAACCCTCTGAGGCTTACAGATGACTAGCTCAGTGGTCACTGCGTGAGCTTTGTGGTTGAGGGGTTTTGGTCAAGGGTTCCTTTTGGGCTGGTGCTATAGGCACTATACCACACTGTTTCATCTCTGAAACAATACCCATGTCTTTCTATAAACTAATGTGAAAAGTGAAGGTAGGGGATCTTTTTTGCTTTGGTGTTGATCACATTTTAAAGCCTTCTTCAGTAAATGGAAATGTATAACCCCTGTTGAGTGAAAGCAATGTCAAAAGTTTCCCACCACCTATTTGCATGGTTTGGCCATCTAGATATTTATTTTTGTTATTGATATGGTAAACCACTTTTTGTTGGTTTTGCTGCTTCTGATCCTCCAGCATATTAATATAGTCTGAAAGATTCTGAAAAAGACTCCAAAGTTTTGAGTCTGACCCATAGTTTATATCAACAACACGTTTTTTCCTCCCAATGTGCTGATTATGTGGATGATACCTTATTTTCCAGGGACCAGTTCTCATCGATGCAGGATGAGTTTGTACTGTATTTTATACTAACCAGTGATCCTCTGTCTTGGAGTGATATTGAAAATATTTTTTTCTGCTTCTAAAAGCAGGAAGAGATTACAACTCACTGTGAGTGGAATATTGCTGCTGCTTAAAGCGTAAACAATTTGTAGAATTGCCCCATTAAAACTCTGCCTAATTTTTCATGATATTAAAAGCCTCATTTTGAAACAATAAAATAAAATGCTTGGGGTTTTGCAAAGGGAGCATTTTTATATTACCATGTCTAATATGCATTGCTGTTTGATGCTTACATTATAGATTTCATTTTTGTGCTTGAATGAATTCTTAGGAAACTTGTCCTGTTTTGTGTTGTTAATAGTGCAGCACCAAGTGCTGCTTTAATTGACCTCTTAAACGGAAGACTGATGTTTAATTGATGCCAGGGGAGAATAAAAAGCCGGTGTGTAGTGCTGGTTTGAAATTTTAAAATGTGTGGTTTTTTCATAATTTTCACTTTTGTAATATTCATATAAAAAGCTATTATTTTCAGTCATCTAATATTGGGTGGGTTTCTGTGTTTGTACAGAAGGACTTTCCTCTCCTTGACTCTGCCCTGTCCTCAAAGTTGCTCAGAGGGGTCTTCAGCCTCTGAAGCAAACCTGGAGGGTGTGTGTTCTTGCAGTGGGAAGAGTCAGTTGGTTATGAGCTGTTATGATGCATGCTATTGTTGGTATAAAACAGAACTAGTCAATGTAAGCTCACAAGATATATTTTCTCCATAAGTGTTTCAGCTATTAACAATATTTGGTTCTGAATGCTTGTGGAGATAACATAAAGCAGGAGGTACCTTAGTTTCTTTCCCTTACATTTTCCTGTACTCAAAGCACATTTCAAAAGCTACCCAGTTCAAAGGAGAGAATGATGGGGAAGAACTTTTTCCAGCGTGATCACTGCTATGAGAGCAGGCAAGACACCTCTGATGTCATGTCATATCATGGCTGCAGTTGATGTGTTCTGGCCCTTAAGCAGTTTGGCTGATGACACATGCAACAGCTTCCACCCAGATTTAGGAAGATGGCAGTGACTATTGTAAAATAAAACCTCATGAGATAAGGCTAATTGCTGCAGAAGATTGTATATAAGTGGAGCCAGCTGATAAGCAGATGCAGGAGCAAGACTATCCTATATTGTTTCTGACTGAGATATTGAACTTACTGATTGTAAATTTACCATCTTTGTTTTTCACAGCACCCTGTTACTATGTTCACTGGCAGCTTCTTCCATTTCACCACTAGAGGTTACTAGAACCATAATTTCAAGCCTGATTGCACAGTTTTCATTCCTTAAAGCTTTTCCTTCCAGAAAAGATTTTTCTGCTGTAGAACTTTTGTCTTGTGTCATTTGCACATTCTCTGCTTTTGTCCATACTTTCCATAGATAGTGGAGTTGACACCTACCACACTCAGAAACTGTTAGCTTTTCTTTCATACCCCATTAGAGTAGATTTAAGTAAATGAAAGACTTGTTTGCATATAAATATACATTTAATAGTAATCAAGTATAGGAATGTTACTTTGTAATGAGTGGGTGGAATTTTATTTGTCAATAATGAAATTAGTCTTACGAAGCACAATTACAGTCAGCCTTCCACATTTACTGAGGTTAGGGGCACATTGCCATATTCAACCCACCATTGATTCATTTGAGGCATCAGGGTTCCTTCACTAGACAGAAGTGGGTGGCCAGTGGGGTTTATAGCCACCTCCACTGCTGCTCCACACCATTTTAAATAAGGACTTAGAAGCCTTGTTCGCAGTTTCTCAGTCTCACAGGGCTTACACTCCCTATTAAAAATGGCATAGGGAGGAGGCAGAGGTGACAGCAAATAATCCGTGAATAATCAAATCCACAAAAGTGAAACCTGCAAATGTGAAGAGTTGACTGTAATTACATACAGGGAGGATTATTTGTTAAAGGTATATGTGGATTTTTTAAAACAGTCTATTTTAAGTATAAATGGAAAAGCAAACTGTTTCATGTATTTTTAACTCCCCTTTAAGCCCAAGTGTTTCCCCATCCAACGGAAGTTTTCCCTCATCCCTGCTCTTTTATTGCAGAAAGACTGCAATATGTCCTCTTTCCTCAAGACTTGTTGTTTCTTGAAATGTATAAAGAAATTACTTTCATGGGAGTTTCATGATAAAACATTTTGAGACTAGTTTTGTTCCAAGGTGCAGGCCACTTCACATATAAGAGCAAACTTACAACTTTCTTCATACATGCCCTCCTGTAAAAAGGATTGTATGGTGAAATCTCTGCAGCAGGTGATTTGTGGATTCAGCCATGAAGTGTGAAAACTTGTCTTGTAATTGATCAGTGCTTTCTCCAGATATCAAGTATGCTACTGGTGGCTGTTGGGCTCTGTTCAGGTGTAACCCATTTTTTTCCATTTCTCTATGCAATCCAACAGGAGGGCCTAAATACCCTAAAACAGAGGTGTCAAACTCAATTTCATCTTGGGCCTCATCAGCATTATGGTTGCCCTCAAAGGGCCAGTTGTATCCGTAAGACTATATAATCGTATCTACTCTTTTATCATATTAAATAATTCCTTCTGCATTCGATTATTACTGGTTCTAGTAATAACTAACTCTGAAACTAGAAGTCTAGGAAGAATAATGGCACACAGATATTCAAGCATACAACTATTGTACAGTTTATTGAAAAATGAATTTTGAAAACAAAGTTATTTTTTTTAATCATCAGACAAATGTTACCAAGCACTGTTTATTACATTGACTTTGTTTAACTTTTTGGTTCCAGCTCAGACCCTCTCTGGGCATCTTTCTGCCCCTCTCTGTACTTGGTGAGCCCAATTCCCATATTGCGACTGTTCTCTTCCGACAGGCCTTCCCAGACTAGTACTCCACCGCCTCCCACCAACTGTCCTTTTGTTCTTAATAGTTAATGTGTTTTAGGGGTTTTTAGATGGGTTGGTGGGTGGGGAAGATGGGTTATGTTTTAATTGCTTTTAATGTATTTGATGTACTGTTGTAGTACCGCCTCGATCCGTCGGGATATTATTATTATTATTATTCTGAAGAGAGGTCTGGCAGGCAGCACTCGTGATCTACTTCAGACTGCTCCTCTGTCCTACTCTCACGAGCTGACTGCAGAGAACATTGCCATTGTAACCTGTGGCAACTCTCTGAGTTTGAGACTTGGACAGAGGAGCAGTCAGAAGTAGAAGTAAATCACGAGTGCCAGCTGCTGGGCCCATCTTCAGAATACCTGCAGCCAGGGGCCCCCAATGTGAGGGTCAGACTCGCCACATGGGGGGAGTGCCGCAGCTGCAGGAGAGGTAAAACGGCCACATGAGCTAGCCTGGCAGGCCAGATTTGGCCCGTGGATGTTGTGTTTGACACATGTGCCCTAAAAGGACCAGATCTTGGCTGATTGTGGAAGCTAAGCAGAACTACCCATGAGTACTCCGATGCTGTAGGCTATATTTCAGAGGAAGGAACTGGTAAAACCACCTTTGACTATTCTTTGCGTAAGAAAACCCTATGAAATTGATGGTAGCACCAGAAGTTGACAGGTGACTTGAAGGCATGAACACACACATACAATTCAGTACTTGAAATATTGCATGGAAAAAAATGTCACTAGTTTGTATCTGTAAAGTGATCCCAACAAAAACAATAAAATGAATAAAAAATAAATGTGTCATCTTGGTACAATGTGTGCCTCCTACTGAGACTTGTGAACATCTGAAGTTTTCCAAGAATAAAATAATTACGGTAAATACTGAAAACGCTGCAGTATGTAGAATACAGTATATTCCTGAACACTGACCTAAATGCATTTGTTACTTTGAGCCAGAGTACCTGACAATTCCCAGTTGATTCAGTATGTCTCCTCTAGTGGGGACTAACCATTGGTTTTAGGCCTCTTTTTTTTTTTTATGTTTCAGGTTTATTTGAAAATGTATCTGTCATACTTTTTGTTTGTATTATCAAGGACCTGAAGTTTATTTGGAGACACATGCACAAGAGCGATCGAACTTTATCTCTCAGAAGCCAGTAGCACAAGAGGAAGAAGAAGTGATGATAACTCACTCACATCAGGAGACTGCTGACAATGAATATGCATCCAGAGGGTGTAGAAACAAATGCCATTCGCATTTGCATGACACTCTAGGACAGTCGGACCATTTGAGTCATCATCACCATGACTACCATCATATTTTGCATCACCATCATCATCAGAACCATCACCCACATAGCCATAGTCAACGCTATTCACGAGAAGAACTGAAAGATGCTGGTATAGCTACCCTAGCCTGGATGGTAATTATGGGTGATGGACTACACAACTTCAGTGATGGTCTTGCAATTGGTTGGTATTTCTTCCTGTGTTTTTGTTTGCTAAGGCTATTTAATGTGTTTGGGGCTGGTCTAAATCTCCATTTTTGTCAGGTCTGCCCTCTTCACAGTTTCTTTGCAAGGCTTCTGTTAGTCTAGAAGTAAAATGGAAACTTAATGTTCAAATCCATTTCTTCAGGTTTATGTGACATGTAGGGCTCCCAATGTATTTTCTGGTCTATAAGGGATATTTTGTATATCAGGGGTTAGTTATGGTTTCTACACTATTGCCCCCTGTCAGCATAACAGCTGTGGATTTTAAACTGGTGGCAGTACTAGTTTTGTAAATTTTCTCAACATTATTTTATATAAAACCAATATATTTTTGCCATAACTGCTATTCATTTTTATTAAAGTCAGCTGCTAGTTACTATTTCATATACTACCAAGAATTGTAAAGGCCTGTTTCCAAACTCTGTTAAATACATTCAGCCTTACATATACACTGTGGTCTAGTCCAGCCTACTGCCTCTTTTAGACTGCTACTCGCATCAGTGCCTGCCAGTGTGTCCTGTGGTCATTTATGATAGGAATTGTTAGGAAAGGCTGACATGTATGTGTTTGTGTGTGCTTGAGTATATAAATATATGCTTTGTGATTAATTGTTCATTGCTTTAAAAGACACTGCTTAGAGTAAATTAATTGAGATCAATGAGACTTAGTGATTACTTCCTTGCCATATTGACTTCAGTGGGTTTCCAATATAACCGTCAAGACTCCAACTCATTTTCTCTTTTTGTTAAATTAGCAGAATATTGTTTCATAATGTCCCCTTAATTGTTTATTCTCATCACATTTCATGTCTAATTTAGCCCACATTTATTTCTAAATTTTTAAACAGATTTAGCAGAACTGAAAGTGTAGACAGCGATAGTTACCTTACCTTGGCCATGCACAAAAGATAGTTCATTGGTGAGGTGATTAAGATAGGCAGTGTGATTTTTTTCTAAATACCTTTTTTCATACCACAGCATTTTGACATTTCTGTCAAAACTATAGCTATAACTGCATTTCTGTCAAAGCTATAACTGCATTTCCAAGTGAGATTGCTTCTCAGTAATGGTCTTTCTTTGTCTTTTTCAAGGTGCTGCATTTACTGAAGGATTATCTAGTGGCTTAAGTACTTCTGTTGCAGTCTTTTGTCATGAGTTGCCACATGAATTAGGTAAGGCATACCTGTTTTAGTGAATAACAGGGTTTTGTTTCTGTGCTTTATCTGCAATGGTGATATTGTTAGTAAATCAGGTAGAAA